>CM076093.1:29198859-29571859 GCA_038088585.1 Chrysina gloriosa
CCACTTTATGTTTGATACTGCGCGAAGATAATACAACTCGACTCGAGAAAAGTCATTTTATATCTTTTCAGATTGAGTTTATTGATTTGTAATGTTATAGATTGTATTTGGAAACTTAATTCTTTGGGTCAATCAAATCTGAATTGTACCGACTAATACATACACTACCGCTCACAAGTATATGCCCACCCACATTTTTTTTTGGATCTTACGTATTCATAGGAAGATTTATTCTGTGAAATGATTTTAATATTTCTTTAATTGATACTTCAACTCTGTTTATAAGAAAATGTAACTGTGATAACTAAGGTTCGACAAACGAGCCTCTCGTTCCCTGAAAAAGCAGTCTATATACAGCGAGCAAGACAGGCGTTTGTCAAAAGAAGAAGGAATCAAACTCGTCTATCGCCTTCTTTCGACAAACCCGTGTCTTCTTCGCTGTATATAGACTGTTCTTTCAGCGCACAAGACGCGCTTTTATCGAACCTTAGTGATAACCGTAGTCATCGAATTTACGGAATTTCTCGGAATAGGGGCGCATAAGTACCCAATGCAAAAAACATGTACCGGTTTCGGGTGGGATTTACCGAAGTAACATAGATGACCTAAGATCTAATTTTTAACCCAAGTCAGACGGAACAGGCACAATTGTAACTTTTTTGTTTTTAAATTGCAATCACTTTTATTCTTCACAAGCAATAGAGGCCTGAAATTTTGTGAGATCTCCAAGTCTTAAGTTAAGATTAAATATGAGAAATTTTAGCAAAATATCTCGGTACATTCCCTATTATTTAGGGCATTTAAGATCTAGCACCCTTAAGAGACTGTGTAGGTACAATTGTACCTTCCTATATATCTTATGAAAAGCATGCAAAAAAAAACAAAGAAAAATATTTTCTAATATAAGTATTTTACTATAATAACACGCATATGCAAGCAAATAAACTATTCCACAACTCCAGAGCTTTCGGGTATTCTCCTTTTTATAACAAGTTTTTTGCACTAACTAAACAAACTTCAGTGTGGGATCAATTTATTGCGGGTATTCCCCGTTTTTGGATTTTTTAGAAGTATTAACGTAAAACATACTATATTCTTTGCGTTTTGAAGTTTTGCACATACTTGCATACCTATTATTGAAATATAAAATTCTTTCATTCGATTAGGAATACTGCACTTTAGTTAGGAATGGGTTGAATTTTTCGTTTATCTTTAGCTTTAGAAAACATTATTTAAAATTTACGCCATGCGACCATCTGCAACATGACCGTGCTTAAGAATTTTGATGCGTGAATCGTAAATACGCCGAAAACGAAGGAAATTTCAATTGAACTGCGCGCTCTTCTGCTGGTTATGATTGAAGTAGCAGAAATTATCGTCAGATTTCGAGGTAACTGAAAGTACCACGAAGAACAGTTGACAACAACGTGAAGAAATTTAAGACCTATGAAAGTGTTAGAACCAGAACACGACGTAGTGGAAGGATCCAGAATCACTAGTTCTTCTGAAGATAGGAAGATTGTGATTTCTAGCAAATGTAATAGACGCCTTATTGCACCGCGAGTGAATGTAAAAAGGTTTAATCCCCTCAACGTGTCAACTCTTCAAATGCAGAAAATCGTCAATAGGAAGGAGCGATCGCAATGGGCCAAACAACACCAAAACTGGACACTTGAAGAATGTCAAAAGCTTTTGTGGAGTGACGAGTTTGAATTCGAAGCTTTTGGATCGAGGCAAAGAGGTCAGCAAGAGAACGGACATCTGATCGATGTTTAGTGCTTACCCTGAAACATACTGGAGGTTCTGTTATGATATGGGGTTGTTTTGGTGGAGACAAAATCGGCAATATTTGCAAAATGCAAGGAATAATGAGGAAAGAGCAACCTTGAAAATGAAATGTTGCCATCTGAACTGCGCATTTTTCGACACGGATTCACATTTTAGCACGACAATGATCCGATTCGAACCTACGCAGAGAATACTTGGACAAATTATCAGCTGAGGGAACGCTTAATGTTATGGTTTAGCCACAAAAATCTTCTGATCTCAATCCCATTGAACTCTTGTGAGATGAGTTGGACAGAAACGTCAGAAAAATTTGCCCCATTTCTATTGAACACTTGTGGAATATTTTGCAAGTAGAACAGAACAAAATTTCGCCAGAAAAATGTAATAAAATTCCTCAATAGGATGTCAAAACTTCATGAAGCGGTTATTAAAAATAAGGGTTGACACATTGATGAGTCAAAAACTTAAATAAATATTGTGGGCAAATACTTTTAAGGAGTAGTGTATGTTGAAATGTATTTAACACAGACTGTCCGTACCAATAAGCACACGCCTGATGTGTACATTATTATTATTATTATTATTTTAAACTAAATCCAGGTATCTATATATCTAATATAGTAGGTATCTAAAGATTGTTAAATTAATCTGTAATAGGTATTGATTTATAATACCGCTAGTGAAATTCTGATGGACGATTTTCCCAAATCAAGATCAAAAGTTAGCCTTCTTGCAATATTTTCTTTAATTCACAGTTTTAACAGGACTTTCTCCTAACCAGAATCTACATTTTTATATTTCATCTACTTCTAATGGGAACCGATATTGCAGCAACATCTCCTTGAACTTTCAATATGTACCTGTTTTCTTTTATGTTCTACACGTTGTCTGTTTTTCTTCAAATTTCTTTACCACATTTCATAGCATATGGGCACGGCATAAGCACTTATGGACGTTTAGAGCGAATAAAAGAAGTTGTAACTAAACTTACCAACCACATCACACTGTCGGTATCAGATAGACTTTCAAAGTAATTGATTGTTTACAGCCGTGTATACTTATATTCTTCTTCTTGATCTGGAACTCTTCTACCTTTCGGTATCGAGTTAATTTGGAGTTCAACCCTCTGGTACTGTCTTCCACATTTTCCTCCACTTCACCCTATCCTTGGCTATTCTTTCTACATTCTCTCATGTTGCGCTAAGCGTACATTTTCCGTCCATGTCTATCTTGGTTTCGCCCCTTTTCTTTCTTTTAACTTCCGTCGTTTCAAATATCTGTCTTATTAGCTTGTCCCCATCTCTTCGCATTACGTGTCCGGGCAGTCTAAGTTGGGCTTGTTCTATAATAATTTCGACAGGGTTTAATTTTGTTTGTTTTTGTTTGTTCCTCAATACTTGGTTCCTAATTTTATTTTTCCTTCTTTCTCCTTCAATCCCCCTCAAAAATCTCATTTCTGCCCTTGTTGTTCTACTTTTTGTCTTTGCAATATTGTCCAGGACTCACATGCATAGGTCAATGTTGGTTTAGAATTTTTTTGCTATTTCGAATTTTATTTCCTTATGTACCCACTTCGTTTTGGTTTAGAAAATTACTCTTTATGCTATTATATAATCCGCCAGTCTCAGCTATTTTTTTATTTATCTCATTGATTGTAAGATGAGTGTAAATATACCAAGATCAAATTAACCAAGCAATTTTTTGTAGAAAAAATATTTTGTATTTTCGTAGAGTTCCGCAACCGGTATCATAGGATAGGAACTTATTTCGAGTTTCAAAGTTCTTGATAATGTAGGTATAGAAAAATGTCAACATCAAATAGTGACACACTATCAACTATGACAGACGCCCCCGTTAAAACAAACTTCGTTGATTGATATAACATATAGTCATATGTAGATCCCTTAAAGTTTAGGGATGTTTACCCTCACCAATTAGCTCAGCAACGTAGGTATACGTCCTAAGCGCTCAACGAATCGCATTACTCACAACGGGTCTGTGTACCACCCTTCCCATAGAGGTATGGAAGTGGGCCCCGTTCATTAGTTCAACTTTCCGGGGTCTAGTTATAAGTATTTCACCTAGAATTAGACATTCGTATTCACGTGGTGTAAGTACGTATGCTGAACATAAACAATGAAATCATAATCAGACAAGTAGGTACTTATCTAATCTAGATTTTTTTCTTCTTTCTAGGTATCCTCAAAAAATGAACTCCATGAAACAGCCATAATGTAAGTATAATTTTACTCTCCCTAGACGTACCTAAATACACAGTATGATGTGAATAAAATATGAATGTATCTACGTATATACTTATAAAACGCACATAAAATTTTCAAGTTGAAGTACCTAAATGAGAAATGGAAATGTTTTCAAATTCAATCGAATAGAATTCTAACATTTAGTAAGGTGGAACCTGTACCTCCCAGTTAAGTTTAGTTTGAAAAAAAAAACTGAATAACGGGAATAGCAGCTCAGACGAAATAACTTCTTTTGATGCTGCTCAAGATATTGACAACATCAAAAGAAGTTAACTTATTGCGTCTAGGCAGCTTTCCCTGCTATTCTGTTTTTTTTTTTTTCAGAATTATTACAGTTTATAATTAATAATGAATATTAATGCAATTCAATAAATGCCCAGTTAGTTGTACATGATGAAATTCCGTTATTAGCATGAGTTCTGAATCATGACCATGTTGTGTTACCTTAAAAGAAAATAAGGCGAAGTTTGGATACCTAAGTACATAGGTATCTACTGATCAAGTAGGAGTGAACTTTGCTGATTTTGTAGGTAACAAATACCGTTATTTCATAGAACATTTACATTTTTTTGTCTCACGTATCTAATGTTATTCGCCAAAAAATCAAAATGTCTTAAATGATACGATATGCAACTTTCCCGTAGGTACATGTGACTGTTGCGGGTCTGCTACTACTTGTGCGGAGTTTGTAAAAATAAACGAATTTTTGACTCTACACTTTTATTATTTAATTTCTTAAAACCGATTGGGTATAAGTATAGGTACATATATTTTAACCGTTTAAGTGTTGCTTATTTGACCGTACCCGATTGTTTGTATGTGGGTGAAGTGAATAGAGGTAACTAAGTTACTGTCCTAACTTCTCTGTTCGAGTATTACATACTTATAACTTTTCTAATCGCTAACCTTTCGTGAAGTCGAAAGGCAGAAATCTCTTAAATTAGGTTTAAGGAAAACGAAGTAATAAATTCTGTCCTAGGCGATAGTAATGGGAAGATTAGCTGAAACCTTTTATAAACAATTATTGAATGTGTTGAAAAGGTAAGTGGTGAGATAACTATAACGGTGTTAAATTACATTGAAACAGCTGTAACTTATCCTAAGGAAATAGAAGAAGTGTCATATTCCACGAATATATATGGAAAAGAACAAGTAACCACTTAAATCTTATGTATTTCTACTAATTCCTGGAATGAATGCACTATTTTACATTAATCACATACACAATTTCGACTGATTTGGATCTCCAACATGACAACATTGATCTTGCTTGAACCATTACCTAGGTCCTTACGCCTTAAAGAAGTAGAATGACGTCCGTTAAGCCGCTTTCTTTTTGGCACAGTTAAGACAAAAACTGAGAATTAAATTGCAGCATGTTTTGCAACTAACACGCTAAATATAGGTACGTAGTAACTACTTATTTCTAACAAAAGATACACTTGTTAAGAACGCAATATCACATCTACTGCGTCTTCTGTTTCTCACATTTGAGAACAAAACTTGTTATATGTGCTGGATGCCTTACAAAGTTGCATTTCACGTCAATAAATTACGAGCTTTTGAATTGCGCTCAAAGTGAAAACACATTTAAGATGACAAACACATAACTGCGTTTTATTTACCACGCATCGACCTCATACGTTTTTGTAGTTATGTAGCACAGAATCTCATAGGTAACCTTGAAGTTCTATTATTAATTTGGACAAACTTTCCCAACGAAAAAGAAAACATAAATTCATTAGAAGTATTAAACGACGACTGCAATAATATTATTAGTTACATTTTGGTGATAAAATTACATTTAATTGTGCGTTAGAATCCCGAAGATTCGTATATTTTAACAATACGTTCGGTCCGCCATTGCACTGTTAAGCTGTTGGTGCATACGTAACATGGACGACGTGCACAGTTGACGTTTCACAATACGACATTCGGCGCCACGGTCAACCCGTAAACTTATGCATTTGCTCTCCGAAGTTCAATTCGAGCGTACTACATACACTCTAGAACGATAGATAAGATAAATTTGTTTTGCGTCGCATCAGAAGTACACACATACATACGATATCGAGTTCGTTTCTAAATGGTTCAATCAAATCAAATTTTATTCTATAGTAAACAGCAGTGTGCTGTAGGTACAGGATATTGTTAAATAACACCAGAACGCAACGATTCTAACAATGAAAAATTTGAGAAACGAAATTTGTGCCTATCCAAAGCATTATAATAGAAATTTAGTTAGGTATTAATTAGGGCACCATAATTGGCATTTGTGATGTAAAATGCAGCAACATAACTTTTACATATGTAGTATGTATGTAGGTATAAATACTACACCGCAACGCTTGTGGTCGTTAATTGTTGAATTAAATTCACAAAAGCAGTAATAACTAGAGTTTGTTACAAAGGTGGATGACGTTTTATCATTAAGCAGTGTAAATCGGATTGACGCTGTCACTCCTCCGAATTTTATTATTCAATGACAACTTATCATTTGTAGGGCTGGAATTTGAATTTGCCGCCAGTCGCCTTGCTTGAAATTAACTACAGTGTGAATGTAGGTACAAGGGAGGCGAAACTAAAGCACGTGGAGTTTAGGGTCAATATAAGGAGCGATTAGGATTATGCAACCAGAAAATCTTTTCTTAAAACAAATACATTTATTTGAATATATAATTTTAAATCAAATCTTACAGTCGTCCTTTAAGAATACTTTGGTTGAGTATAAAGAGTGTGTTGATTTATAATGCAATAAAGATGTATTTAAATTATATGTTCAAATTGATAATTATTTCTTTGAATCAAAAATTAAAACGTTTATTGTAAATTCTTAGTTGTATTGAAATAAATGTTAACTTAAACATAGCAGTATGATCACTATCAACGTAAATGCTTTTACATATGCTTGATTTTAAAGTTATATCGAAATAAAATATAGCTTGCGTTTAATTCCAAAATAGGCAGAACAAAGAAATTTGCTTCAAATAAATCATAAGGTTGTTATAACGCATAGAGTAATAGTAAATTCAAACATAACCAATATTTTTGGTAATATTTTGATTTGGTTGGTGGAAACCATGTGATCCATTTTATTTAAATATGTGGTTATTCGGGTGTAAGTTGAACTTACTATTTGTTTCATACACATTTTATATGCTTAAATTAGAGATGCGTTTTTATGTGTGTGGCCGGTTGCTCGAACCTGTAGATGTAGAAAATATATGATTGAATAAGTGTGTGTGTGTCTATGTGTAATTAGACGCAGGGTGTGCGTCTCTTACACATTGAATAATAAAATTCGGGGAAGTGACAGCATCAGTCCGATTTACACTACTTAATGATACCACGTCATCCATTTCTTTAACAAACCCTAGTGATAATTTAGCAATTGGTCTAGGATATAGAAGTACTTATATATAAATTCACATACTAATTGCACCACATACGAGGGGTGCCTTTTATGTCGTTGCAAAAAGGAGGAAAGAAAAAATATTTTTGGAACAAACTGTTTTACTCCTTTTCAAAATATTCGCCTTTAAGATTTATACACTTTTACATGCATTCAAATTAATTCTCGAAACTTTTTTTTCGCTCTGAAGTTGGTATCTTTTGGGGCTTGGACGGCTTCTTGGGGTGCTGAAAATCGCTGCCCATGTATTTAGAAAGACCGACCACGACCAACTTCTACAAAACCAATTGTGAACAGTCTCTTCCGATGGTGCTTTATTACCAAACGCTCAACGAAGCTGTTGTATGCAATGTTCTTGAATTAGGCCCTCACTAAAATCGTAAAAATCGTCCAACGAAAAATTTCACATGAAATTTCCCATTTGTAAACGTTCACTACAAACTACTTAGTTAATTTCTAAGCCATCGTTTTCACAATAAAAAAACAAATTTTGTATAGTAATAGTAACGACAGATCTCAATAGTGCCACTGTGGTCAAAAAAATAAATATAAACATAAAAGGCGAACCTCATAGAGAACGTTGAAATTCTTTGATTTAATTTGCCAGTAACCGAACAGTTTTAACTGATTTGGTTTGTTGGTCGCGAAGTTTTTCCAGACTTTTTTAACTGCTAGTTGAATTTAACATTTCTGGCTTATTAATAAATACAATGTCAGGTCAGCTGAACGATTTCGAATGAGGTCGAATTATTGGTTTGTGTTAAGGCTGCTTTTCATTCAGGTGAGTTGAAACAGAAATCGCGCTACGTATGATAATTAGAGTTTGTTGATGGTGGTTTGAAGAGGGGCAAGAATATCGCCGAAAGGCACTAGACCGCAAAGAAGAACAACCGAAACAACCAGGGTTGACCCGTCAAAGCGCTAGCTATTGCAGCCCATTTTTGGAAAATCATATCTTGCTAGGGAATGGTTTCGAGACTGTTCAACGCTGTGCGTATCAAATATTACCTCGTGTGCAGTAGAAACGAATTTTGCATTTCTACCTTTGACATTTATCGATAGTTCATATTGTTCTTAATAATCGAACGGTCAAAGTCGATACGAAACAATCGTTTGGATGTATATCCGCATCAGCGCACAATTAATTCGAATCGGATTTCATATACCACCGGTTTTTGCTTCGACATTCAGGATCTTGGTTTAACTACGAAATCACTGCACATTATCACACCTCCCATTAAACTCTTTCTAATTATTTTCCATTAAATATATATTCTGGGCGAGCTGTTTTTATCGACATGTGCACCATTAGAATTGCACGCGGAATCACTTTTAACCTTGGGCAGGTATGGAATTTTCAATGTGCAATGTAATAAGTTTGACTGACGTCATTAGATGAATATTATGTACACATAACTTCTTGGAAAATTAAATGAAGCAGATCGTGATAATGAAATCTTTCATCTCTTTAGTACGTATGTATCTAATATATCTCGCAATGAAGTTAGATACTAAGTCTACGGTGATAAATGGCATGTATTCGCACAAGGTGTAACATAAAGATCATCCTAAGGAATTTGCTGTCGATCTATCCGCGAGTAATTACTTTCTGTACGTGCCACGGGCATGTCTTACATCAAGCTTTTATTGTTAAAATATCATCTTCATAAAATGCAACTAATTATACCTACAGCAAATCGGTCTGGCAACGAAGTAGACCTTATTCATAAATATAATATAATATACATTTTTCCCAAGCGGTTTAACACCCAAACAATGTATCGAGCAATTTGATATGACTTTTAGCAAGAAAGCATCGTCGAATAAAACTGTTTACGATTAGTTTTACAATTTTTGGGTGTGCACGTTATTTTTTTCAGAAATGAATTGTTGAAAAGTCGTCAATCCGCGTCTGTTATTGCCAATAATGTTGGTGCTATGCGTGGCATGATTTAGCGAGAACGGCACGCCACGTATCGTGAAATAGATGACAACTTGGGAATTCCCATGAAAGCCATAGCAAGGTATTATCTCGCATCATCGTTTAAGTGTAGGAAAGTTTAGCAACTGGTAGATCGCATATAATTTGACGGATACTCAAAACATGGACGATCTGGATTGGTGCAAGGAAATGCAAGTCGATTGGAAGAAATGCCTAGAAAATTGCTAAGGCGAATATTCGAAGTAAATTTAGTTATTGAACGTCATCAGTCTAGTCGATGGTATGCATCCTGTATATTATACTGAGAATTTAGTTAAATTTCTTAAACAAAATTGCACCGGCCTAGCTCTTAACTAATGATATAAGAAACATAAATTATAACAAATTATATTTATAAATTTTGAAAAATATTTAACATAAAATAAAGATAATTACCTAGTGTTGTGTGTGTGTGTGTGAGTGTAATTTCTTTTTCGATGATGGTTCTTCCTATATCTCCTCTCTTAACTTCTATTCTCGATGCACCTTTAATTTCTATGGATTCTTCCCTTTCTTAGATTCTATCTTCTCCGGTATCGTGATGTTCTTTTATTCGCTGTTACTTCTCCTTAAAACCCTTTTATTCCAAATATATTTACTGACTTATTTGTTGACTTATCTATCTTGTCAATTTTTTTCGTCGTTAACCAAACAAACTTTTTATTTCTTTTGGAAACCAGGACTACGCTGCTTTCTTTCTAAGTTGTCCACGAAACGAAAACTTTAATTCACCTTGACTCTAGTTCATCCAGGTATATCGCTGTTATAGAAACCTGTATTGAATGTCGATGTATCCTTGGTTATTTCCAGTAATTTTTTATGAATTCTTGTAATGTGTAAGTGTAATATGTATGTGTCTGAATGTTTACAATACTTTCTTCTCCATTAATATATACTTTTTATAATAATTAATAATTTTATTTCCAGTGACATTTTTCTCCTATTAAACGTATCTGGCTAGAGTTAAAATAAGAAGCTAACACCCTTAGGGTAATAAAATGCTCAAAAGGTGGTGGGCGTGGTATCGAAAAGGTATAAATAGAACCCCAAAATAAACCGTATGACAATTGAAGACCATAACCCCAACATTAACTATAAATTTTGATATACTGCAATATACAATCCTACTTTTCTACCGGAACTAAATATGGCCAGGACGTTTGCAAGTCAATCATCTCAAAGAACTCATTCACATTGCATTAAAATTCAACAGTCCGTATGTATACATAAAGCATTCGCGGAAGTTACGTACAACGCAATAATTACAATTTCACTTTGACTCCTTCACCTATACGCCGCCCCCGTTTACTTTCCGAATAATTTACGGTGAGAACACGCAAGGAACAAATGGTGAGCGGCTATTTTAACTCTGATAGATACATAAAATATTACAATAAGATCGACTGAACGTATACGACAAAAGCTTTGTAAGTAGGTATAATGACATTGCCTTCACTTACACTTCGAAATCCTTGCCGGCTATTGCATTGAAATTACAATTGCTCGTATGTAGGTTTATACGTCTTCCTGTGTAAAATGAGTAATGCGAGTAGAATTTCTTACCCATCAAACAAAAAAAAACAATAGGTCTCTTTATCTATTGAATACTTACCATAAAGATTGTTAAACGATTCACGTTTCAATATAATTGGACTTGATCTTGAACGATCCACACAATGGAAATAAAGAAAAACGTAATGATGTGTAGTCTGGGCAAACAGCGGTAATTACGAAATAAGTTACGACAGTGTACATATATACATTTAGTACTAACCAGAGTGGGGAATCGGGGATGCTGTCGTAACTTATTTCGTAATTGTACGTTGTTACCGCTGTTTGCGCAGGCTAATGATGTGTATGTCAGTTGCACATATACATACATACATACAGGTGGTCCACAATGGAGTGAATGAAACGGTACAATAGTATGGAAACAACATTTTCGCAGTTTCTTACGATTTTCTCGGCAACCGTAGGAGTAAAATGAAAACATTCTATGTCGTTGAATTCGGATCGTCAAGACGCGTCGATTAATGTGAGAGTGAACCTCCTAGGTCCCATAGGAGCCAAAATGGGAATGATATTTTAGTGATTTTTTGCGATTTTTTGAGTTCGTTTGCGTTTTCTCGGCAACCGCTTAAAATAATCTAAAGAAATCATATACCGTTGGAATCAGCGCGCCTAAACGCGTCGATTGGTCTATGAATCCACGCGATCGGAAGAAGTTGAAATTTAACCATCCATATCTCCTTAACGGTTGGAGCTACGGCGTTTATAATGCCATATTTGGAATCTACTCGTCGAGGCCTATTTCGAACGTAATCGGACGAAGTTTTCTTTATCTCGAGAACGGTAAGAGATACAGCGTCCGGGATAGAAGATTTGGATTCTACGGACCAAAATCTATGGGATACGCATATTTTGAATGCCATTGGGGGCAAAAGCATTTTGGTCGAAATTAATTTCTACCTCAAAGCATAGAATGTTTGTCCAGTTTTTCGAGATAGCGTCCTTTCCATAGCACTAGTAAGTTCAATCTCGATGGGCTTAAGGCTGACAAGCTGATTAAAATGAAATAAACCGCAGGTGCCTAGGTCTTACCGTTCCGGAGATATGCTACATTGAAGTTTGAAAAAATGTCTTACCTAAAATTACCATAATTTTTTCTAGCGCGGAAACTATTAAAGATAGCTCGTTACTTCTTGTTGCATTCCATTCGTCGGCAATACCTGCTTATAGGAGAGTTTATTTGATGGCGATCGAGCTATGAATGAAGTAGTGAGAGGGATTTCAAATTTGTCCAAACTGAAAATATCGATTTTTAACCGAATTTTCACAATTAGCGTTCGAATTTCGAAGTTATTTCGCATCATAAAATACATAATAGGGCCGCCAATTACGTAAAACATATCGGGCAAAACGCATATGTATACACATAGTTGTTACACTCGTAATAATCCCGCATGCACTAGTAAATAGACAAAACGCTATTACAATCTTGTTACTACTTATCGCATGCATTCCGTCTTAATTAAGTGCTAACGAAAATGAATAAGCGCGTTGATTGTATAAACGGGATATAAATCTTGAGCAATTAATAAGCAACCTTTACTTAAATATGACATTAACTGCGCCAGATCGAGTCGCAATTAAAACGCTTGCGAATTTGTAAAGCAAATATACGCGCACTTTAAAGCTGTAATTTTAAAGTGTTCAGTTACCTTGACATAATGCGTTTAGTACTAATCGCGCACAACGTGAGCATGCACACCACCGTGTGTTAATATGTATGTCTTTATATTTTAAGTAGTTGACAGGTATTCCCTGCGGCATGTTGGATAAATCTGACAGTAATTGGTGAAAGAAAAGAGGGGGAGGAAGGAAGTTTTGTTTGTTGCAATGCAGGAAATAAAGTAACAATCGAAACTTAAAATGTACTTATTATTGGAGCGAAACGAAGATAGACGGTCAAAGTATTCGAGAGAAAATGCGTTTTTCCCTTTTTAATTCCCTAAACAAGGCGAAAAAATTATGCATCGTTAAATTCCTAAGCTTAACGAAAAAATTACTCGTTTTTCAGTTCCTCGACTTTAATGGAATCAGATCACGTATAGTTATTAAAAAAGAAAATTTAAAGTACGTCAGAGATTCTCAGACCTTCTCCCATTTCCTGATTACTAAGACATCAATTCAACTTATTCAATAGATCAAATATGTACTACTTTTTTATCCTCAATGGAAGGTTACAGGATGGGTTTCAATGTTACAGCGTTGATGTCACCAGCTATGCAATCTGTATCAATAATTTAAATGTACGTGCGTTGATATTCATAAGTTATTATAACATTTCCGCTCTTTGTCGATTCCGTATGAAATAAGGAAGATACGAGAACATATCAATTATTATTTACTTGCAAGTATTTCTACGATGCCCGTTTTCTTCCGGTTCTCTTTTGATCCTGTGTTAAATTCTGGTTTCTTAACATCCTTCACTTCCTGCAGGACTCACTCCTCTCGTTGGTTCCCTGCCCTCGTGAAATTACTGGGATAGTTGTATGCTCAGTAGGTATAGCAAATCCAAGAATTTAACAGTTTTCAGGATCTCAATATGAAAGCAATTTTAAAGAGGTGACGCATGGTGAATGTAATTTGGACAAATATGCAAAAAAAGATGTAATGTCAAAAAGACTTTTAAAAATCAGTAATATTTTATTTCAATTATATGATACAGAGATATCGACAATTACTCTCCACCAAGTGGCAACCGAAATAACAGCAGTTGATAGTACACTATTGCTTTATGTAAAATTCTACTTAGCTTACTTTAGGCACAAATGCGATGAAACGGCTGTGTACTGAAAAGTACAGTTCTGTTACTTTAAATATATGATAAAAATAATGGAGCAAAAACTTAAAGAATGACAGTAAAAATTGTGGATAACGATTGTACGCCTATATCAAATGCTAGTATGACCTTAGTGATTTACAAATACCGTAAACCTATGGACACAAAAATCCCCAGATATATAAAAAAATACTGATCACGTGGTGGACAATCATTCTCGATTACTCTGTGTTAACCTAAATTTACAAAAAAGTATTTACACCATAAGGATTTGCTGTTCGTATCTTTTGGGGCAGTTTCTTTATTGAGTGCCGGGTTCCATTTGTGTCTATATCTTTTAGTTCCTTCTTAATGTTTTTAATTAAACAGTCCACATTTTTACCAGTAGATGTCCTTATTGTACACATTCCTTTTCAAATTGTTCCGAAGTTTCCATCGGTGGCAGTTGTAAGACAATTGCGGGATTTGGTTGGGTACCAACTCAATACGAAAGTTTTCCGAATCCTGTACGGTTGCTTTCCGCGTCGGGCGATGATGCTAAATCTGGACAGAAAACAACATTCTTTGATAAATTTTTGAAGTGCAGTCATGCATTTTTCTTAATATGTTTGGGTAGAGTCTATTACCACCATCCTTGAAAAATGTCGGTTCACCAATACCACGCTCACTGATCACCAACCACAACAAAACGTTTCCAGGGGACTTTGATTTTCTGAAGATACTTTGACTTTGACATACTATTGACTTTGACATACTATTGACTTTGCCTGGTGCTTAGTGATCGGCAGACACAAAATAATATTTTGGCTGCCATTTACAGTATTTCACAGTGAAATAGCTCTCGTCAACCATGGTATAAAAGTATCAGGAGTTTTTTGAGAAGTATTTTCCAGAAAGCGTTTGTAACCTAGATTTGATCATTTTTCCTGTTGTCTCTGTAGGAGCCCCCTTAATTTTTCTAGACTTAAGTTGCACATTCGTAGATGCCAAATACTTTTTTATAGTATTTTTATCCACTTTCTATTTCTTTTCTAATAGCGGCTACGCTTTTGCACTCCGACACGCGTTGGAGATATAACAAATTTTAGCGATTCTGTATCAATGTTGTGTGCAGTCCTTTGTTCTTTTGAATTTTACTTGAGTAGTTGTATTTACAATTTCCGAGACTATTGTTGGTCTGAAGAAGCAGGAATTATCTCCCGCCGGAAGTTTTGTGAAGTAAATCAAAAGACTTTGTAGATTTCAAACATATTTAATTATAATACCACTACAATATTGTTTCACCACACTGTGGCTTCATCAGGTGGATGAATACTATGATTAAATATTTTGAAACCTACAAAGTCTTTTGATTTACTGTATTCGTTATGGAGTTTCAACAAGTGACTTCAGCATCAATCAATTGCTTGTAAAGTATTTGTCGAATGAGTCAAGGATGCATTTATAGTTTTGCCTGGTAGTAGATTTCATTGTTCCTGTTTTATAGTTTATGATTTTTCAAACGACTACGAATTTATTGGAAGCTTCTGATACAGCTTGATGGTTATTTGATGCCTACATTGTTTCACAATATTGAATATAAAATTGCTTGTAATTTGTGTATATACGTCTTATTTCCAAACCATTCTGGTACCTTATACAAGAATCTTTTAGAAGATCTAGGATTTATTTTATAGCAATAAATTCAGCAGTCATTAATGCGATGCAGCGATTAATGGGAATACAGTTATTGTAGTGATGCAAAAACGTACGGAGAAAGCACTTGAGCATAATGTTTACATCTTCTATTCAAAGAGAAGAGCAGAGGTGTCATGGGACACACGACGAGAGCGAAGCTCTTTATACATTTGATGCATAGTTGAATAAAAGGTAAAATTCTATAATTGAATAAACAATGTATAAAGAAGAATTTTGAAACCGATGGTAAATGAGTTGAAGTTGAATTTGAAGTAAATTCGAGTCCGAATAATAAGAGCGCCATCTGATGGGGGAGATATCCCAGGATCATAAAGCTGCCCTTCCATGTTCAAATATTCTTCCTCATTCTCTTTCCTCGAAAATTGTATGCTACAATGCGCCTTTTTGGCCGCATCTGTCAAAGATAACTCGGCGTGCTTGATTCGCTTAGCATCAATTTCAACCCAAAATTTTATGATTGGACGCCAATATCCATCTCCAATGCTTTCATGATTCGTAGAATATTTATTAGACCATCAATAAAATTGCACACAGCAATATCAGTTGCTATATTTAAGACTTTTTTATATAATAGTTTAATTTAGAAATAATGGATTTTGTTGAACAGGGAGACTTTCTCTTACGAAGAAAAGGCATTAAGTATATGTAATTGCTTCATGGAGATGAAAGCGTAATTAAAAGCAGAGGTAAACTAAAATATCAAGTATTAAAGAATTAATAATGCAAATCTTAACTAAACACAATTAAATATAGTTATATATATAGAGAGAGAGGGAGAGAGAGAGCGCGCGAAAGGAGTCTGAAGAATTAAGAAGTCGTTAATAAACACGTATATTAGAGGAGTTGCAAATCAAAAAGTAAGACCTTCCCAACTGGTATTTATTTGGCGCAGGTAGTCGTTTGGGAGATGTCCGACGCGCTTCGGGAAGAGCTCGAAATTTCAAGGAAAAAACTTTCTTCCGGGTAATGAACTTTCTGCCCCATATTCTAGAAGGTTCAAAGCATCGATTTTCTGAAAAATTCACAGTGGTGTTACCCCTTAACACTCAAACAGCTTGAAATGTTTAATCTTCAAATAAAGCCAACGTCCATATCAACAGTTATTTCCCCCATTATACAGGAATCGCCAAGAAGTTGATTGTCGCTTATCAAGTCTAATATCGGAATATAGTGCGTAATAAATTTCTGCGATGAAATCTGGTGTCGTAACCAGCTAACGGGCAATCTGGTAGGCCAGCAATCAAGTCTGAATAGCGGAGGTCGTCGTCCTCCAATCCAATCCAGTGTTAAAATTATTTTCCATGTTGAACTTTCAGTTTTACCATCACTCACTTCGCTCGGTCGTTCGGATCGGTCTATGCTGTGGGGCAGTTCGCGGAGACAAGGCACAAGTTATATCTGATGTGGGTCAACTTTCTCTTTGCGGAGAAGTGAAACTGCCATTTGATTTTTTCGCACACAATTCAGGTGAATAACCTGCGCTCGTATTGTATTTACGATCGTCGTTGCGTAACGTATATTGCCCTCGCGGCTGCCTGCTTGTGCCTGCCTAAGTGTCCTTCCTCCTATTCACTCTATTGCCGAGGCCTGACTTCTAAACTCTATTCTGTGTATGTGCGTGTACGTGTGCATGCATACTCGCGATAATATGCATAACAGCGCAGACCTTTTACGACATACTCCGCGCACGAAAACCGATAGCCAATGTTAAGGTGCTTGATTTGTGCATAATGTTCGCTTGCAAAAACTTCTTGTTGCAAAACGCATCGGCGCAACCTGCACAACGCTGGAACTTTTAAGATTTACTGCTTCGACGCATTACTGAATGGATTTTATCCCATGATTTCACAACTTAATACATCTACGTCCTTCTATGTATATGCGATTTACTCTTAGAAAGGACGAGGTGAATTTAGAGCCTCTAAACAAACATTTTTTCAGTCACAATTTTTGAAAGGTAATTGACTTCTAAATACCTCAAGTTCATAGAACGCATCACTTTCTAAACTATCCTAGGAACATTTTAATTTGCTTCTGTTCATAATTTCCTCTTTCGCAAATGTTGAAGAAGCCAAGCCAAATTGACGAAGGCATATTTTATATTCCCAACAATGCGAAACCACATAAATCGTTTGAAGGGTAATGAGTTTAACGACCGCTTTCAATGTCCTGGAATCCTTGATAAAAGCTTTTCACTTCTTACATTACCTACCGGCGATGTTCACGACGAATAAGTCAGTGATAGTGGGCAGCGGAATAAACGGGCCGGGCATGATGTAAGCTGACCTTGCACACGGTATACCTCTGCGTATGTGGCAAGATTTTGTAAGCAGCGCTGCTGCCAAAAGTGAGAAATGAAATTCCTTCTTTTGTGATCGACGAATGTACGTACGCTTTTAGTCACTGCGCGCCGCGAAGAAATATGCGTCATACGTACGAGTTTTCTAAAAGAAAATTATAAAACCGAAGGTTGATGCTATTATGCGTGAACAAGTACTACTCACTCTGACGTTGCATTGTATGTCAAGGTTTTAGTGAAAAGTAGCCGCGATAATTAAACAGAAGAGAATATTAATAATATTCTCGTTGTTGTTGTTGTGTGGAAAGATGACGCGCACGAGTAGATTGCTGTTGACGATGAGAAAATTTCATAGGAAAGACATTTAATTGATGGGTTACAAGAATCTATTGCAGCAAATATTGACTGTTCCAGTCTGGAGAGTTGCGAGCATGATATTTTAAGTATGCTTAAATTTGCCGATACTTCGAACCTGATCATCACATGAACATATGGATTTGGTAATACTTAATTCTCATCTCTAAAACAACAACTACCCGTTATCTTTTCTTGGACAACAGTCGTGTTCTTTACTCGACCAGTTGGTATCAAGTTGGTCCAGTTTCCAGACAGAAAACTCAAAAGGGGACACAAAATTGTTACTGTTGATGTCTCTAAAATATCCTCGTGAAGCTGTAGATATCGAAAGAAGTCAGCTACATTTATGGACTACAACATTTTTATTTAGTAATTTTCAGTATGTTCGGATGTTAAACGCCTAGAAACATATTCTCGAAAATGCACCCATAATTAAACTGGGCAAATATGCGGTATGATGAGTCTATCCTTTTTACAATGTAACAATTATAACAGATAATAGACAATTAGGACAGATGACTCATCATACCGCATATTTGCCCAGTTTAATTATGGGTGCATTTTCGAGAATATGTTTCCAGGCGTTTGAAAATAAATATCTTTCCGAACATCCTGAAAATTACTGAATAGAAATGAGCTAGTCCATAAATGTAGCTGATTTCGTTCGATATCTACAGCTTCACGAAGATATTTTAGAGAATTCAACAGCAACAATTTTGTGTTTCTTTTTTGAGTTTTCTGTCTGAAAACTTGACCAAAGATACTATTTGTTTGAATTGTTCTGCAGGCAGTTAGATGAAGTCGTGAGAGTATGTTCTTTGATTTCATATAGCCAAGACATCTTGGATTGTGCACTTCTTCTGAATAAACTGTTACGCATTATCTTGAGGTCTTCAGGTTGTTACGACCCAATCTGTAGGAGCAGAAAATCGTAAGTATAAGTTGAACCCTTACGAATATATGTACAATAATATAGTAACTTGCTGAAGACTACCATCAAGGTTGAGGAAATCAGATTTTGGTTAGATTGGATTTTACGTCGTGGTGAATTGCGGTTAAAGCGCTTGAAGAAAATTAACTCCGGTTGAGTTTCATCGTAAAAGATATGTCGCAACTCAACAGCTTCTTTCTGTATCGTTTTAGCTTAGAGAATTTATATAGAGCGTGTCCCAAAGTTGCTGGGACATAGAGCTACCACGTATTGTAGATGTCAAAATAAGTCGATTGGACCAAAATGTATGAGAAGAGTTCAAAGTTTACTTCAAAAATTACATTTTTGTACACCGTTCAGAAATGCGCGAAACAAATTTCATGAAATTTTATTAAACTTGTACTAAGAATGTAGGTTATCAGTATTTGAGAAAACATTTTTTCCTTCAAAACTATGCGAAATACGGAGTTCTTACAAGAGTCAAAAGATGATGAATAAGCCTTCCCCATAAAAAAAACGGTTTAGAACCGTATTACCACCCCTAAGAACATTAAAAGGATTCCACGACGTGAGGGTGGTTTTAACCCTTATTTCGGTTCTTTGATTACTGAAAGTAGGGTAATCCTCTAAAGTGCACTTTTTCCAAACTTCATCCCACTTTGTTTTGCGCATTTCTGAACAGCGTACGAAACTGTGATTTTTGAAGTAAACTTTGAACTATTCTCACGGACAAACTATATATATATATATATATATATATATAAAGTGGATCTAATCGACTTATTTTTACCTCTACAATACGTGGTAGCTCTACGTCCCAGTAATTTTGGAACACGCTGTATATATATAAAGAAATTTACCGTATTTTAATGATTGCAACGAGTTACAATCAAATCCCTTGGAAATTGCTATAATACGGAACGTCGACTACTATTGATTTTTGCTTTCAAGGATGTTTTTGACAACAAATCTTTCTTTTAAGATTTTCATCGCACTTTAACAAATTTTACTCTGATCACCACGATCTTCACTCAATTTAAGGGGTTTGTCGCCGAATTTAGTCGTTACGAATGCATCGTCGAAGGCTTTTACATATATTTTCGTTCATCATTAAGGGATGTATATACTGAGTTGTGGTCGATCCGTGGAGAGCGGAAAAAGACGCGATTCTTATCTTGCACTAATCTCATTTATACCAAAACAGTCGTGGAGGATTTGGCGAATATTTGTTTCAGGGATGTTAGATATTACTGCTAATTTCTTCACTTTCAAACAGACATTTTCTAATACCAATTTCTTCAATTATTGCAATTTTTGAGGCGTTATTACTTCACTTGATCGTCCGGGGTGCTCATCATCTTCACAAGATTCTTGCCCCAAACGGAAGCATTTCCCCCACTCTTTTACAATGGAATATGAAGGAGATAAACTACCATAAACGCTATCGTTTAACATGATTAGGCGTATGCCTTTCTTTTGTTAACAAAAATCACGTGGCACTCTGTCTCTGTTAGCTGCGACATTTTCATGCACTAGTCACGTTGCCTGGCTAGCCGGTAAAAACTACTACTCTGCGAGCCGTAATATATAAATAGTGTTTTGGCTTCACACATGTGCAACTATGACGCAACGGAGCTTGAAACACGCTTGAATCTGTAAAAGTCTGTCAGCCTGAAAATGTATGGCGCTTACCCCGTATCTTTATCGAGTTTAGTCGTGAAGAATGTGATACAAATCGGCAGCGTTCATCGAAATTCTTCTTTCTTATTTATAATAATAGTACAAAGAATTATACGGGGATTGCGACCGTTATGGGCATATTTCATAGGTTATGGTGAGTTACTATCGAATCTGTTATAGATTTCCTGCAAAAACTAATTTTTTACTGAATTTACTGACAGGTTTGCCTCTGTTTGAAAATATCTAAACTGGAGTTATTTATGTAGTGCGCTAGATTCACAAAATTATGCATGCTTAGAATTGAGTTTTACCGTATTTTAGAGGTTGCAACGTACATCTCCTTTTAGAATTCATTTTAGATGTATCTTTCTTCGAGTATGAAGAGGTAAAAAATGACTGCATTGATCAAGGTTTATGTTGATTATATTTTAAGGTTTGTACCCAAATTACCATTGAATTGCTTGAGGCTTTGATACAGAAAAATAATTATTCTCGAAAAATACGCCAGTTAACAATTGTTTTAGTTTTATTCACTGTACGAGACAAATATTTTTGGCTCCGTATAAAGATTTTTTAGCGTCTTTGTACATTGCACAAAGATTGTTTTTGAGTAGTTCAGTTATCATTATTATGTTGTACAAGCTAAAAATCTCTCGTACAAAGATTTTTTCCGATCTTTGTACGTGAGGCTCGTACAAAAGAAAAACAGTGGTTTTACTTACTATTTATTTCTTATGATTAAGTAAGATTTAACTCCATTAACTACCACAAAATTTATCCTGATTTTGGGGTAAATCCCAAAGCAATTGACTACTGTACCCCTAACTCCAGAATAAAATGATTTTTGTAGTGATACTTGACGATTTACTAATTCCGAGTCAGAAACTTGGATTAAATCTAAAACCACTTCGGTGCATGCAATTCTGTTGTTTTTTTTCATTTTTTGATTTCATTGCCTTTACGAAAGCAACATTTCATCAAAAACTTCACTATCCTCGCAGCTAGTACTGTTTATATATTATTTTAGAGAATATACTTCGTATACATATAATGATATCGATTTGCAGTTAGCATTTAGGGGTTGTAGCCATGATTTGTAGTAGTCTTCCGCGTTGCCTTTATTTTTACAATTTTATAATTTTATTGGAAAAAATCTTAAGAAAGAGGATGGTTAGCTATGTCTACTGGAGAGTGTAGTATATCTATCGCATATTTCTTTAATACGTATGTATGACGTGTCACATTTTAATTTCTTCCATTGTTTGATATTCCCACATTACACTTATGCACACGGACATACACACATACATACGTACATACATAGGTACATAAATGTTTCGCCTCGAGTGAAATTTTCGGTACGCCGCTGAATGTAGCGTTAAATAAATGTCTTCTGCTGCCGCTTCAACTTGTAAGTACCGTTAAAATTTCACTTTCAAAAATAAAAACGGTTTCGTCATCGTTTCCTACTTTCACTTGTGTTCTTTATTCCTTCTACAGAACGCTCCATGCGGCGCGAAGATTAACGTTGTACCGTTAGAGAGGTGTACGCATATAAGAAATGTAAAATGTTGTTTGTGTTACATAAATCACCGGTATATGCTTCGTTAGAAAAAAGAAAATTACGGTTAGCGACCTGTTCTCGGTCTATCTGCGAATTGGCGTGATCAAAGGGTGTATGTAGGTACATATGTAGAATATTTCTACTCGGGGCGTTTGTATTAATGCGATTACACGTATGCAGATAGTAATACCATTTTACGAGTCGAATTTGACGAGATACATGTCACAAGTATACGTGGAATATGACATTTATTATTATTGCGAATGTAATTATGCAATCAATATCTACCGGTATATGCTATGTATGCCACTTCTATTACACTGAAAATATTCTTAGATATACTTGAAGAATGTAATTTTTCATTCCTTATTTCATTGATTATTGGGGATATGTACAGAGGATATACAGGGTGTCTGTTTGGAAACTCAAAATTTTTAATGGTATTACACAAGGTCTATCTTTTTCAATTTCCGGTAAGCTGGCAAAAACAAATACAAGAAATAAGAAAAGTTTTATTATACACAAAGGTTACTCATAGATGTGAACTATTTTTGAGATATTTACAAAAATTCAAAAAGCGTGCACATTTTTGGACGGGATTGTACCACAAAATCGGGGAATTCGACCGCTAAAAATGCGTTGTTCTTCTAGCAAGGTACTCTTTCAGTCTGTAGAATTTCATCCAAATCAGCATTTCTCAGCTACCTATGTTTCCCTTGTGATCAAGCGCCACGTCACCATTTTAGCTGAGTATCCATCGCCAATCTAACGCAACTTGAAAAGAAAAAGCCTTCGTACAATGCTCAAAACCGTTCCAGTAACCACCCCAACTTCAAAATCTTAAATAGTATCCCCCTCGTATGGGACATCGTTGGAAAACTCTTTGAAAAATGCTTTTCATTGATACCGCACAGAGGTAATTTTAGGTAAGTAAGAACAATCGCAAGGACCTCAAACATTATCTCTTGGTAAAAGCATCTTCTACAACGGAGATTTATACAGAATCAGAATATTTTTCCCGTGCAAGATGCAAATCGTTTAAGAATAAGTCGAAGATTATAATGACATGAAAGTACAATTCTGTGAAAAGAAGACCAAGAAAATTCGGATTATCCCGAAATTTGTGGAAAATGTTTGTTTTAGTGACAAATGCACGTTTTTCGTAAATGCATCGATCAATTAACATAATTTCCGCTATCGATCAGATGACACTCCACCTCCTTTTCGGAAAAACGTACTATACAACTCGAGAAACTTAACGTGTGGCAGGGTATGTTCTGTGGTAGGGTTGCATCAATTTGCTTCTTGCTTGGTAGGCTGAAGGAATTGGTGGATAAATCAATACTAAGAATGTAGTATTTTGCACATTTCCATACTAAACCCCATAGGAATCAATATTCTTCTCAACGATTTTTGGAACATCATTAACCATGTTATCGTCAAAAAGCCAAATCAAGTGCGATTTCACATCATCTTCATCGTTGTTAACAATTGTCTCATTCTATAAGTCGTGCAATTTTCGTAACGTTCCAAATCACAATAGGTGTTTCACATATCCAATACGTTCATAAATTTGTGATAAAGTAAGTGAACCTTTGAGAACAATGAAATTGACAAGATAGCCTTACTAAAAACGCTAAAAAATACTCAGTTGATACCGTTATTTTTTGATACAATAAATTTACTTATTATTTTGCAGTAAGGCCGTTATAAAATAAATAAAATTACCTTTTTCCATCACGTGGTATGGGTAATTTTATTCGTTTTATATATTATTTTAATCACCACTTATTCTTATTGGTAAGCCCTTTATGTTCATATAAGGAACACCTTTTCATTGAAGTTACCATATAAAACTAGCTCCGTACTTTTTCACTCGCAGTTTTTTTAATATAATTTTATTAATCTCGATAGGTGTAGTAGGGGTACGTATTCCCGCCAGAGTCAATGACCAGAGAGCTGAGTGTAAAGGTAAGGTAAAACGGGTGCGAGAACGTACAACGAACCTTGTGCCCTACTGAGAGCAAGACCATGCGTGAAGTGCGTATTGATTAGGCGAAATGCCACGGCCAAGGACGGCTGCGTCCAGACGCATTGACGATTGTATCGTCGTCTCCCATTCTTCATTCCCGTCTTCCTCCTCTATCGTCCTTGGTGTGCAAAATTCTGAATGCGACCGTCAGCTGGTTTCTAGTTTTGGTAACCACCTAAGCGAAGGGCGGCGTTAATTGGAATTTTGTTAATTTTTTTAGTAAAGTTTAGATCGTTTGGACTCGGAAAACGTCTTATTTTTCGCATCTTAGTAACGGAATTTGAAAAATTAGTCGTGTAGTGTTTGGCATAAGAAAAACGCTACAGGAGAATGTGAGGAATGAATTCAAAGACGACACTAAGGGCATGTGTAGGTTGATATCAAACAAATCGTAGGAAATTATTCTTAACCTTCCTATACTCACGCATACGGTCTGTAAGACCGACTTATATAGTATAGTATACGTCTTTCATTTTGACGTGAGTATAAGAAGGTTAAACCCCTCTTTGTATATTAAAAAAGGCGATAGTGTGCTCCCCTCACACACACACAACCACAAGAATCATATCGTTATAAGTAACTAAGATTGAAACGACTAAAATACTACTGGAGTACTCACTGATTTATAATAGTAGTGATAAAAACTTGATATTCTATTAGAAATAGAAGATAATCCGAACAAATCAACAAGAGGAACATCAACAAACCACAATGTTTATGATCAAAGTGTTTTTAATATTTAAGAAAAATCAAAATATAGTCCGTACAAAGTGGTGCAAGTTCGTGAACTACAGAAAGATGATTGTGATCGTCGACTTGATGAATGACAAACTCAGTAATCAACCCAATTTTTTTCAACTACGTGATCTTTATTGATGAAGCTACTTTTTACTTAAAGGAACAAACGCACAGGCGAAACTGTAGATACTTAATCCACAAAATTTGAAAGTTTGGGCAGGGTTTTACCAGGTGTCACGTGTTAGGTACTTATTTTTTTAATGGTTGATTAAATTGGGAAATGTATTTAGGTTTCCTTAGAATTAATACCTGCTTTAGCGATATTATTTCCAACTAACGAGATACAAGTTTTACCTAGCTTTAATATCTGGTATCAACAGGATGGTGCACCACCACATTATTCACTTCGTGTTAGAAAGTACCTAACTAAAGTCTTTCCTAATAGATGGATAGGAAGACGGGATTCAATGGATGGTGAGCTAGATCCTCTGATATTACCCCACTTGATTCTTTTTCTTTGAAGGTATTTAAAATCACGTTTGTATTACTCAATACCTCGAGCTGTTGAAGAAGTGAGAGAAAAAGTAAGGTTAGAGTTTAGAAGGAATGAGAAAATTGTTTTGGAAGAATTTCAACTCCGACTTTATCATTGCCAGGAAAAAGATGGGTGACAGTTTGAACATTTATTCAGTTGAAATTCATTTTAATTGTTTTAATCGTTCGTAAAATAAATTATTAGTCTTCGGTTTTGAGAATTTCAAGTTTAATTATTTTTGTCAAATCTTCCATATCCTTATACCTTACTTATACCTACTAATTTTGAATATTACATGTGGGGTATTGTTGAACTTCGAAGAAAATCTGCTTTTAATTCCTCACTAAGAAATAATGGGCGCCGATATGAAAAAATGTCGATGACGTCATAGGTCCCAGAGTAGTAAACTAAAAAATTTAAATTAGCGTCCATAAAATCAAGGGGATTCTTTTCTCTTGATTAGAAACAACGTAGACATTGTCAATACAGCATTACAATAAAAAATATAAATAAAGTAATTTGACAGTAACATCAGAAAAATGTCTGGTCAATAATAATAATAATAATAATAATAACCTTTATTATCAAACAGTTATTGTACAATTAAACCAATTACGGGACAGAATATTATAATAAATATAAAAAACAGTGTATGCTAAAATAAAATAATATAAATTCAAGTGAAACGAACGAAATTCCTTTACATAATAAAATACATTAAGATTAGAATTGTAATTGAGGATAACGTCTGCATAAATTCTTGCTTTCTTTAAAATGTTTGTTCTAGCTGTGGGAACCAAAAATACCCCCGAAGAGCGAGGAGCCAAAAAAAAAAAATGTTTTTTTCTTAATAAATGCGGTGAATCAACTTCATTTGCAATAAGTTCCACCAGAAATCTAACACTAGAATCATGCCTTCTATCTGACAGAGACGCGAAATCATGTCGATTTAAAAGGTCGACATAAGACGCACCACGTTGGGGGCCAATTCCATCAGTTTTATAAGACGAGTATTTTAGAAATCTCTTCTGTACACGGTCGAGGGTAGGATCGAAGCAAATATAATTGGGATACCATATAAGGGATGCATATTCCCATTTGCTGCGCATGAAGGCTCAATCGACAGATTTCACTGCAGATAAGTTGTTAGAATTTTTGCAGGTACGAAAATAAACCCCAGCGATTGAGAGGCAGCAGCAGATACAACAGCAATATACGTGATTAAATTTTAGTCTAGAAGCAAATAGTACTCCTAAGCCCTCGCAGACTCTCTAGGAATTGATAGCTTATTGATGTTGTAATTGAAGATGATAGAGACATCGCATCTTGTGTAGGATACAGGACAACGTTTATTTATAGTTAATAAGATTTCGTCAGGAGAACACCAGTTCCTAATAATCGTTAGATTTTCTTGAAATTGAATAGCATCATTTACATTAGTAATTCGAGCGAATATCTTCAGATCATCAGCGTAGGTCAGGGTGTTGCAATCTAGTAACGAAAATAAATCAGAGTGTCAATATAGATGGAATATAAATTTAAAATAAAGGAATAAATACTTTAAAAAATAAAATAGTAAAAGACAAACAATTTTTATTTTCACACAAACATATAAAAAAATAAAACAATGAATGGAGCGGAGTTACCTTATAAGTATTAGATTGTTAACCTTCCTATACTCACGCATACGGTCTGTGAGACCGATTTATATAATATAGTATACGTCTTTCATTTTGACGTGAGTATAGGAAGGTTAAATAGTACCCTTTTGAATTACAAAATAGATAGTTTGGGAACCTAAATTATAGAAATCTAGGATTTTATTTTGAAAAATGTTGGCACCTCGCTTTTTAATGCGACCTAATTTCCCATTTCAGATTTTTACTCAAGCTTCATCTTAAGGGGTAATCCTACCTTGTGAGCAGAAAATCGTGGGTCATTTTTAGCTTTATCAGAGGGGAACAGGTTGATATATTTTAATTTCGTTTAGCGTTTATGTTTCTCCTAGTATTGAGGTACAAAGGCAAATTTTTATTGGATTTTTCAAATACAAAATGGCGGCGTTGCATCCCTTACAACTCGATACGTTCTTTCGACATAGTCGATACGGCCGTACATCTCTTGCCCGCAATTCTGCACATAGAATAAAAATTCAAAAAGATTCTTGAAATATATCCAAAAATGGAGTGAACATCGTAGGATTTTGTTCAAATTTGAATTTTTAAAGAAATGACGTTGATATTTATGTTGAAATGCTGTTTTTGAAGGTAAAATCCTAAATCATCGATAAAATGCATACATCTTTTTTATCGCAAAAATCCTATGATGTTCACTAGATAATGTGATCGTGAAGCTACAGTTAAGATTTGAAGTCAATCGGTTGAGAATTGTGGGCGCTATCGTTACGGCCAACTCGAAAAACAAAGTTTTGAGAAAAAAGCGTTTGAAGTTTAATGTACCGAAATCGCATGGTAGTTTTCGACATACCTCTAATCTGCAATGCCTGCACCCTAAAGTTGATCTTTCAATTTAACATTTTCTTGCCCCTCCTCTTTTCTTGAAGCGAGTGAGGCTTTCCTATCTTCTTTTGCTTTCGCAGAAAGTGATCGCTAGGAAAGAATGATGCGCGTGGCGTCGGCTTCGTAGCAAAAGTTGTAGCAATTCAATCCAATTACAATGCCCAATTTTTCCAAAACTGTCATAATTTCACGAAAACCACCATTTAAACAAATAACCGCAAGATGAACACCAATGTCGAGTACAGTTTTACCACTTGAAACTGTTTTTGGAGCCATACAAGTGCATTAAAGCTTTCGTTGGAATTTTGAGTGAATCCGCCTAAACAACGTGTCAGCAACTAATCACTGCTTAATTCTTCATAAATGGGTTTGATTGCTTCGAATACTTCAGTTGACCTAGGAGGGTTGTGGTCGTAGTCGATTTTTTTTTCTTCCAAGTACCTTGTGTGACTGCTAAGTGCACTATGATTCTAAGCACTCAGGACATAAATGATGCTCGGACATTTTGTTTGTTGAGAATTTTGTGGTAAAGCATTACCCAAATTGCTTTTCTCATGTCCCCAATCGAGTGACAGTGCATTCGAATAGCGAGCCCATAATATATCGTCAATTCATCAATTAACTTGCCGGTCAATTTTCCTCTGCCACTCAAACCTTTGGTCTTTTTCACTAAATCTCTCAGTCCACTGCCCATTCTTTTTTGAACGTGATCAATGCACTCTTTCTTCTTCACAGTAGGATTTTTCTCAACAATAGCTTTGAGCGCAGCAACACAGTAAAACGGCAGAGTGACTTTACTCGGGAAATTGAAATTTCAACGACTTTATAAATTCTTCCACCCATAGAAACTTTCAGATATCATTCTTCAATAAATTTTTAAGCATTTAGGCAAATTAAAAAAAAATGGCAAAAAGAATTACAAGGTAGGATTACCCCTTAAACTATCGAGTTGATCGTAATCAATACTCGCGTGATAATTTCTTTAAAAATCCAATAGTTTTAGACAGAATTCTACGTATTAAATAAGTAAATAAATATTTATGATTTATGAAACCGCCCCTTTTTCTGTTTTTTCTTTTTCTTGCTGATTCGTTAGGGTACGTTTTTGTGAGGAACATGTCGGCGTACTTGCTTGTACTAACGTCAATGACGTGACTTCCTTTTTCTCATTGTCAGACGATTTCCTGCAGAAATGGGCGGAATTCGCTCGAGAAATGTGCGAAGCACAAAGGATGAAGGAATGAGGTCTCATAAATCCTATTAATGACATACAAATATATGGAAAATAATGATCATCAATCAATACACGCAGATTTTATTCCGCGTTCTTACTTTAACTTTAATAATTATCTTCATACGTCTTTTGTAATGAGTGTTCTATCCCAACAAGAACACAATAATTTAAATTTGAAAGGAAACCAATACAAACCGCTTACATAATCGGAAGAAATTATATACAATTTTACGGTAGTTTTCAAGAAAAATGATAACAGCTTTCACTTTATGTATTCCTATCGCCACAAAGTGTGCATGCATGCCTGAGTTAAATGAAGAGAACAGCTGTTTAGTGAGAAACATTTTAATTTCTCCACGGCTCAATTAAAAGTTACGTAAATCTTAGGTACACGACGATAATAATATGCAGTCCGCCCGAAGTATGTATGTATGTTAGCTTCCCTGTTTTTATTACTGAAATAATTTATTATGCAATTGGAAAATAAATTTAAAATATAAATTGTATCTGTCGGATCTATTAAGGTCTGTAATGTCAAATAGCAATCGTAGGTGAGGTAACACGTGTAAACATGTTATTTTCTTAAAAAATCAGCAATTATTTACTTGCTAAACCAAGAGATGTTAATGCCATTGCTGTCATAACATTTTGTTCTTAAACAAACGTTGCTTCGTATAGATTTTAACAGCGCCTTTCGCGCAATACTTACCTAATTTATGTTGAACGATCTTCATGTCATAATTCCCCCTTATTGTCTAGAGTCTAGATTATTATTTAGAATGGCATCCGACACATGTTTGCGTCCATATTGCGTAATAGAACTTATTTACCACGTATATATATATATACAATCTGCGGTAATGGTACAGGTCTAAATCAATTACTTAACAGACATAAATTAATAAATGTTAGTTGTAACATGACGCCTTACTATCTCTTCTCGCTGAATGTAATGGTCAGAAAGGAACGTGAGAATATGTAAAATAAACGGAATCAGGTAACCGTAACTAGTAAAAGAATCAAACGTATTACGTAAAAGTACTTTTGATATTTACCTTCGAAAATTCGTATTATTTGTTACATAACGGCAATGGCGACGCTCCATTAGAAGAATACACATATGTACATAAATGCAGGTGGGTGTAAATATGTATGTGTATGTTTGGTACTTTGGTTGTACATATTCTTCATATATCACGTGAGATGGAAATTTTTATCACCAGGAGGCGTTGGACTTTTCTGATTAAATTTGGCGGGAACTGTTAACTACCGTAAAGTTATAAATGACGAAAAGTTAATCAGATAATTATGTTTTACTTAGCAATCCTCAAATACCATTGCATTGTTCATTGTGAATTCCTTTTCGATTTTTATGGTCTTTAACCCTCTAACTGACTTCGATTTCCGGGCTCAACTGCTGCATTATAAATTTTGTCGCTTCCAAATAGTGAAAAATATCTGCAAACAACACTTCTTAACATTTGTTATACTGTCTAAGACATTCTGACAAGTCGTTTGTCAGCTGTGATCAATCAAGTGCAAAAAGTCAACAAATTAGCATCAAAAATTATTTCGCAATTTTAATTTATCGCAACTATTAAAAAACCACACAAACTAAATTGATCAGCTTCATAATTTTGCGGTAAGTAGTTAACATATTATATTTGAGTTTTATAATGTATTTGAAGTGAAAGAAATAATTAAATTGTGCTATTAAAACGAAATATTGTAGACCGTCTTAAGATGGTCTTGCCGGTTTGTATGTGCTTTCCATTGCTGTTTTCACCTTTTGTTCATGAAAACACTATTGTTTGCTTATTGTTCTATTACATTTACCCTTTTATTTTACTATTGTGTTAAACATGGATCTTACTAAACGTGCATGTAAGAAAAAGATAAATTTGGGAGAAATGTCTGATGAGCAATTGCTAGAGTTCATCGATTCTGTAAAGAGTTCTGTAGAGAGCACAGATGAAAGTTTTGATAGCGATGACAGTGTTGCTAATCCCACGTATGTTTTTGATAATATCGAGACCGATATATTGCCAAACGATGCAGAATAGGCCATAGCAGGATGTATTCACAATATGAATCTAGCTGAGACCACGGATGAATTTATACAGGCAATAAATTTGTCAATTTGAATCTCAGCACAATGGACATACCATCGGCTAATTCAACTTTCGTTGAAGATTTACCAGCGGTCGAAACCGTTGCAACAGAAGAACCGTCAATATCAAATGCAACCACAACAAATTATCCGAGAATTCAATGCTCACATTGGTGGAGTAGATCTTATGGATGGTCTCATGGGTCGATACCATATTCGAGCTGAGGCTCGGAATATTATGATAAGATTGTGCTACCATTTTGTGGACATGGCCTCTACAAATGCATTCATTTTATACAAACGTTTGCACGCCGAGAAGACCAATGCTTCCGATCCAATGTGTCCGATGAAGAACTGCTTTTACAACTTCCAGATTTCCGTAATGAAATAGCTACTGGACTTGTTTCCATAAAAAAAAAGCGGTCCGCAGGGCTCAAAATCTCGATGAGCCTTTATCACCACAGCCTGGTATATCAGGTGTTGGAAAGAGAGCTGTTCATCAAGTTGCTGACGTTCGATGCGATGGTGTCGATCATTTTCCTGTTTGGGTGGATAGAAAGGCCAAAAGACGGTGCAAACATTGCAAGAAATCTGACACCCGAGTCGTTTGTTCCTAATGTGGCCTGCATTTATACGGTCAGATCGATAAAAATTGTTTCTGGGACTATCAGCATCGAAAATAATATGCATTTTAACTTTTTCTCGCAATAAAACTTTATTTAGAGATACAATTTACCTCTGATGTTTTATTATATGCATACCTGCAAGACCGTCTATAGACGGTTTTCACTATTTTTACCTGGCGTTCATTCAGAATGTTTTTTCACCTGAAAATTATAACTTACGATTCTTTTGACTATACCTACTGGAAAAAATATTGGCTTCATCCGATCATTTTTACGGCCTTGCCGGTTAGAGGGTTAATTTAGCACTTTTAAAATGAAGCACGTAAACACAAGCTGGTGTTCGCAACGAAACATTGATCAGTGTATGTATCGAGTTTTTCACAATCAATACATCAAATTGAAAGAGAAAAATTTCAGGGAAAATGAAACAAAATTTGTAAGAGAAAGTATGTTCCTACTAGCACAGGAATGCCGAAATAAATTTTTGAAGTTTCACAAGTTACATAAGAAACATTTCGATGCTTATTGTTTAGACGTAGAAATGTAAACGGTAGTAAAATTCGGGTCATATCAGGAGCAAAGTCAAGTAAATTTTCTATTATGGGGTAAATCATATGTGTCGTAGAAGACGCACACGCAAACATGTGAATGAAGAATAAAGGCGAATGTTTACAATTTAGAGAAAGAAATGTAAGCAAGCAAGGTGAAGTGCATCTCTTGATAGGACGTGTTTTGGTTTAGTTTCATTGCCGATTCCAGTACAGTAAACAATGTTTGAGAGCTGAAATCTTAATAAAATAAAATCTGGACCAATCTCCATATAAGGACCTAATTAAATAACGTACTTTAAGGAGCAGCTACCGAGTAAATGTGCAAAAGCTTACTAAGTAAGCACAATTTGTATACGCCAATAATCCACGAGGGAAGTTATGCTTTGTCAATCGTGGGCAGCAACTGCTTATTTAAGCTTTCAGTAACACGTACTGACGTCAAATCTAAAAGTTTATCGATATCAGCTTGGTAGACGTACGTATCGCTATTTAATTCCTTATCTATACGAATCCTGTAAGCAGCGCTCATACAGGGTTTGTCATAATCAATGCGTCAAATTTATTTACAATTTTTTACGAGGTAAAAGTAATTGATTTAAAAAAATTAGGGGAATAAAAGTATTGTTCTAGAAACACTAAAATTAATCGAAAGATGTAATTTCTACGCAAGAACATAATTTTTAAAATGGATATCCTTCTATTGATGATGCAATCCCCCAACGCTTAATGAAGTTTTGGATCGCTCAAGTAACAACAATTCATGTTTACATCTCGTAAAGACACTACTCATTTAATAGGATTATTGACAAAAGTAAAAGTTCACCGTATGCACATACAACATACCTTTGTACATTTGCATGTACAATCTGCAAAAATACTGCGTTGTAGATCGCACTTCTTGGTGGGAGAAATTATTGAATGCGAATGCAACATTTTCTAATAAACTCGCGAAAGTGAACGGTGCACATAGAATACAAGTATGCACATATGTACATCTCAGTTTCCTGTAGCCCCACAATTAACACTGCTCTCCTCCACGCTATCGGAGCATGCCTGGCCGTTACATCACGCCGTTTTCTAGGCGTAAATCGCATACCTACAATTTTCGGTCTTCGTCATCGCGATCTGCAATAGAATCGAATTTTCTTCGTCCGCGGATCGTTGATATACCGACTATTAATAGGTACCTGTACCTGTGTTGTTGTTGTTATTGTTGTTAATACTTCCCTCTACTACATTTATTCCGCACTAAATTTATTCTACGTTTCAAATAAACAAGGACGCTAGTAAAATGAAATGCGTCACTTTTCGCGAATCGCCTGATTCTTGAATCTTAACACCGTTAAGTGTAACCTTAACGTTTTGAAATAATTACGTGCATATCTATTTGGTACGTTGTCGATGCCGATTGACGAGTCCTTGGTGTTATTTTCAAATTACTTTTTCTCTACTCCGACATATGTACGTATTTAATTAAGGTAATGCGACACCAATTATCTAAATTGGAATTACAATGAAAAATGTAAATGTTATAAATGACAAAATTACTTCCAGTGATATACTCGTCATTCTGAAGTAGGGCTCTAATAGAAACTATACATAAAATCAAAACGGAAACGAAAGTATGAATAAGAAGAAAGTGGGGAAGCAGATTAAGCCATTAGTACCCGCTCTCCTCATTTGGGTACAGTTTACCGTACTAAAATGAGGATCGCGGGAACTAATGGGTTAAAGGAACAGAAAAGGTAAACAAGGTCGGCCAGACTACGGTGCCGACAGCCGACAGTGAATTCCTTCAGTTCCTCACAGGCACGGATAAGATATGCATGCTAGTTTCTTCTTGTAATTCACATCTTCTACACCACGATTCGATTACTATTCCCATGTTGCTTAGATGCTTTCTCAAGGGAGAATGTCCGGTTACTACAGCGATAATGATTCTTATGTCTTTTTTTGCTTCCTCTGATTAGGTTAGGTGAGAATTTTGTATCTAGACCACAGTGTTCTAGTATAGAATTGACTTTCGGTCAGTTTCCGCTTCTTTGAATGTCCTCCGTCGAGACAAAACCAGATTTTCTCTGTCGTATAATCCTTCGGAACTTCAAATATACAAAACAATTGTAAGGCTAACAATGACGTATGCATGCGAAACCTGGGTATTCAAAAAGAAGCTGAGGAAGAGATGCTAGACAGATAGGAGAGGAAAATATTAAGAGCTATCTTTGGAGGAACAAATACAGAGGAAAGCTGGATGAAAAGAACAAATGGAGAATTGAAAGCTCTGTACAAGGAACCAAGCGTAAATTCGTTTATCAGGCTTCAGAAGATTCGCTGGTTGGGCCATATGGAGAGGATGGGCAAAGAGAGAATGCCAGAAAATAGCGCTTTATAAAAAACCAATCAGTAAGAGAAAGACAGGAAGGCCACGTAAACGATGGTATGATGCAAATGTGGTGGATTGGAGAGCAAAAACGCTAGACAGACAGGTGTGAAGGTAGATAATTCGAAGCTTTCAAGAGAAGCAAGAAATAGCTTAGTCATGTTAAGTATGCTTTAATTAAGAATCATATATTAAGCAATGGGGAAAGTAATTAATATTGTATTATTGAGTAAATATTATTGTTGTAGTCTTGAAGGCCTGTATTATATCCCATTTTTTACCACCTTCCTTAGCTAGTTCGTCAAAAATTCAGTTGCTTTCAATGTTCTCATGTCCTCGCATTCAGATTAACGACACGATACTGTCTCGCGCCAGTTCATTGTGGACTTCTTTGCAATGTTTTACCAGTTTCGGCCTGGTAATGGGTTTCATAATGACTTTGATAGTCACCTAACTATCAGTGACTATGCTCAGTCTTCTTCGTGTAGCCTCCTACCTGATTTTTTTCAATACAGACTGCTGCTGCAGATACTTTGGCTTGAAAAACTGTTACATATTTCTCCAGGCTCAGTGATATCTCTCTTCTAGGGCACAGTCCGTAGTTGTCAACCCCTTTGCCCCGGTTGGATCGCGATCCGTCGGTGAACCAGACGATAGCACTTGAGTTTCTCAAGTTATTCGTCGGTATCAAAGTTTTTATTTTGTTTGTGCCAATGATTTCTGGTGCCATACTGTCCGTAGGTATCTGCAATAATTCCCAACAAAGACTTTCTCTGAGTAGTGTTGCGCATTTTTACTGCCAAGCACACTTTTGTTCTTTTCCACCAGATTACAGTTCCGAAGGTGGTCATTGGCCTTACAACCACAGTGTACAAGCAGTGTACCACTCTTAGTTTTAATCCCCTGGTCTTGACAATAAGCCTTCTGCATCGCCAGAACAGTTGCGTGGCACTGTTCGTCATTCTAACAAGGCGCTTGCTCCAATTCAGTTTTGCATCAAGTATTATGCCCAAAGACTTTACAGTTTAATGCTGTCCAAGCCTCCTAGTTTCCTTTTTTTGGTCAAGCTTAGCATCTTTGTTTTTTGGGGATTAACAGGCAGGCCACAGCGAATCCTTGCGTTCAAATTCCTTCAATCGTTTAATGACCTGATAATATTGTCGAGGTACTGTCAAAAGCACCTTATGTGTCCAAGGATACATGATTTTTGGTACAGGCTCCTTTCAGATCATTTAACCAAACTGTGCAGAGCCGACTCTCCTGATTTTCGCAATTGATATGCGTATTGCAAGGGATATAGAGGAAAAGTGGCAAGTGGCCCCTTTATATTCTTCGTTCTCGAAAGTCCGTGTTCCAGGGTGAAGCCTTGAAAACCAAGAATGCTATTTAGTAACTTAAACTTAAGCTAAAAGGAGAAACCACCAAGTGGCCATTGCTTTGCATAGCTTATGCAAAAATTGAAACATTCTAAAATCTAGATAAAAATTATATAAAAACTTTTGTATTGAACATAATTTCCTAAAATAAATATTAACGACAATAAATCGCCACTAACTCATTGATTCATCACGAAATCTCTGAAAGTATTGGACCTAGAAACTTGAAATTTGGCATTTAGCTTCCTTATGTGATGTTGGCAAAGGGGAAGAGAGTTTGAATGAAAAACCTACACCGTTGGTTCCACGAACTTGAAACTTGGCACAGGGACTCCTTGAATAACGTATAGAACTAATCAATTTAGACTTTTTATAAAATCGTACCCCAAACGGTTGGAAAGGGGTGCCAAAATTTGAATGGGTAAAATCAAATAGCTACGTTTAGAAACTACACATTTTTTGGAACTTCATCCCATGGATAAAGTCGCGTGCAACAGCTAGTTTTGAATTATAAAAGGCATTTCTCTGGTCCCTAAGGACTATAATTCTTCTGCTTTGACTTTACAGCTTCATTCCTTTCCAAACCCCTAATAATTCACTGTAATGAGATGTTGTTTTGGGAAGATGATTGATCATCATTTCCTAATAATCATTTTTATTGAAAAAAACATTGTTGCAAAGTCCCGGAGGATAATAACTGAGAAAAGCTCTAAAAGCTCCGACGCTATTAAACCAGAAATCATAATCCCTAGCATAACGAGTTAAACTACGAAATGGAGAGACATAACATAACAGAAGCATGATCGGTCGTAGCATTTCATTCCGTAACGACGTTCGGACGTCGTTACAATGCAACAACCTAAATACCGTAAGCGAACCGACCATACTCCGAAACTGTGTGCGACTGTGGACTGGATCGTCGGAGTTGTAAGTCGCGAAGTTACCCGCCGTGTGCGCGTACGGTTTTGTTTTATTTAGCACGCGCATTTACACAACCGCCCCCGTACACAGGCGCGCAACACACGCACACATGCAGGCGCGCACACTCGCGCCGAGCGTACAAGCTGCGACCGAAGCAATGCGGAAATCAGTCCAGAGAAGAATACGGGAACTGTGAAACCGGCCGCGTGTCAATGACCCCGTGTTGCCTGGATACAGCGTCGACGCCCCCGTATTGTAAATATAGATCAGACATGACGCGTCGCCGATTTCGTGTACTAAAGGCGGCCGTAACGACAATGCCATATACTACCGAGGAAAGAAGGAACGCCACCTCTTCTTCTTCTTCGTCTTCTTCGCCCCCTTCTTCCTTCGGGAATTTCGAGAATTTCTTTATTTATTCAATTAACCGAGTAAATTTGTTGAGTTCCATTGAGCAGACCGCGTTGTCGGACAGACGCGTCTATCGATTCGGGCACGATTTCGCGAATGCAAATGAAGGCATGCGTTTGCACGGATATAGGTCAAGCTGAACACGCTCTATAATAGCATACTACTACGATTAGGTTATCAATCGAATAAGCCGCGATAAAAAGGGGCTGATATTTCTGCTCCAACGGCAGGAAAAATGTTTTCCGGGATCCCTGGGGAGAGGGGGAGAAGACCTGTTTTTCAATTGACGTTTGAAGCACAGGAGTATAAGTACGGTTCTGCATGTCCTCCGCCGAATTTGAAGTCTTTCTAATCAAGTTTTGCTATTGACTATTAGATATCAAAGGAAATGTATCAAACGGGTGATGGGACTTTTGAAGAATTTTCCTTTTACTTCCTCTATTTGCTTCGCTCCGATATGGAGAAGATGGCTTTCTATGGATACGGAGAAACCGATAAAAATTTCAGGAATCGGAAAGATCTACACTATTAAGACTATTAAGACATTTGGAGAACGGCCCCGATAATGTTAAGATTGTAGATATGGTTTTGCATATACTTTTCGCGTTATGTGATGTCCTTGACTTCTTGGACATTTCGAAGAAAATCGAAATGTTCGGAAGTATGACTTATTACACATCAAATTGAAGCTCTTCTCCTGCAGATTACGGTTAAAATAATTTCCGACACGAAAGACGTGTTATTGAGAAAATATTCGATGAGAAAGCGACTAGTTGTTCTTGACGAAACGTTTTGTGCGCTCTCGTATCCAAACGGAGCAAATTTCATCGTTTTCGACGACGGAATCGCATTCTACGCCCTCGAAAACGTATATACACAAAGTTTCATCTAATTCAGAACATATTAAATTTTAAGAAAGCACGCAATTATTAGATTATCATTCGCATAGTTCCAACTTCAGTCCTTACAGTCTCGCAGGTAATGAAATGAAGGACTGTGTGTTGTTCAACGGTTCTAGTCGCAATCAGTGCCTTCACAATAGCGTTTTTCACTGTCCACACTGAAGATTTGAACCAAAGCAGAAGTGTGTCAACCATTCAACCCGATAAGTTTTGGGTTGTTATATCCAACACTAAAACTATGATTCTCATACAGAAATATTTACACATTTTCCATAGTCTTCACCATTGTATTTTATTTATTCTTGTCTAGATTTTCATTTGATTCGCAATAATCACACAATTAAGTTGGCACGTGAAATACATTGTTTACGTAATTTATCCTTTACAGAAAAGGACACAAAATTTGTTAAAATTTCAGGATTTTCCACGCCAAAATCTGGTAAATATGTTAGATGAGCTGTTACATCTTGACTAATTGTAAGCTGTTTCTTACCGTGTTGTGTCGCCTTCTAGGAAGGTCATGTATATACCGCGACCTATAACTTCGAAAGAAGAATTCAATGCGCAATATGACACCAAAATGGAAGATGGGAACACTCAGTTCTTCATTGTTCACAATTGAATTGCCTGCTTTTGGTATAAATCGCGTTTTGACCTCCAAAACAATTAGGAGAACTCGCGTCCAATTTCCAAAAGATTTGGTTAAAAATACTCTTGAGGAATTGGACTGGAGGACTGCAAGTGCAATCTAGGAGAGTCTAGGACAAGATAAAATTTTCTTGAAGAAAAATAGGCCAGACTACAATATTTTTTAACGAACTTCGTAGTATGGAGAACGAAACGTCGAGTTCAAATCGTGATACATGACAGAATCTGAAACGTAAAAGGGGAAGACGTAGAAAACGTGAAGTGACGCGTGGAGTGCGCAAGTGGAAGCAGGAAGAAGAGGAATGAAATGGGAAGGAATTAGACAGACCGCAAAAGATTGAAAGGTACGGAGAGAGAAGTGTGGACACCAAAGTTAAATTCAACTTCATGGGTCTTACATCTAACGCTAAAGGGCACATCATTTGGGAGAAGAGGAAGCAGAAGAAGAAATAGAAGAAGAAGAAGAAGACGAAGAAGAAAAAGAAGAAGAAGAACAGGAAGAAGAAGAAGGAGGAGAGGACAGGTTATAATTGAGTTAACGTGGATGTGCAGAAATTTGCAGAATTTTTCCAGCGACAACCAGAAGTGAAAAGGAAGAAAGGTCATCTATGGATCATCATTGGATGTTTCCACTTCGACAACACTGTTGTATGTATCTATTTGTTAAACCATGCCCTCTAACAATTCAGGCGCGTTCTAGATAAGCGCCATTGATAAAAAGGTTAAGGATGCAGGATAATAATATGTTTCAGGAAATGTTATTGCCAACGGAATATCTTTTATCAAATCGCGGTGGGTTAGTTAAAAATCATATTAGCAAGGCTACAGACGGTATTCATAACTATGATGCTGATAAGCCACCACATACATACATACGCACTACGCAGACCTTGCACATGTTTATTTCCATCAATTGCTGCAGTTTACATCCACAGATACTTGCGTGTACGGACTGGGTTACATGCATGCGTACAAATTGTTTTTCTTTTTCGTCTCGATAAGTGACGGATGCGAAGATAAAAATAAGTGTGGGTTCCTACGTAATCGTAGTCGCTTTAGGTTGGTTTCAAAAGCTTGATTTACATTGGGACGTTTTTCGCCAATTTTCGACGTGGTTGTTTACGTTGAAAATCGTGGGTATTTTAAACCGCGTTCTTGTCTTATCACGTATTTGTGCGTCTAGCTTATAATTGCGCCTTTGTATGTGAATGGACGGGCCTTGAACATATTAACGTACTTCTTCCGAAAAATCACAACGGGGTGAGACATTGTTGATATTGTACTGCCTGGATGATATTTATCTCTACTTTGCACTTGGTGGGATTGTAAGCTTTGTTAGAGAAGATAACGAATAGTAATTATTAGCGTATTTGGTGCTAAACTAAGATTACAATAATTCGTAATTCGTGAGAAATATTTGACTGGCTGTATATGCAAATAAATCATTTTACACGTTGTCGTAGACATATGTAAGTATATCGCATGGATAGAGACCCACCTTTCACCTAACGAATAGTTGAAACGACATTCTTGACACGAATTTTTATTGCACCTCCGATTGTTTATTGTTTATCCGAAACCCCATTACTAAGCGATTGCATATTTTCTCTCGAGCATTCCTTTCTTCGCTCGTTAATTTCGATTAATAATAACATTTTAAAATGCCGCTTGGAGGTAACTCGATTTGTGACATAAAAGAAATTATTGCCCGAACGCAGGATATTTTCTGCTGATTCATTTCTATTGAGTGACACACTATGTTTATACAGGACAACCGTAACCTGGGTTATATTAAAAAATCGCCGATACAAATTACGTGGATATTGAATCGTAAACCTTTAATATCAAATAGCCGCTAAGAGAATTGCTATTGTATTACTTTAGTTGAACATGTGCGATAATTGGATTTTATCTTAACAATTAATCTAGAATGATTATACGCGAGTAATTTGACATTGAATAAGAACAAGAATGTGCGATTTTTTTAAGCATATATATACGTGAAATACCGATCTTGTATGATTGTTGTTCGAATGAGAAACTAATTGATCAGAAGAGCTATGTAGGAGCAACTTGTAAACTACACACATCCACGTTTTCGTACTTTTTCTTCATATCGCGAAGAATACGTTTAGGATTACAACGAAATTCAAATGTTACGTTTTAAAACCTCAAAAATCATCATGGAAATTGTCTAGAACCATACATTTCAAACGTTTACACCGTACGAACCGACGTTTTCGCCAGCTGTTGCGCTGCTTGTGTAAGGTATGACCATGAACGGGGCGATTACTAAAGAGTAGAAAGTGTAATGTTAATTCGGGATAATGAACTTGGTGAAAAAAATCGTGATAAATACGCGCCATGCCCGAATTTCTATAACGTATTCTGCGCGCTTTTCTCTTTTCGTACGGGCAATTTGCCTCGAAGTGAGATTCTCGTAATTGCTACATCGACTAATGGTCGGAAAAATGGCTGTATGTATGTATACGTATGTATGTGTAATTTGCTTGTTCGTTTATGCTTCTCGCGGTTTGAGGCATATATTTATCTCGTCTATTTTTGAGAAGTATGAGGCTCGTGCATTTTTTGGCTGAGGATGAAGCGAATTTTAATAATAAACCTTATTACGGGGGCTGTTCTCATTCCGCTTAGCATAGTACAGTAATACACGGTATACAAGGTGTGCCAATTAAATAACCATCTTTATTTGTCCAACAGTCACATACCAAGTACAGGACAATTTACAATAAGCAGTATACAAAACAAACATGAAAAAATACCATCAAAAATGAGCATGACATAACGAGACTTTTTGTTTCCGCTTGGGTGATGGCAACACTGACGCGCTATCAACTATCCCACTCGTTCGGCAGGCCTTATGCAGTGTGTATTACAAATTTCAACCCAATTGCTTTTCAGATTGTGATCTTGAATAGGCCCGATCCAAGAAGATGAGTGACGTGAGAAAAGAGTCAGCATCAAATTTCCTCGTGAAATTCGGCGAAAAAACAGTCGAAATTTTGTGACAATTGCACCTCGTCTATGACGAAAAGTGTTTCTCAAAGACAAGGGGTGAATCGCTTCAAAAATGGCCGAAGATGTCGAAGTCGAAAATCAAAACAAAGCTTCTTTCTTCGATATCCGAGGCGTGATTCGTCGGAAATTTGTCAGTTAATTCTGCGTTCTACCTCGAAGTTTAGGAGCGTTTGAGGGCGAAGATGGCCGAAATGAGATCACAACAAAATTGAAGAAGAATTAAACCAAACGTCGATTCTAAAAAGGAATAAACAACTAGAATTGTAAATAAGAATAAGGAGAGTGTGGCTGAAATAATATATAAAATAAATAAAATTACCCTTACCACACTTTTCTTAAAATTTCAGGCACGTATTTCGACAACTAAGTTGCCATCCTCAGTGGAAAACTGGGGAATTCAGTATCACTAGCGAATCCGGCTAATGCTCAAGAGTCTTGAAGAGTCCGGAAAACGTAAGATGCAGGGATGGGAAAAATTGTTGTAGAATAGAGCAATATTAACTTTTCGGATTACTAGGTTTGGCCCAGAAAAGTGGTGAAGGCAATTCGAAGGAGAGAAAAGAAGTATTTATTATAGGTCATAATATACAGGGAGATCCAAAATGATTTTCTGAAAAATACTGCTTTTCGCAAAAGGTTTATTTTACAAAATTCTGAGTGAATATAGCAACTGATCATGATTTAGTAATATCACCGAATCTTTCTTGTCATTTTTCATTATTATTTGACACTGGCCTAAGCTTGTTGATCATTCTTTCGTGTATATACCTATGTAAACAAGGTTATGTATGGCGCCTAATGTCATATAATCCTATTAAACGTGCACGCCACTCAAAAAATAATTATAAGGAGGTTAATTTTTTTTTAAAGAAACGGCACAGACAATCATTTTGGATCTCACTGTATATGAGAATTATCAAAAGTGGCAAGCCTGTCAACAGCAAATCAGGCGAATTGTGAAAAAGGGGAACTTGTCTGGTATTTGTTCAACTTAGCAGGCGATTTTTCGTTACCCGTGACGTCAAACTCGTACCATAAGAATTCGAATCAAAAGAGAATTATATTTTTGTAATACTTTACGTTGCGATATATGCTCTAGCGTTTTCGATATTGAGAGTTATTGTTTCGGTTTAGGGACTTTTTGGTAAATTTCGTTATTTATTTTATCAAAACGCCTTCGTAATCTATTCGTTGCAGAACAGCTAGTTAATAGCATCTTTGATTCTTCGAGTAAAAATTGCTAAACCCTTAAGGCGGGAGATGGAAGGGTGTATCACTTTGACGATTTTACATTTTTGTGAACTAGAAGCACTGTTGCATAATTTCCTAATTATTCAATGAATAACAATTATATCTTTTGCGGGGACATTTTCACATGCCCGACGTTCCACCGGCCCGTTTATGTCGGATAAACGAAACTCTACTGTATGAACAAGAAACATTTATTTATAATTTTTCAAAGTGTTTCCGTTTACAGTCAAAAAATTTTTGCATTCGTGAAGACCAAACCCTAAAACCATTTTCCCAATCTGCTCACGTCAGATTGTCATGGTCTGATAGGGAGACTCAATGGAGGTATAGTTATGACATTACATAATTTTTCTTAACGATAGGTAGTCGATAGGTAGTTGATTCTGAATCATAAAATCGCGCTCTTTCGAATGGTGTAGAAGAGAATGTCGTAGCTTGAAATAAATCCCCTCGGAGGGTGCAATTTACTTATTTTTGCGTTTTTTTCGCGGTTTTTTGCGATTTTCTCGGTAACCGTTGGAGTAAAGTGAAGAAATCCTACGCCGTTGAATTCGTCTCGTCAAGACGCGTCGATTGATGTAGGATTGTCGTATATTAGCGAAAACGGGTATACGATTTTAGCGATTTTTAGCGATTTTTAGTGATTTTTTGCGAAAGAATTGATAGTTTGTTAGGAGACTTTCCATATTATTTAACAAGTTGTACTTTGTTGAATTGGAAAAGCGAACAGTTTCTAAAGACCGAATTATATAAACCTAATTTCTTGTTTCATTTCTGCAAACGCAAGGCCCAGACTATTTTAATGATAATTTTCATTATTTCTTCCGAGATTTTCTTCACCTCACCAGATGCTCGGATCAAGTGTGTATAACAGCTTATATAATAGCTTAAATTTTGGCAGATTTGCTTTGTTTTCTTGCGAACAACGACAAGATTGTTTGGGAATTTTTGCAGCTTCCTAAGGATTTTCATATTTTACCAGTCACCTGGAATCTTTATTGCACCTCCAGTTGTTTATAGTTTATCCGAAACCCATAAGCACGGTGATTGCAAATTTTCTCTCGAGCAGCTTCTTAGGAATTTTCATATTTTACCCGGTGACCAAATCATAATTATATTCCGTTCCTGATTTTTGAAACCAATTAAAAGCTTTGGAAGAAAGAAGGAAATTATGGAATTTCTGTAACGTTTTAGCGATTTTCAATGAAAGTAATGAATGTTTGGTTTATTTTTTCATTTCAAGAATTTCCTTTAATGCCTTCAGATACAATAATACAATCAAATCTCACTAAGTTAATACACCCACAACTCGAATATCGCTGCAAGTCGAATTATTCACTTGAGTAGAGTCCTGGAATCAATAATATAATATTTCTTCGGACTTCAATCCTCTCTAAGTCGAAGAATTTGGTGTAGCAGGTAGATTTACAGACGTTCGACTGATAAATGTGGGGAAATTTTGGTGCTTTCTTAAAGACTTTCCTTATTTCACCCAAAAACGGATTCTCCTGAATTTCAGTTCCTTTGCATTACCTCATTCTAAAATCGATTATGAAAGTTTTAAAACTAAATAACCCCGTTTATTCAATTCCATGATATCTCACGCGGAGAGTCACTTTCAACTTATGTGTTTTAACTTTCAAGTATGTTCGCCAACTGTCACGGTTATTAAACGTGTAAACAACTAGTTCAAAATGCCCCACAAAAGTGGTTGAATAATATCATGCATCACTGCTAGGGAGGCTCAGCGGAGCGAGAACATCCCTCGTATTTATTGATTCTGTAATTATGGCGTATTCCCCAAACTACAAAACTTCAATAGTACTTCAATAAGAGCTGAAAAACTGATGTCAATTCACTCCACCATAATTTATATGACATAATCTTAAAAAGTTTGTCAAAGAACTTGAAGCTTTCACAATTTTTAAATCCCCCGACACCTAATGCATACGAAACAATTTGAAATATAGCTAAATTGCTTAAAATCTAGTTTCGTAACGAAATACGCTATTATTTTCCCTATCAACGTCGATGGAAATGTCATGAAAATTATAGTCTCAGAGAACGAAGTAATTGATAGTACGTTATTATTAACGTTAATAGGAGAACAATGCTCGTTCTACTTTTCCACAACTCCACACACTGTATAATTATGCAAAATTCTTTCAGAATTGATAATGAAATTGAAATTCCCCGTACGCGATAGGAAAAATACAAACAATATAATTGATTTCGTGACCAATCCGAATGAAAATCATTGAGAACGATTCGTATATTTCTACGTTCGAAATTGTATTTTGCCGTTTGTGCGCTCCGCGTAGAAAGCTGGCAAGCAAGGCATAAGATCGCGTAAGCCGTGTGCGAGAAATAACGTAATTAGTTCGACACACAGACCCAACAAACCATTATTATTTCCAATAATGAAGCGGTGGAAATGTTAAAGTCCATGTTAACTGTGCACGTATACGTGTATTTTATTGTACTTAATATAACTAGCCAAGGTTATAAAGTCAATAACCAGCGTTGTTTATTTATTACACCGCGCAAACGATACTCTGTTGAGTGACTAGAAATTAAATTTAGAAAGATTTCATAGTTGCACTTAAGTTGCAAGTATCGAAGGTAGGCGGAAATTGCGATTTGGTATTTTCTTTAATTCCACTTGATATGGCGTTTCTTATAAGAAGCTCGACGTTGTTTATACAATTGTTATATAATACACGTTTATAGAAGGATAATTATGTAAGTTGTTTACGTAAAATTTCATCTAAAACAATTCACATAAAATACTTTCTGGTCTCATGGTATACGAAATAGGTTGTGTTAAAACGCGAATTCCGAGCATGTTGACATTAGCAACAAAAGACAATTACGTAACGGTGATACAATTTTTCATTGTAGGTTGTGCTGACCTAATAATGGTCCTTGACAAGGTTATTCCAAGAAAGCTTAGCTCTAGGAAATCCGAAAAGTACCCATGTTGTATATACATGCACACATCAATTACAAAATTTTATATTCATCTCATGTTTCTAGCATTGACCTTCTCGAGAGGTCTTCTCCAAAAGCTTCATACGTCCACGCCGATGTTTATCTCAGAAAACGTTCGAATCGAATCATTTCCGGTGTATTCTTTTAATACGCCCGGTATTCGCCTTCTTTTGTACGTCTCGTACCAGCTCGTCGGCAAATGGTTACGCATCGAATATACAGAGTCGCTAAAAGCGACACGAGGCTCGCGTACACAAGTTCAAACGCCATCGGAAATTATAAAAATACCTCTTATTGGTGTCACACGTTCTATAAATACGACATACAGCGCGAATGTAAGTAAACACGTCTGCAACGCACGTTAAATGCTCGTGAAATATCGCACTCATTAGAATAAATGAGAGAATGATTCACTAGGTGAAGTTTAAGAAGAAGTCTTGAGGATTTCGAATAGCGTGAGATACGATCTGCGTAAGGAACATGCAGACGTTGTAACTGTTTCGTTTTGGACGTAAGGTTTGCATGAATTTGGGAATTTTGTTTGCCTCAAACTAAAAAGGAACTTGGTATCAATCCAATGCGTAGGGGAATGTAGTTGGCGAATTATCAAAGGACAACATCAACACAAAACGTTTTAGTAGAATGTATAAGAATCTACCAAATCAAACAACATTAGAAATATCATAGAAAGGCTGTGAACAAAGTAATAGAATTATCGTTCCTTCTAGAAAATCTATAATCTAATCTTAAGAAGCTTCGAAGTACCTACTCCTGAAGGAATTGACAACATGACCAGCAACCGATACACGGTATTAGCAGGTCAAAAAATCTATAATTTTTAAGACTTAGATTCCAAGTGATCTTGTGATTGCACCTGAAGCACCTGGTTAAGGGCCAATAAAAGTGACCCCTTTATCGAATATGAAGGCTCTCTTGATTACTATTGAAGAAGCTGGTAGCGTGACCACATGAGTACCCGGAAACCACCATAGATTTACAGCTTTTTAACTTTTAAGTCTTAAATTCTACCAAAAATCTTACGATTAAACCTCAAGCAGTCGAGTAGCAACAATAAAGTCATAACGATTGGATGTGAAAGCTCTTTGAACTGCTTCTGAAGAGGTTTGTTGTAAGAGCAATCTTACAATTAAACCTGAAGCAGTAAGATGACTTTAAAGGAACCAGAAGGCTGTCTAAAGTAAGCTGGCAGGAGGAGCAGTAGCAACCGTCAATAATTCTGTAACTTCTAAATAATCTGGTTGAATATCAAGCATTTATGTAATAAAAATACAATGAGTTTAATCTAGTCCCAAGGCTCTTTAGATAACATCTACTGAAGCTCGCATCAGGAGCGGTAACAATTCTTTAATTTAAAAGTAATCTTCTGGCTGAATGTCAAGCATTTGTATAAGAAAAATACAGTGATTTTAATCGAATCCGAAAGCTCTTTCAATAACATCTAAGGAAGCTGGTAAGAGGACCAGCGACAAAACGCCAATAATTCTGTAACTTTTAGCTAATCTTCTGGCTACATATCAAGCATTTGTGGAATAAAAATACAGTGACTTTAATCGAATCTGAAAGCTCTTTCGATATCATCTGAGGAAGCTGGCAAGAGGACCAATAATTCTGTAACTTCTAAGTAATCTGCTGGCTGAGTATCAAGCAATTGTGGAATAAAAATACAGTGACTTTAATCGAATCTGAAAGCTCTTTAGACAATATCTGAGGAAAACATTGACATGGCATTTGTATAAGAAAAATACAGTAACTAATCGAATCTGAAAGCTCTTTCAAAAACATCTAAGGAAGCTGGTAAGAGGACCAGCGACAAAACGCCAATAATTCCATAACTTTTAGCTAATCTTCTGGCTGAATATCAAGCATTTGTGGAATAAAAATACAGTGACTTTAATCGAATCTGAAAGCTCTTTCGATAACATCTGAGGAAGCTGGCAAGAGGACCAATAATTCTGTAACTTCTAAGTAATCTTCTGGCTGAATATTAAGCATTTGTGGAATAAAAATACAGTGACTTTAATCGAATCTCAAAGCTCTTTAGACAATATCTGAGGAAATTGAAAGCAGGACCAGCGATGAACGTCAACAATTCTCTAATTTCTAACCAATTTTATATCTGAATATTAAGCATTTGTGTAATAAAAATACAGTGATTTTAATAGAATTTGAAGTCTCGTTTGATAATATTTGAGGAAGCTGGCAAGAGGACTAACGACAAAACGTCAACAATTCTATCATTTCTAAGTAATCTTCTGGCTGAATATTAAGCATTTGTGGTATAAAAATACAGTGACTTTAATCGAATCTGAAAGCTCTTTCGATAACATCTGAGGAAGCTGGCAAGAGGACCAATGATTCTGTCACTTCTAAGTAATCTTCTGGCTGAATATTAAGCATTTGTGGAATAAAAATACAGTGACTTTAATCGAATCTGAAAGCTCTTTAAACAATATCTGAGGAAATTGAAAGCAGAACCAGCGATGAACGTCAACAATTCTCTAATTTCTAACCAATTTCATGTCTGAATATTAGGCATTTGTGTAATAAAAATACATACAGTGATTTTAATCGAATTTGAAGTCTCGTTTGATAATATTTGGGGAAGCTAGCAAGAGGACTAACGACAAAACGTCAACAATTCTATCATTTCTAAGTAACCTTCTGGCTGAATGTCAAGCATTTGTATAAGAAAATACAGTGACTTTAATCGAATCTGAAAGCTCTTTCAATAATATCTGAGGAAGCTGGTAAGAAGACCAGCGACAAAACGCCAATAATTGTGTAACTTTTAGCTAATCTTCTGGCTGAATATCAAGTATTTGTGGAATAAAAATACAGTGACTTTAATCGAATCTGAAAGCTCTTTAGACAATATCTGAGGAAATTGAAAGCAGGACCAGCGACCAACGTCAACAATTCTCTAATTTCTAACCAATTTTATATCTGAATATTAAGCATTTGTGTAATAAAAATACATACACTGATTTTAATCGAATTTGAAGTCTCGTTTGATAATATTTGAGGAAGCTGGCAAGAGGACTAACGACAGAACGTCAACAATTCTATAATTTCTAAGTAATCTTCTGGCTGAATATCAAGCATTTGTATAAGAAAAATACAGTGACTTTAATCGAATATGAAGGCTCTTTAGATAACATCTGAGAAAATTGGGAGCAGGACCAGGGATAAACGTAAATAATTCTGTAATTTCTAAGTAGTCTTCTGGCTGAATATCAAGCATTTGTGGGATAAAAATACAGTGACTTTAATCGAATCTGAAAGCTCTTTAGATAACATCTGAGAAAATTGGAAGTAGGACCAGCGATAAACGTCAATAATTCTGTAATTTCTAAGTAATTGTCTCAAGCATCATAGAATTTGGGGGCACTTTAAATTATTTCCCAAGAAGCTCTTTAAATAACATCCCCATTTACTATATCTTATATTTTTACATTTGTAGTCTTTATTGCATTTCTATGTACTATTTGGCAGCCTTTTTGCCTTTCTTTTGTTGAATCTGCCAGCATTCCCATCGACAAAAGTCAACAATTCTGGAGCTTCTGAACGATGTTACAATTCAACTGGAAGTATCCGAACAACAACTAGAAGGTGACCTTAATCGAATCTGAAGACTCTTTGGATCACTTCTCAAGAAGCTCGCAGGATAATCACCGTAAGATTAAGTATATTTTATCAACAGTTCTAGCGTTATCCGAAAAATATTCTTATTAAGATGGTCAACAATTTTCTGACTTCTAAGCAATCTTATGATTAAATCTCAAACATGTCGGCAACAATAACAAGGTGACTTCCATCGAATCTGAAATCTCTTTAGATTACTTCTGGAGTAGCTGACACCACAAGAAACCAACAAGTTTTTCGATATCCACGGCATCACCAGACGAATATTTCTACTGAGGCAGGCCAATAACTCTGCAATTTCTGAGCAATCTTATGATTAAACCTCAAAAGTTTGGGTAACAGCGATAAGGATGGTGACCTAAATCTTGTTACTCAGGTTACGACTGAATCAAAGGAAACGAAACTGCCAATAGTCCTGCAAAGCGAGGACGCATGATTTCCTCCTTTAAACCTGCGTCTTTCTGTAGTCAGAAAATGAGAACAAAAGGGTAGGCAATAATTTCTGCAGGAACACCCATCTTTAAAATCAACGTTTATTTTGTTAATAAATTCCGATGATTTTCCAAGCTATACAAAGCAGTTTCAAAACGAACCGGAGACCTTCTTACCAGTAAATGTTCCTTAAAATATCTTAAGAATATGGAACAAATCCAATTGAATCAAAGAGCGTCACGACAACATCTACAGCAATCTAATTTGAAATTCACCTTGACATACAGCGAAAATTTTTCAAAATTTTCAAACTCCACACGCGAAATACATACATCAAATCTGCAGATCAAATAAATGAGAATGGCATTAAAATGTACGTACGTAAGCTCCAAAATTGCAGCAATTTATAGATCGAAATGCGAAAGTAAACAAAAACAAAAATAACTCCGTTGTAATAGTGCGAGCAAGGACAAACATATCGGTGAGCGAATGCCACGAAACGAATCACAAGTAAATTTTATAAACTGCAGCGTAAAAGGACAACAACGCAAAATCTTTTTTGCATGTTTACACCTACATACGTAACACGCTAATAGTACCTACGATTTACGTGTACCGAAACTATCGGGTGAATGCGTGACGATAGGATTTTACGATTTTAACGTTAGGGATCCGACGAATAAGGAGTTATCGGTGAAAATCAGAAGCTAATCAAGCGAGGCAAACTTGAGTAATACATTTTCGGAGTTGTGTAATCCCTTTTTATTGCTGAAAAACAAATTCAAGGATGCAATTAATATCCAAGACATTACATTACAGCGCAAACGCTTCCGAGAATCTTAAACGACTTCCTTATACTTTGAGTAATTAAAATTTACATTAGAATAAGGCATATAAAATATATGTAGATATCGAATCGTCAACAACTTCTATTGGATGTTTGTGTATTTACGAAGAATATCCAACGACGAGAAACAATCACTAGATAGAAAGCACAACGAAAATTTTTAACACTAGCAGAAAATTGTTGTCTATAACCCTGCAATTTACTAAAAATTTGATATAAATTGCGAACTTCTGATAGTCTAAGCATTAAAAAATTACAGTTTCCCAACTTAATTCCCTGTTTTCTATGATATAAAACATCAGAATCCTTCAAAAGCTCCAATTATTTCCATTATTGGTAATGATCGCATGTGTATTACCTACGCGAGATTACATCGGTAAACTTCCCACTACATAATTATTGAGTAATTCCGGGATGCATGTTTCGTTGGTAACCAAGCCAGCATCTTCAACCGCATTTTAGGAATTGAATATAGTTTCTTATTCGACTCATACAAGTCTAACACCTTCCTCTAGTGAAGGGATTTGAGAAATTCACTTGTTTTTTTTTGGGTTTCTTCTGGCTTTCTAGGGATTTTTCATATTTCACCACATAAATAAGCTTACATTTTAGGCAATTTTTCTGTTTTCTTTTCTAGGGATTTATTATATTTCACCATATGATTTTATCACTGAAATTAGGTCTCTGACATTCAGTTTTGTTTAGAATAAACTTTGAGATCTTTAAAACAAATAACTTAGTGAAATTTCATAAGTCTTTAGGAACTTTTGAATATTACCGGTTGCTTAGATTAGTAAACTTTAGTTCGTTGGTTCTTCCGAAGATCGGGAAATTTTATAAATTCCTATTGGTTTGTTGAATGGAAGAAGCCAACAATTGTAGGTGAATTATTTGGTTTTCTAAAGACCCAATTTTTTAATCAATCTCAATCAAATCTCAAGACCAAAACTACTTGAGTGATGATTATCGTAATTTTTTCAGAGATTTTCTACGCCTCATCAGATGCTCAAATCAGATTAATTGACTAAAATATGCATAACAGCTTTTAAAGGAATTTTGGCAGATTTGGTCGTATGCTTAAAAATCAGAAAAATTGTGTTTCCTTCCTTTTCTTATCTTTCGAGCCGACTAAAAACTTTCGAAGCAAAAGAGAAATTAGGGGATGTTTGTAGTTTCTTAGGCACTCTCCATATATTACGAGGCACTGAAGCGAATGACCTTTAGTTTCGTTTCTCATTCCAAGAATTGATTTTAATGTCTCCAGAAACAATAATGCAGCCGAACCTTTGTAAGTGAACAGCTCCATAACTCGAATATCTCTCTAAATCGAATTTTTCAGTTGATTTGGACCGCTCGAATGCAATTATAATAACTTTCTCTGACTCGAACTCTCCCTTAGTTGAAGAATTTAGCGTGGCTTAAGAAGGTTCGACTGATAAATGTGGGGAATTTTGGTGTTTCCCTAGGGACTTTCTTTATTTCACCCATTGAGTAAACCACTGAATTTCAGTTCCTTTGCACCACCCCTTTTTGAATCAAACTATGAAAATTTTAAAAAGAAATTGAGTGATTTTTGTAGCTTTCTAGGGACTTTTCATATTTCACCAGGCGCTTAAGTAATCGAAACTTAAACTTTAGTTCCCGTGGTTTCAAGAATTAAATGTAATAATAATAATAATCATAGTAATAATAATATGGACTTCTTTTATTTCACCAAAATGCGTAGATCACTGAATATTTAAATTTTCTCTTCTCGAGGACGCCTGTATATGTTTGAAATAAAAGAAATTGGGGCATAGTTATAACTTTATAGAGACTTTTAAGACCTCACCACGTAATCAAATCACTGAAATTTAGTTCTTTTGCATTTGCTTTTTTGGAACTGACTATGAATGTTCGTAGAAAAACAAATTAGGAGAGCTTCGTACTTTTTTAAAGATTATTTATCTTCGCAGACTCTGAACTTACGTAATGAATTTTGCTTCTCTATTATGAGGAATGAGATCAATGCCTTCGAAATAGTGAGAAGAAAAATTTGGTGGGTTTTGGCACCTTGTTAGGTTTTTTCCATATTTCACCAAACGCATAAACTAATGATAGTCAGTTACTCATTGTATTTCTGGTACCGACTTTGAGAGCTTTAAAAAAAGGTTTGTAAATTTCTAGGGACTTTTTATATTTCAGTGGGTGTTCAAATTAACTTCAGTTTCCTCTTTATTTAGAATTAGCTTTAATGTCCTCAACATTTTGTGGAATTTTTAGCATTTTCTGGCGACTTTTCATATTTACTAGATTCGTTCAATTAAATTAACCATCATTCTTTCTATTTTCTGAATTTAAAAGCTAAAAAGTTGTAAGTGTCGTTTAACATTCTGTAGGGATTTTCTCGCCTAGTCGTGAACACCTGATTATGTCTTGCATGAATTATAACTAGCAGCGCCAATCGCTTCTAAGGAAAACACCTAAAAGGCTTTGTAATCTATTTAATTACATCACCTTGATATGATCTTATGTCAAATCTATGATCTTTGTATCAAACATGTGTGAGTATTGCTACTATCCACGATTCAGTTTTGTATGTCTTGTGTTTTATTGAAAAAATAATCTGATGAATGCCTGGACGAAAAGATCTATCTTTCCTTAGAGAATAAATGGATAGAAAGTAGATGCTGGCGATGACTAAAGGCTAAACATAAAACAAACAAACAACAATATCCAGTCATGACGACTTGAATGAGCATTTCCCCAGTTTTTTTTTTGTGGTTTTGTACATCCCACCAAATCGAGAAATTTTGATGATTTATGAAATCTTTTTCATTGACACTAAGAACTTCTCAACTAACTTTTTAATAAACTCCATAAGTATGTATTTAAGAAGAAGAAGAACTCCTCAGGGTTCTAGATCGGGTGCCGAGCTATTCGTCCTATTCATTTCGAATATTCTTGACGAACTTGTTATCGAATTAAATACCACACCATACCATACCAGAGAATTTGAAAGACTTGCCCTTTTGGTATGGCGCCGTACTACAAAGTCCTCGCATCCTATCACAAAAAGAGTATATGAGTCCCAACAGTCCAACTCCCAAGATAAAAAGATCCGTAAAATCCCTAACGAATTGAGCATGGCTGCGAAATATCACAATAAAGATTGGAACCCAAGAACTTCTTATTGATGTTAATGATGGTGCACAATACTTAGTGCTTTTGAGCCATACGACCCGGCAGTAGTCGTATAATCTATGTAAAAGAGAAAGACGGTTGGCAGTCGAGCAAGCGTTATCAATTACCCTTTTCTTTCAATTGACGTTCCTTCGTTTTCGAATTTTCTTTTTTCAGTTTCACAATTTATTTTCAAAATATTATAATTCGTTAGAAACTTATCAAATCTCATTTCTAAATTCGCTCCGGTCATCCTATAAATCTCGGCCATCACGAAATCGCGATGAAGACAACTTTCACCTCAACAAATTGTATATTTCAAGTAAAAGCGCTTCATTAACTTAAAACGATATTCTTCATTCAAATTCCTGTCGAATTCATTCATGTAGTCGTTAAAAAATTATTAGACGAAGAGGAAGTCAAAGGTTCTAACGCGCTTCAGATTAGAACGACGACGCGACACGGCCGACTTTACAGAAACCGAAATGCTCAGTGAGGATAGTAGACCCGACCTCATTCGATATCGTATAGCGAACGGTTCGCTAACGCGAAAAAAAAAATTGCAACATAATGGCCAGAGAGAACTTTTCGGAAGCGGTACCGTTACTCTCGATTCGTCAACGCTTGCGCTATATTACCGACAATGAAAGCATGATGCGAATAATCTCTGTCACTCACAGAAATAGGACTATATAGGTCGACAAACTGTCATTAACAGGATGTGTGTAAAATGGAACGCGATAAAACGGTACTTTTACGAGAAAAAATGACGCGGTTTTATTATATGTAGATGTTAAATACAGAAACCTATTTACGAATGTTCTGGTTTCGCTTAACCTAAACCGCCTCCGTATGGTTTTTCGATGCTAAGTGTGGACGTGGAACTGTTAGAAATGCGCCCTAATAAGGCCGCAGATTAAAATACAGCAATGTTAAAGCTGCTTCCACTAAAATTAGATCGTAATGAATCTCAGGACAAGGGAACAGTTCTTGATTTTAGAATTATCTCGATTGCAATAAGCTAAGGAATCTTATCTAAACTTAAAATTCCTTACTCGTAAGTCGTCCTAGAAATGTCCGTTTTGGCCAAAATGTAATAAAATTTGTGCTTGTCGGTAGCTACTATGGAAGCTGGAACCAAATTTAATCCAGATGTTGTTTCTAAAATCTTAGCAGTTTTTCCTGATGACCCTAAGCTTTTTGGGAAACCCGCTCCAGAAGCTTTTAGAAGATCGGAAATAAACTGCAGTAGGCTGAGACTTGAAATTTCGATAATTTGCCCAAAAGTCAAAGTCTATCCGTTCCGCAATGGTCTCGAGTTTCTTTGGAAACATTGCAAAGTCTAGAAACAAATCTAACAAAGCTGGTAATCATCAAACCGTTAAAGTGTGAATTACTAATATGGAAGACGTTAATGATTGATGCAGTTTTCTTTTATGAAATCGTAGTCTTCGAAAGAAAGATTTCAAAATAAGCTGGCGCTTGAGTAACTGACAAATCTTGAATCAGGAACGTAGAAAATCTTAATTGAACCATTTTGCATCGACGAGCTTTGAGAGAGGACTGCGAACAGTATTGAAAACATTGCTGGATGACTTGGAAAGACAGTCTAAAAAGATTGAATTGTTAATGTCACCCTTCCGTTCTTATGGTCTCCTCGTTGATCTTATAAAATTACAGTCTAAGAAGATTGAACTGTTAGTAGAATCATTCTTCTATTCTTATGACTTCCCCGTTGATCCTATGGAAGTACAGAAACGAAAGCTTTGGTCGTTAATATTTCAAAACTTTTCAGTTCTGACGATTTTCAGGTTTTCAGGCGAAGAACCGTCCCTAGAATGTGTAAGCGATTCGATTGGATTGGGGAGAAAGACTCGTTAAAGCCATCCTCGAGTGTCGCTGACATATCTGTCAGCAATCAACTGGATCTTAAATTCTGGTCACTCTACGATAATCTTGGGCTTTTCGAGGGTTCTGATCGGTCCCAAAAAAAAATTGCTATTGTATAAAAATTTAACAAACTTTGAGATTATGAAATTTGGAAGCAGTTTCTCGATGGCCCTTCTTCGATTCAGGGATTCATAGCAGATTACAAAGGAAATTCCTGAGCTTGTGCTGTATAAGTTGATGTATTGATGCTTCAGCGCGTAGGACATTCTTGGAACTTGAGCTAAGAACCAAATTAGAAAAAGGTACTGAACTGAGCGATGCTGGTATTCAAGTTGTTAATATCTCAAGTACGTAAGAATTCCTTGATACTTAAGCTGTATAAGTTGGTCCTTATTTACCTATTTTTAATCACTAGTGGAAGAAATTTCGAAATCTAGTGACTTCAACATTATCTTGACCATTTTGGAAAACTTGTGGTAACTTACGCGAAAAAAAAAAAAGACGACTCGAGAGTGGGTTGCATAAGCTGTTGTTCAACTTGTTAATATCTCGACCACCACCGATACGTAAGATCCATGAACGTATTGATTGCACAATAGTCCTCAACTGTCTTAATAGAATGGAGCAGGAGGTGTTCCACACTACTACCAAGTCTCTGGAAATTGAATTTGAGCCAAGCAAAATAATTATGGTTCAAAGAATAGAAAAGTGGCACATCGACATAACTCGCCAATGAATGAGCTACACTAAGGTTCGAGACTTCAGTGTAGGTTATTCATTGGAGAGTTATGTAGGTTTTCTACTTTTCTATTCTTTGTAATTGTAACTTTCTCAAGTATATTTTAAAACTAGTTTTCTATTAGTTATGGTTCGGCCATAACTTCCTAAAACAAAATCTTCATAAAAGAAAAGGAAGAAATTGCAATCATATATATGAATGTAACCCCTCCAAAACATCTATACCTCCTGATGTTAGTAAATGCCGGAATTTCCGCGGAAAGAAAAAGAGGGGAATACGGTACGTTTAACCACGTGCCTCCTAGAAGATAACCACAACTTCCTAGTAGTTAGTAGATTCCAAAACTTCCCTAGGAAAAAGGAAGTTAATTTGATAGGTTAAGACTTGTAACTTTTAGAAGGGAACCACAAACCTCCCACGTTAATTTAGATACCAGAACTTTTCCAGAAAAAAGAAACGAGAATTTAGCCATGTTTTTGGGGCCTCTTTATAAGACAACCACAATCCGTAGAACTTCTCAAAAATAAAAGATAAAACTAAATGGAGCAGATTAAGGAAACAACCATCCTTAAACATCCGCAGAAAAATAACTTTTCTTCTGTTCTTCAACTCATTTGTCCGAGTACGACTTAAATTCTCTTCAACTTTGTATCTAATTGACATTCTTTGCGTTAAAATATATGTTACACTTTGAGCATTCTAACGAGTCTCCCGATAGCATCATCATATTTTCCGTTCTTGAATCTTATACCAGGAAATTGATTGACCAAATAAGTAATACCTATAGGAATGGAAAGAGATCATGTGAGAATTGAGATCCTTGATAACAGGGAGAAAAGCGTGGGAAAATGAATGGAAGAAGGATTGGGATCCCAATCTGACGACGGAAATGGCATAAGAGCAAGAAGAAAAGGAAGAATGATCTTGTACCTTCCTTTGTAATAGAATTTTAGGGTTACATTTACATTTATCTAATGATTGAGATTTGTTTAACACGAATTTGCTTCTTCCTATTAGTTTCTTATATGATCTTTTGTCCAGGATTTTGCCAAATTTTCTCAACTTTTGTGGAAGTGATACGATTAAAGATTTCTTGGTACAGGAACACAAAGGGAACGTGTCAAAAACGACATTAAGTATTCTTACCCGATTTTGCAATGGAAGTCTTTATGCAGCGACGATTTTCTGTCGAGTCGGAATCCATTTTTTGTACAGGATTTTCCCAAATTTTCTCAACTTTTGTGGTCAGATCGTGGAATTTACACGATTGAGGCCTGATTTATACAGCCATGCAAAGAGAACGTGATGAGAACGAAATAAAGTATTCTTCCTCGCTTTTGCAATGAAAATCTTTATGCAGCCACGATTTTCTGACAAGTCGTAGTCCATTTCTTGGCCTGGATTTTGCCAAAAGTTTCCCAAATTTTCTCAACTTTTGTGATCATATCATGGAAGTTACACGATTGAAGCCTGATTTATACAGCCATGCAAAGAGAACGTGACGAGAACGACATAAAGTATTCTTCCTCGATTTTGCAATGGAAGTCTTTATACAGCGAGTATTTCTTGACAAGTCGTAATCCATTTTTTGGCCTATATTTTGTCAAAAGCTTTCCAAACTTTTATGATCATATCATTGAAGCTACACGATTAAAGACTGATTTACACAGCAACCCAAAGGGAACGTAGCGAAGACAAGATAAAGAATTCTTCCCAGGTTTTGGAAAGGAAGTGTTTATGATTTTCTGGCGAGTCGTAATTCATTACTATATGCTCGAGTCGATTACGTCGCTGTATAAATCAACCTTAAGGCGCTCGTTTTGTAAATAAACCTCTGTAGAAATGAAATGCCTATGTTTTATTAGAAATTATTATTTTCTTGATAATTTTAAAGAAACTTGGTTTGTGGCCAAAAGAATTTCATTTTTCTAAGAAGACAACTTAATTCCTTGTGTAGACGATTTTTATTCAAAATACCGATTTTGTATCGAATTTATCGTAACTACGATGTACATACAAACATACATACGTTGTGATCTGGATCCAACCGAAGCAGGTACAGGTTGACTGCTGTTTTCTTAAAAACATATTTATCCGTATATGCGGCAGATAAGATAAGCGTATCGTCAGATTCACAAAATAAACATTAATACGTTTGTCAATAAAAAATGGGTCATGTGTAATTTTTGATCGTCACCAACAAATAAACAGATATGGTACTTATATTGCTTGTACTTTTCGTTTTCGTTGGCTTTTCGTGAAGTCGTCGAACTAATCCAAGATTTAATTCCGAATGTGTCTGCACATTTTTAACTTACTTTTAAATACTTCTGGATAACTCAACGAAAGATGCACATGTTTTGTGTTTGTTTGAGAATAATCGGGGTCTGATTATCAGGCTATTATTTTTTAACGTTTTGTGCGTAATGTTTACGAGATGTTATGCAAAGTTTCCTTGCGTGTAATATTACGTTGGAAAAGAATTCTTTGCCATCGAAGTTTCGAACGAATTTTTCGCTTAAACTTGCTGGTCGGTAAAAATCGTTTTATCATACCAAAGGGAATCATTTTACTTAAAACTTGCCAAAATTGCTTTATATTGCTTGAATTTGTAGTACAACGAATTGAAGAGCCTGCAAGGCAATTCTGTGTGGATTTTCCTTTATCATTTCTCGCATCTATACACTTATCTATGCTTTATATTGTAGCTTTGACTATTGAGCATGAAAATATGAAATTTACGGAGTTTTTGGGGCCGTTTATTATCCAATGTTTGATGCATTATAAAGATTTTGCACTCAAACATTGGAAAAATCCTCACCTTCTACTTATTTCGTTTTCTGCAAGTTTTAGCCCAATTTTTTACACCAATTAGAATTCTTTCGAGAGCAATCTTTTTCCTCAAAATTTTGGAGATTCTTCTTGCTTGATATCCCGTAGATTTTGAAGAAGGCAGGACACGAATATGAACTTTTTCCAACGCTTCAAAGATAACTATTTCACATCAAGTATTTTGCGAGAATTTGTTTGGGGTTTTGGAAATATTTACTCGATTTTTGTTTACATCGGTTTTACTCAAGATTTTTATGTTTCTTCCTTAAAATTTTGCTAAAATCGCTGTGATTTTTGTTTTGAAATTTTTATTTTACAAGTGCTTCGTGCTTTTTCGTTATAATTTTGAGGAAATTAACGCTGTGCTTGTTTAAGGATCTTGTGGGAATTGTTTTCACAGACTCTTTTGATCCCTTTTACGTCTGAAATGTTTTATGTTTTTTCTTTAGAATTTCGGGAAAGTTAGCGACTTCTTTGTTTGAAACTCTCCTCAGAATTGTGTTGTGAATGTGCTTTATAATTTCGTTAAAATTAATATGTTTTTTGTACTTCATCTTTCTATTTATCTTTTATCTTTTTCTTTACAACTTCATGAAAATTTGCGATATCTTTGTTCGAAGTTTTGCCAAGGATTGTTTTAGACATTTACCTCATAACCGCATTAAGATTACTGTGCCTTTTCATGTTTTCTTTTGCCAGAATCGTTTCGTAATTTTAGGGAGAATTGGAACGATTTTTGTTAATTTTTTTCCCATAAAATCAAAATTTGAATATTTGATGCTAGATTTTGCAAGAAATTTGCTTTTCTTACCGATTATTACGATCTCCGTATTGCTACGTATTATTAGTGCAAAGATGTTAAAGTTTCGTTGTAATGTCTTTTTGGTAAAATAGAAAGAAGCCCTTATCACACCTGGTTTTGGAAGAACCTAAACACGTATTTCGACAAGTAAGTTGTCATCTTCACCGGAAAGAAGTGTTGCGAAATGCGATCTGAGTGGTGATTCGAGTAAGGTTCATGTAGAACAAGTGACTCACGTAATTTCTTTCCACTGAAGATAGCTACTAAGTTCTTAAAACAGGGGATTTTGAGTTCCTTTTCGAAGTACGTGTGATAAAGCTTAGACTATTTTGTTAAGGTATCTAATTCGCCTTCCCTTAAAATTGTTTAATATCTTATTGGATCTACTAAAATCTACTAAATCTATGGTGATTTGAAGGTGATCTTCCCAATCTAGGTCTATTGAAAATAGGAAAATTTTGATGGGCCAAAACTGATCTGAGATCTGTCACAAACTTGGTTTCTAAAAGTTTTGGATGGTTGGTGCAACTGTTGGTGATGTTAATACTGGAACACTACACAGCTTTGTTTTCTTCTTGTTTCCCTGTGTTCTTATGCCCTTTCAGTCGTCAGCTGGTTACACATCAAAATTTAAGAATAATTTCAAATGCTATCTCGTATGTTATTGCTGCCGGAAGCGAGAATGGTGTGTTGATGAAAAGAATGATAAATCGAATCTACCTTTAGGTCATTGTTTTTAGGAAAATGGTGTTGATAGCTTTCGAAATGTAATTTTCTCATATATTTTCTTCTAATTCAGCTTATTTATTTCACATAAGCTATTGATGTAACCGTGTTGCGTAAAGCAAACAGTTTTCGGGGTCATCCTTGGTCAATGCTATTAACATTAATTGGTTTATGTAATTACAGAATCGTTCACACTTTCTCACACGTTCACTCACTATCTCCTTCGGATTGGAAGAAACTCGAATAACGTATTAATCTGTGTAACCTTCTTTAAAATGGCGTCGAATAAAATATACATGTGACATAACACAACGCGGAATTTTCTCTCTTGACAAACAATCATGACCTCAAGTGACATTCTCAATGTTAAACTGCTGGCTGCTTGGTCGAGACCTTACCGTTTGGATTTTATATAAAAGGGGTTTTTGCGAAACGAACGAAGGCGAGTGCAACCGTGAAGAATAAAAGAAAACAAAACAATCTCCGAAACAAGTTCAGGCACCAACATTCGAAACGGAATCGGCGAGAGGAAAACAACCCACCACGAAAAAGGTGTAGGTACGTAATCGGGCTATGCGAAAAAGAGAAGGTATATACCAAAAGCTTTCACTTAAAAATTTCGTCGGCAGCATGTACTAACTAGTCAGTCGTGTATTATACGCCATCGCGAACCACTTTTACAGTTTGTTGCTGAACGAGAAGAAAATGTAAGTAGGTAGGGGATACGGAGTTGGAGATGGCCGATTGCCCCACTCGCGTACCATTGCTGCCACACTACTGGCTCTAACAATTGCAATCTTGTGTGTCTGTAGTCGGTGCCCTACTTTATACCTGGGTAAAGCAGCTTCGAATAGCTGTATTTGTAGTACTACAACTACCGTTAGTGTGTGCGGTCGATCATGGGGCGTTCTTTCTTACCAACCGCTTCCTTAGCGAGTAGTATTCACTTGTTTCATTACGGATATTACGTCGAGCACTAACCTACAAAATAAGATTTCATTCAGCGAAGTAAACATCATTCGAATCTAAACAGAATCTCCCCCAGTGTTATTTTTACAGTGCAATATCACGTACGCATTTATACGTGGAAAAATTATACTCGTCATTTGCTATATATGTTATACGAAAAAAAAAGAAAGAAAAACTGGAAGTGTACGCAAGTTCTTAGAAAACTCCAATATCAATGTGGGTTTATTTCCGTACGTATTGTAGTGCGTAAACAATCACGTCCAAAAAGTAAATTTAGAAGACGAAGAAACGCGCCTTTTTTCGCCGCTCACCCTTGGATAATTATTTTAACCACACGTAAACATGCCCAAGTAACATTCCGGAGGCAATAGAGGTGGAGGAAAATTTTTCCCTTTCGGGAAAAATTTTCCGGGAGAATCGTCGCATCGATGTCGGACGGATGGATGGATATGTCTTCACTAGGTACGCAAAATTTTTCAACTTGTTTCTCGAAAGAAAAATAAAGACGCAATAGATAGAGGCTACTTCCTTAAATATTTACGTGTTATGTATTAGATATTATGCAAAAGTTTCGCGACTGCATGGAGCGAAGGCAGGTGGCGTTGCATTTTCTCGTAATAGGTTGTGCGTTCCCTCTATTTCTGCAATGGCCAGTGGCGTTTTAGAAACCTTCATTCAGGATGTTACATCAGACAGGCATGATTTTTAACGGATTTTTCGATTGAACAGCGAAGGTTATATCTTTTGCGAATGCGAAATGCAATCGTTTATTATCAAGGCGTATTTTTAGAGGTGCAAGATGTGGTTTGCGAAACGCAATAACTTAACGGACTTTGTATTAATAGAGTCGCGCACTTTGAGTTTGGAGCCGATCTACTATTTACTTTTGAATATTCTAGAGTTCTTGGATTTATTACCTATTTAGTCCAAGAAACAAAATTAAATCGGTGAAAATAGGATGATTCTTCCGGAAAGTTATGTTTAGAATGAGATGAAGTGGTTTCCCACCCTTACCACTATAATCTGGATAACTCCAAATACAAAATTTGACAACTAACTAGGTTTTCGCCTCTGTGGAGGAAACACGAACTTCACATCGTACTTGGAGTTATCTAAATTGGCACGGGAAATAAACTGAAGCGCTTGATTTAACCCTTATTAAACGACCGGTGGAGCGTTTGGGATTTGAATTTGATACATCGCCTTCGAAAATAATTAACGTGTGACGTGTTAAAACTTTCTTAACTTTGCATTAGACAAAATAATAGAATCATATTTCTTTTTAAAACGACTGAACTTACAGTTTTTGATGTCGAAAAATTGTCTTTGGAATTACGAATGCCAATTTAGTAATATTTTTGATATTCATTCCTTTAAGTCGTCGTATAGCATTTCCCGTTATTTTGATTACATAAAGATATACAAAGGGGCAACAACACTTCTAAAGAAACAACTGTTGTTTCGTGAATTGTGCTATAAGTAACGCAAAGAAAACTGCACTTTCTCCAACTTTATTACCATTTCGTCTTCATCAAATTTCCGCAAACCCTTTGTTGTTTTGGAATTTCTTTCACTTTACATTTCACAATGTAATAAAATTATAACAATATTGCCAAAAGTGTCACAATCATATCTTTCGGTACCCGATAAATATTTTTAAATTTTTGTAATTGTAGAAAATAAAAATTCCCAAATAAATTTTTATAACCGCTAAGTTTTCTGCAAATTTCCGCAAAGCCTATGAAGTTCTGCAAGTTTCTTTCGCTTTTCCGTTTTCAAAACAATACGATCATAACTATTTCCAAAAGTGTTAAAATGACAACTTTCGGTGTCCAACAAATATTTTCAAATTCTTGTAATTATAGAAAATTAAAATTCCATAATAAATTTTTATAATCATCATGCAAGTTTCTTTCGCTTTGCATTGCACAAAACAATACAATTATAACTATTTCCAAAATTGTTAAAATCATAACTTTCGACGCCCAATAAATATTTTGTAATTTTTTGGAAATATAGACGTAAATTTGGGATTATTTATTTTACAGTTTTAGCTTGACATTGCTGGCTTTTATTTCTTGATACATAAAAATGTACCAAAAAGGAACGAAATTTTTAACGAAACAAATGTAGCTTTTTGAATTGCATCAATAAAGTTTTCTACAAATTTCTGCAAAGTCCATGAAGTTCTGCAAGTTTCTTTCGCTTTTCATTACACAAAACAAAACAATACAATTATAACGATTGCCAAAAGTATTAAAATCATAACTTTCGACGCCCTGTATAAATTTTTAAAAATGTTTAATTACACACGTAAATTTAGAAATATTTTTGTTTCACTTTTTTTACAATTGCAGCTTAACATTGTTCGCTTTTATTGTTTTTTGCACATAAAAATGTAGTAAAATCGTGCAAATTTTTTTAAGAAAGAAATATTGCTTTCGGAATTGCGCAATAATTAACGGAAACAAAACTATACTTTCACCAACTCGATGACCATTAAGTTTCCTGCAAATTTCAGCGAAGCCTATGACGTTTTACGAATTTCTTTCACTTTCATTACACAAAAGAATACAATTATAACTATTTCCAGAAGTGTTAAAATCATAACTTTCGGCGCCCAGTAAATATGTTTAATTTTTTGAATTATAGACGTAAATTTAGTGATATTTTTGTTTTATTTTTTTATAATTGTAGCATAAAATTGCTCGCTCTTATTTTTTGTGGTTTACGTAGAAGTGTATTCAGAGAAAATAAAATTATTAAAGAAACAAATATTGCATCAAGATTTGTATAGTCATGAAAACGGCTTCGTACAGAAAACCCTATTTTGTCCAATATTGTTGTTAAGTTTTTTTGCAAATTTACACAAAATCTATGAAGTTTTAAAATTTTTTGGCTTCACATTTCACAAAAATATACGTAACAAAACTATAGCTACATATTTTGAAATAAATGAAAATAATAAAATATAAATACTTTTTTATTATTATTGACATAAATTTGGAAATTTTTTATTTTATTCTTTTTACACTTGAATCAACAAAATTTTCAAAGAAAGGAATTCCACAATAATAACTAAATGCAAAAGAAGCCTGCGTTCTTCAATTTCATAAAATATTAAGTTTTGTGCAAATTTCTAAAATGAACAATGGTAAAATCCGTTAATTTCTAGAATTAAATTTTCCAATACATCGCATTTTACAAAAGAATAGATCGGTAACTATTTTTAAATGACAACTTTTGATGCCCCGTAAGATCTTTCAAATTTTATGGAATTATAGACATAAATTTAGTCATATTTTTTATTTGCTTGTCTTTACGATGGCAACATTGCGCTATTTACTTTTCTCTCTTGCTATTTACAGAGACGTGTGCAAAGAAACAATAAAATTGAACAAAGAACGTTTCCGGTACTGTACAACGGTAGCCCCCCTACTCCCCTCCCCTCCTCCCCCTCTCCGCTCCTGGCATTATCGCTGATTGTTCCAATTTCATTATTATTATTAACTATTTTGTTCCTAAGACAACAATAGAAACCAATATAAAACAGTGAAACAAGATTTATTATTATTATTATTATTATTATTCACAAATTTGCAGAATGCTAGTATCAACGTTCATCAAATTTTGAAATTATACTTTTTCAATGTTTTCATTTTACAATAATAACATTAATAAATTTTATTTTATACATTAATACAATTACAATCATTCCTGAGAATGCTAAAATCACTAATTTTGATACCCAGTAAATTCTTACAATTTTTTTTTTTTTTTTTTGAATCATGGACATATCGCATGTTTTTTTAAATTCTTGTATAATGTTACTTACACAAAGAAAGAACAATTTTTAAAGTTACAAATGTTACTTCACTAATAATTGAACGAAGAAGATCCTAACTTTCTCCAATATTATTATGATTAAGCTTTGTACATTTTTTTACAAAAAAGGATCTATGAAGTTTTGAAAAATCATTTTTATTAGAAGCAGCACGACCTATTCTGGAAGTTCTGCATCCTCATCATATTCTTTCATTCCTTCAAACACTGGGGAACTCTTTGTTCAACAAGACGATACTCGTGCTCAACTCGCAGCAAAGACTTCGTTGAAGTGTTTTGAAGGGAATTGTGTTAACCTCTTGCCTTGGTCATCAAGATCTCCGGATCTTTTCCCCCTAAAATATGTGAGGGACATTATTGGTGAAGGGATAGTGAATTTTGCCTAACCCACCATTAACTTTGGAAGTTTTCCCACACGAAATACAGATTGCTTGGGATGCACTGGAGGTGTGCGAGATGAAATATAGTTTGCTTGAGATGCAGTAGACGAAATTGACATGGATTCAACACATTACTAGTGAAATTCGAATTTTAACAATTTATCATTCTTCAATAGCTAAAGGTTTCTACCACATTTATACAAGATATTTCAACCTCTTCTAAGTAGTGCAATTTCTGCCAGATGTTATACAGTGGGCGGCAAAAGTCTTGAAATCGCTACATCTTTGTGATGAGAAACAAGAAAATGATGGTTCAAATGAGGTGGCAAAAGTTTCGATAATTCTGAAAAAAGTTAAGAGACGTTAGAAATACAGCAGAACTTCAATGAAAAAAGTATACCTTAATGCTTGGTTGGATATCCCTTAAGCCGAATGACTTCCTTTAACCGGTCAGGACAGATTGGGTTAGGTTATTTTTGTATATTCTGCACTGATATGTGGCCATTTCTGTTTGGAGGAAGTTTTTGAGCAAATTTTTTGATGCTATATGGTACTTTCGTAAACGTTTATCTAATTGTAAGTTGTCCCATAAATGTTCTATGGGTTGACATCCGGGTTTTGTGAATAGGTTACCAGTAAATGATGAGCTCTGTATATTAGCCACATATATGTGTATATGGGGTCGTTATCCCGTTGGAAGTGAATATTTGCACACTTTGCAATACATTTTCTTGCAAAATTTTCAGAAACACCGCTTTTGTCATTATTTGTCACCTAATGTGGACATTATCCCCTATCTTTAAGTGTGGGTTTATATTTTTAGATTTAAGAAAAAACGATTGTATGTGCGAAATTTTGTAGAAGAAAGTAAAAAAAGGAAGGGTGTTGTGGAGCACGCATTTAATGCATATTTGAAGAAAAGGTAAAATTCCATAATTCGATAAGGAATGTATAAAGAACTAGATAAAGTATTTCACTTCTAAACCGATGGTAAATAAGTTGAAGTTGAATTTGAAGTAAATTCTAGTCCGAATAATAACAGCGCCATTTGATGGGGGAGACGCAAACGTGTATGTGCTTGAGAGCGAGAAAGAACTAATGAAAGAAGAAAGATAGAGGAAATGCGTGTATCTGACGATTTCAACCGTCTCACTTTTTCCCAGTTAACTCACGCCGCAGAGCCTCCCTAAAAGAGCTTTACTCTAAGAAATGATACGAGTATCAAGGCATTTGCTGTTCACTGTGTATATTTCCATTTTTCCTGTTAAGGAGACTGTATTTTCAAACTTTACGTAATGTTTTTATTAACTTTGTTTTCAAAACAGAACCAATATGTTGTATATAATGATTCCAAGCAACAACAATGCCCTGAGTAGAAGACTTGACTTTTTTTTTCTCAGCATGTGAGCTTTCTTCGCGCATCTAAATCATAACGACGGTAACACACGATCAATAGGTAGAAATTTGGAAAGCACACACTTTGTCGCAGTTACTAAAATTTCAACGTTTTCCTAGCCTCTCAGATCCGTTAAAGTTAATTACACATCCTCCTCGCGCCCGATATCTAGAAATGCAGAAATAGCTGAAAGCGCATCATTACTATAGACGACGTCAAAATTATTTAATAGTTGCGATAAATAATCTCAAAGCTCGTAAAGTAACGTTTCAAGAGCTTGCGTTTTATAAAGCAGGTACACAACTTCCTGCAACCTACCGGGAAGCACACCACCTGTTGCTCGCTTCATACGTTTTCGCAATATATCGTAAATAAAAGACGCATCAATTTCTCTCGCTAACGAAGCTAACAAAGGAGTGCTTGAATTCTCGAATTCATCTTTACTAACATTTGGTCGTATATAATTTATAGCCTGCTAATCAAATCAATTTATCGTAAATAATCATGCAAGGAAGGCTCATAAGCTCCCTTCGTTCGAATCGACGTTAAAATAAGTAAAACTCGACGGAATGAAATTGAAATAACTAACATTCCTGTTGAAGCTTAAGTTCAAGGTCAATTTACTAATAGCTTACGTCGTGTATGTATGTATATGAATACGTACATGCAGTGTTTGCACGATGTTTATTCAGGTATACCCTTCCTACTTATATAGTTAACGCGCGTAATAATTTACCGTTACTTCGCGCAGTACCAGCTTTTTCGCGCTAATACGCGCCCTAATTTGCATCGAGCGAAACTTAGAAACAATGGTCGTTCTGTGAATGTAGTGCGTCCGCGTAACCATCGTTCATCTAGCGTGAATTTGTTTGGGATACAAAGGATGACGTGAATATTTGAAAGTGAACTTTCACTCGCCGCAGCGGAAAACTAACTGTAATCTCGTATTGTACTGTAAACGTTAACGATATTACTACTACCTCCGGGTATATAGAAAATTATCTTTTTGCGCTCATATATATGCACCTACACACGTGGATGATCGTGAATGTAAGTTACGACTAATTGGGACAACGTTTATAGAAAAGACTGCTAATAATAGAAGTTATGATCATTAATTTTGAACCGAGTTTTACGCACATCTTTCAAATTATCTCCACCACTTTCTAGGTCAATCAAAGATGAATATAAAATTTACGGCTTATAATAATAATAATAATAGTAATACTAATAATCATCTAGTTTATTGCCCAACAGTATAAAACCAGTAACAGGACAAAGAAAAAGAATTACCTAGGAACTGACAAACAAAAAACAAAAATATGGGTTCGATAGAGATCTGGTGAGCAACATAATAAGGCGACCAGACTACTACCGCATTGTCAATTGTGGGCAGGACGAAAGAGTCATACTGTTTACTATAAGGCTGTTAAAAGGAACTTCCCACAATGAAACCCAAAGACATGGAAGCAGAGCGACAAAGTTCTTTAATTTGATTTGTGAAAGTAAGTCCAGAGTCAAAGTGGACACCAAGGTCTTTTATAGAATTGACAGTAGGTATATGTTCACCTGCCAAAACATAAGTAAGATGCATAACGTTGAGTTGGCGAGAATAAGTAACCACAACACACTTACTGCAGTTCAGTTCCAGCCTGTTGACATAGCACCAATTAGCTGAAGCATGCTGGTTTTGTTGCAAAACATACACGTCAGATATGGCAGAATAAAGGTTGAGATCGTCCGCATAGGTAAGAGCAGGGCAACCTAGAAACTCCAAAAGGTCATCGATAAAAAGAATAAACAGCAAGGCCCCGAGGCTAGAGCCCTGAGGTACTCCGGACGTAGCAGTATAAAGAGAGGAGGAGTAACCATTGTAAATACACCAAATTCTCTTTTTACACGATAGATACGTTCCAAAAAATATCGTGTAAAAAATGCGTGCCAAAAAAATATATTGGTTAAATGGAAAAATAGTAGATTGCTTCCAGACCTAAAAAAGCAACTGGAAAGTACAATAAGCGATATTAAAGAATTCTTGTTAGAGTTCACTTCAGAATTTATTTTCCGTGCTTACACATTTTAATTGCTTAAATATGTTATAAAAAAATATATTTTGAAAAAAGGGAAATAATATCTGAAATTTATTAATATAAAAAAGTAAAAATAATATAAATATAACAAAATTTTATGCACTGTCACTTTCTGACAATAAGCGCATACGTTTGCGTAAGACTACAATATCACTGCTATCACTAAAATTATTTTATTCATCATCTTGAAAATGAAATTATTTCTGCAGTCTCCTGTGTTGATAATTCAGTAGCTTTTAGAAGGAAATCAGTCATTAAAGATTGTGTTTAATTTCGCGATAAATCGTTCTAAAGTTCCCTGTAAGATGCCATTAATAATTTCAGTGCACGTTGAAGTTTTGCAACTCGTTCCTCATCAGGATCACGTTATTCAGGACTAATAAGTCCTCTATATCGGCAAATGATAGATCATGGAATCCATCTCCAACAATTGTATGTGCCAGCGTTATAACGTCAGTAAAAGCAGCGTTATTATGGATGACAGAATCAGGATCTTTGCTTTTGATACATTCTGGCCAAATATTTTTCCAATATGGGTTCAAGGTTTATGGCTTTAATTCAGCTAACGCTAACTCAACTTAATTAATGCAGCCCATAAAAGAAAAATTGTTCCACACATCAATGTCGTTAAATCTTCATTATGGCCTAGTTTGTTAAGCACGTATTGGAATGAACGTTTTACGTAGTACGTTTTAAAAGTAGCAATTATCCCTTGGTCTAGCGATTGTATTAAAGATTTAGTGTTAGGCGGAAGAAATCCAAATTGCACATTGGGGTGCTCCAAGAACGATTGGCCAGGTGCATTGTCTAGAATTAAAAGAACTTTAAATTCTAGATATTTGGTATTCATGCAGCGTCTAACTTCTGGGATACCATTCTGTAAAGATTGTACTGGTCACCCAGGCCTTTCTGTTTGCTATCCAGTGAATTGGCAATTTATTAAAATCTACACCTTTCATCGAGCGTGGTCTTAAGGCACGATTTACCAGCAGTGGTTTTAACATACGCTCTTCTGAAGCGCTGGAACAAAACAACAACTGCTACACGGTCCTTTACTACTTTAAAGCCACCGGCACTTTTCTGCGATTTTGCAACAAAAGTTCTGCTAGGCACTTTTTCCAAAAAAAGGCCACTTTCATCTACATTCCGAACTTGATCTGGGGTGTATCCTCCATCTTCAATAAGTTTTTGAGGAAATTTTGTGGCAGCCAATTCATCTCTAGACGCAGTTTCTCCCTTAATTTTTATATTGTGGAAAGTACGATGTTTAAGGAAACCTCTCATCCAACCTGTACTTGCGGAAAAATCAGATTGTTTTGACTGAAATGAAGTGCGACGAACGTTTATAGATTCTTAATGCTGTTTGCTTGATAGTAATTCCATCTACTGGTATTCTTTTTTTTGTGATTTATCTTCAATCCACATTACCAAGGTTTTTCCATTTTCTCTTTGACAATATCTCTTATGTATGACGGCGATTTAGCACTTATTTTTGTTCCAGAATATTCAGATTTTCTGATCGCAGTTTCATTTTTCTTCATAGTAGTATAGTAACTTCATGAATACCAAAATGCTGCGTCTGCTGCCACGTCTGTACTATGTGCATAATTCGGGGAATCCCACTCATATACATGCGCATATAATCGACATAATGTAACCGAATTGTGAAAAATATAAGACGAAGTTACAATGCATATTTGTACGGAGTGAGAATGAAAAATTCATAGAAGTATTAAAAAGAAATTTATTAAAAAAATCATCAGAAAAATTCATGGAATCTTGAAAATCGTGCTAAAACAAAACAATTCGTGTAAAAAGATTTTTTTCTTTTTAACTAAGAATTAGGTGTACATAGTTCAGCCTGCTGATCAGAAAGAAACTTAACAAAGAAAGCAGCATGGAAGTACAACCAAACAATTTGAGCTTATGGAGAAGCAATGGTCAACAGTGTCAAAAGCAGTAGTAGATAACGTTAATCCTCCCACAAGCATCTAGAATTTCACTGATAAATTGAATAATATACAAAAGATTGGTTACAGTCCACCGACCAGGCATGAAACCATGTTGACGCAGAGACACTAAATAGTTAGTGTTAGTAGAAATACATCTATAAGTAATGTTTTCAGAGATCTCAGCATAAAATTGGATAAAATTGGGCGATAGTTCTTGACAGAAGATTTATCACCAGTTTTAAAAATGGGAGTAATTCTAGCCCTCCTCCAAATATCAGGAAAGCTAGAATTTGGAATAGACAAATTAAAATGGCTAAGGATGTAGCCAATACAAATCTAGAGTGATGTACTAAAAAAATTGGGAATAGGATTATCGCTGCAAGTCAAGTTGTTAGGAATCAACTCCTCTTCAGAGGTATTGTGCAGCGAGAAAGAGAGACGATTGGAGAAAGTGTTACTGAAAACAGTTGACGTAGAAAGTTTGTAAGTATTAGAGAAGTGTTGAGCAAAGACCTCAACTATATCCTGAGGAGACTCGAGCACAAGGTCATTATGATGCATTTTTCCCGGCAGTGTGGACCTTCTGGGCCTTCCTAGAGTAGATGAATTTAAACATTTCTTTTCGGGTTAGATTGGACGGGATCTTCTGCTCTGTACACAAAAGACTTATAGGCGCGACATTTCTGTTTGCTTTCCATTTATGTCTGTAATGCTTTTTTAAGTTTCAAATTTGAACTCAGTTCTAGAACCATGGAGGATAAGCTTATATCTCACAACGGTAATTTATCAATAATGGTAATAAATTATTGTTATGAAATATAAACTATAAATTTCAAATTTGTCTTTCTTTGGTCTAGATTATCTAGAAAGTGGTGGAGGTTATCCGAAAGATAAGTATTTCAATAAGTCACGATTTATATACAACACATTTGCACAGCCGATAGAATTAATAATTTTTAAAAGAAATCAGTCAGGACAGTTACCATAACTGTTTAGAATCGACTTTCTGACGCACACTGCTCCTTTGGTAATCAAATACCATGTTTACTGTCACCCCATTATCATCTACGTATAAGCGTAGTATACAACCGAAATATTTAACTTGCATCACTGACCCTAACTCCATCGAATAATCTTTTACAACGGACCTTTACATTGACTTGCCGCCATTCGTCAGATGACGGCGTGAGATAAATTCGGACGCGTATTTCGGGCTTGCGGCTAAGCCAAACGGATTTTTATTGGAACCGATTCGTCCGGTTTGCCAATGCTTACGGAAAATTCATTGACCAACCTACTAAACAAATTCGTGTGCAAGTACTAATGGATATTTCGCCAAGCATCTAACGATGCATCTACATTTTCCAACCTTCTTAGAATGTCCATCTACATACGTCACGATTACGTCGTCATCGCTTGTAGAATCACACAATAGTTAGAGTTGCTTTTGCCTTTGGAAAAATAAATATTTGTAATGAGTCAAATCGTGAGTAATCAATTGTGATACAACATCTGGGTCTATATGTGCAGCACCAGGCGTTGCTGAAGAAATAAAGTTAATAATAGGTTGCTCAAGTTGATCTGCACACACACACACACACATAATTAAGTATATTTGCGACTTATCTCTCGCAGGGAGCTACTTACAACATACGTGTTTATGTGTGTATGAAAGTATCCTTCGATAGTGTGTGTCGGTATCGGTGGTTTCTGGTAAATAACTGGCGTATGGTTATGACACAATGACTAACCGCCTTCTACGTAATAATGATAATGACAGAATACTTACAGCATTCCGAAGCAGATTCGCACACCGACGAAGCGATACATTTTCTACAAGCTAACAGCAGTAAATTTGGTTGTAAATGTGTAAGAAGGAGACCGATAAAATTTGATTATGTAGTATGGTATGCATCCGTTCTTAGAAGAGAGTGTGGAGTGAAATATTAAAAAAGTGTACGAACTCAATTATCGGTGTATAAGTAGGAATGCTATTTCATATATCAAATTTTAGACTTAGCTAACGGGTGTTAATAAGACTAAAATCAATGTTCTTTTTCAACTGAATACATCCAGAGAAGATTAACAGTAACGACGCCTATCGGAAAACAATTTAGAATTTAAAAATAGTAGTTAAATGCAAGAAAACAACGTAGAGATGAAGCGTGAACCATGATTCTCTGTGGTACCACATTTACTTCATAGCCCAGATTTAAAAGTTCGAAATTCTTTTAAATTAAATTTAAAGTAACCTTAATAGATGGTGGATTAAAATTGCCCTTACCCCACATCTTTGGTAAGGGTAATTTTATTTATTTTGTATATTATTTTGACTACAGTCTCCTCATTCCGAATATATATATATATATATATATATATATATATATAATGGCCGAATTTCGTAATTGAACTCTCATATATGTGAACATCTAACACCCGGGCTTATATAGAGCTTCTATAGAAATGAAAACTACTTCACACAGTCGCATTGATGAGCGGTATGACCGCGAAACGCACGTCTGCGAATAGTGAAAGTAGTTTTCTAATTAAGCACTCCTCATTCCTATTTGCAATACATTACATCACCATCTCTTCTAAAACTACATTATTATTGCTGAAAATTAAGAATACCAAAAGCCAAAATTCACCCACGATCATTTAATAAAGCAAATCCCGATAGATCCAATGCAAATGCAAGCTAAAAATATAGCATAGATGCGAATACTGATAACTCCTCTCTCAACTTAAATGCAAATGCCGACATTTCCCATGCACCAATAGAAGCGTATTGTTCAGTTGATTGCACTTAACATCATCGCTTTAAACATTTCACCAATAATTCAAGTGGGCCTGTTGCACCACTCCCTTTCAAATTTTAATTTTGTGGATTTGAACGTAATTAAACTTATTTGCGACGGATATTTGGGCGCAAAATAAGAATTCCACCCTCGTTCGCATGTCGAGCTTCTTGACTTAAGATTTTTCGACATTCTTATATTCCTCCTGCCCTTACACCGAAAGCTACAAAGGGTAAATATTCCTCCTGACTGCGTTTTTGATGAAAATGAAAGAATCTATAAAGAAGCACATGATGGTTGCTCATACCGAAAGTTCTGTGAATATAACCAAAAAGTTTGCCGCTGGTACACAGCTGGGACAGATATTGGGGTTAAAGACTGGAAAAGTTGATCCCAGACAATATTAAATCAACTGGGATATTTTCTGTTTCCGCTTCAGCCTTCAAGAGCAATAATTTTCGGAGGCAAAAATGGGGCCCCACTTACTAGAGGTGAAGGATTTTACAAGATGATTTATGTACTACCAAAAGCTTATGCAAAAGAGGAAAAAATATTAAAAAACTGGGGTAGCTATCAACAAAGATAAGATGGAAACTTCCGCGGGAATCAATGGGAAGACGAAGAAGCATTGATCTTTACTAAAGAGGTGATCAACAAAATAATGGAGGGAGAAGGGGACAAGTGAGTCATGAAGAGGGTCATTGCGAAGAAGAATCATTTGACTTTAGAATATAACGTTTCTTTAGAATTCGAAAAATACTTTCAAGGGCTTGGAGAGGGTTGCAAATATCTTCTACTTTTTCGTTTGTTTCTATTGAGTCTTATCTCCTATTATTAAAAAATACAACTTATTCTTGGCAGAGGTTGGTGTTGTCCTACTTGATTAAATGATGAACCTCAGGCACAAAACCGGACATGTCCAAAACGTAAAATACAATTTTATTTGTTTCCGGAAACCACCCGGTCTCCTTAGATGGCTGTTTGAAGTTTTCTTCCTAAAAATCGCCACTTAATTGAATATAACGAAGATTTTACGAAATATGTTGGGAACAAATATTTTTATAGATTTGCCAAACGAATTCGTTTCTGAGACTTTCGGTAATTGGAAAGCTGTTCGTCAGAAAATTTTAACCTATCACGTTGAGAATTTCCCTCGATATGAAGTATCCAAAATTTTGCATTTTTATAGATTGGCCAGAAGAATTGGTTTCTGAGACTTTCGGAAATTGGAAACCTGTTCATCAGAAATTTTTAACCTATCACGTTGAGAATTTCCCTGGATATGAAGTATCCAAAATTTTGCATATTTATAGATTGGCCAGAAGAATTGGTTTCTGAGACTTTCGGAAATTGGAAAGCTGTTCGTCAGAAAATTTTAACCTATCATGTCGAGAGTTTTCCTCGACATAAAGCTTCCAAAATATCGCATTTTTATAGATTTGTCAAAGAAATTCGTTTCTGAGACTTTCGGTAATTGGAAAGCTGTTCATCAGAAAATTTTAACCTATCACGTTGAGATTTCCTCGGATATGAAGTTTCCGAAAATTTCTCATTTTTATAGATGTGCCAAAGGAATTCAATTCTGAGACCCTCGGACATTGGAAAGCTGTTCGTCAAAAAGTTTTAACCTATCACGTTGAGAATTTCTCTGGATATGAAGTTTCCAAAATTTCCCATTTTTATAGATTTGCCAAAGGAATTCGTTTCTGAGATTCTCGGAAACTGGAAAGCTGTTCGTTAGAAAATTTTAACCTATCACGTTGAGAATTTCCCTGGATATATGAAGTTTCCAAAATTTCACGTTTTTATAGATTTGCCAACGGAATTCGTTTCTGAGACTCTCGGAAATTGGAAACCTGTTCGTTAGAAAATTTTAACCTATCATGTCGCGAATTTCCTCGGATACGAAGTTTCCGAAAATTTCTCATTTTTATAGATGTGCCAAAGGAATTCGTTTCTGAAACCCTCGGACATTGGAAAGCTGATCGTCAAAAAATTTTAACCTATCACGTTGAGAATTTCTCTGGATATGAAGTTTCCAAAATTTCTCATTTTTATAGATTTGCCAAAGGAATTCGTTTCTGAGACTCTCGGAAATTGGAAACCTGTTCGTTAGAAAATTTTAACCTATCATGTCGCGAATTTCCTCGGATATGAAGTTTCCGAAAATTTCTCATTTTTATAGATGTGCCAAAGGAATTCGTTTCTGAGACCCTCGGACATTGGAAAGCTGTTCGTCAAAAAATTTTAACCTATCACGTTGAGAATTTCTCTGGATATGAAGTTTCCAAAATTTCTCATTTTTATAGATTTGCCAAAGGAATTCGTTTCTGAGACTCTCGGAAATTGGAAACCTGTTCGTTAGAAAATTTTAACCTATCATGTCGAGAATTTCCTTCGATACGAAATTTCCAAAACTTTGCATTTTTATAGACTTGCCAAACGAATTCGTTTCTGGCACTCTCGGAAATTGGAAAGCTGTTCATCAGAAAATTTTAACCTATCACGTTGAGAATTTCCCTGGATATGAAGTATCCAAAATTTCGCTTTATAACTCGAGACAAAGACCACTACACTACTTAATGATACCACTCGTCCACTCATTTTATCAAACCTTACTTATCATCGATTCCGCCTAAAGATGTTTAAAAAAGAGCATCGAATCACGAGCCGTTTGCAAACTGTTTTTCAGAAATCCGGTTGGTGCTGACTAATTTGTGATTCCTGCCGAAAAAACAAACAGTATTTACACGCAAATGCATAACGGCTTCTATCGTCTGTCACTTTTACGTATGTATATCCTGTCCTAAATAGATAAAGAAACAACAGCGAAAAACAAATTTCAACGAAACGATAACGATTCAATAACTGCAATAATCCTTGAACTTCGCTAATTACTTAAAAAAACAGTACTTATTTTGATTGTGCGCAAAAAAGTGCGTAGTTATTAGATGTGTCAGATGCGTGTTTCGTAAGTGGGCCAAACGGTTTCGTACATGTTTACATTTACACGTGTCCTACGCTAAAATTACTGCTGTTTACATCCACATAGCGCAACGCGACGTTCGATTCGATAGCGTAAGTGTATACCTGCATATCCAAAAAGAACGTACAACGCACACGTACAGACTACCTATGTTTGTATATGTTCGTATCTATGTGTGTATGTATAGTGTGGTGAAGTGGTGCCACATACATAAAATTAATGCGTAACCGCTTAATGCTGCGCGAATTATAACTGGCGAGTTGTTTGTCTGGGACTGACATAATTTTAAAACAGAAAACGTGAATGCAACTTACGTATGTCGAAGGTCATTTCTTGCTAAGTTCAAGGCACACAGGATTGTGGTCACTGGACATATATGTGTTGTGTGGTGTGTCTGCTTGTTTTCATAGGAACCATTTATTTTATTTAATAGACCCAATAAGAAAAATACCACAACGCAGGAGGAGGTGCAGGAGAATTCGAGATTAAAGTGTATTATGTCACTTCTTCGATTATATAACACGCAAGACATGGAAGTACTATTGCGCAACATAAATCCGGACAAGTCCTATTTTGACTAGTTTTTAGCAGCATAAACTACTCGTTTGTCATGTTCATAACAATTTTGAGGTAGCCATTTAATTTTTATATCGTGTATAGTGCCTTTGGAGACTCCAAATCTATTACATAGTCTTCTTATGGATCATTTTTCCTTAAGTAATGTAATTACTTGCATTTTTTAGCAACACTTAAATCCAGTATAATGACTAGAGACTGGATTATATGTTCGAGATTTGCCTAAAATATGTGCATATACATGTCTTAAATATGAGCAAAATAAAATATTCCTAAAATGTCTAGAATATGTAAAATATGTTTCAAAAATATTCTTAGAATGTCAAATGTATTTTGAAGTAACAAGGAGAAAAAACAAACACTAAGAAAATTTAAACAGGTTTCTTTGAACAAATACCTATCACTTACATTTCTACATTAAACATTACATTCCTTACTGTAAAAACAATTCACAATCAAATGCTTTTCAATATTTTCAATAGTTAAATTATATCTCCTATCCATTAGTAGCGATTTGTACGTTGGAAAACTTCGTTCGATGTCAACTGATGTGATTGATGCATATTTTAAAACGTAAACAACTTCAGGATTTAAATCGGTTTCAACATCAAAATCGCCACGGAGAATTTGGTTTGCTTGTTGCAACAAATTTAAATCGCTATTTCTTTTTAAAATATCGTTAAATCTTTTATTTATTAATTGTCCTATTTTTGCAGGAAATTTCTGAAGTTTTTCCTTAAATTTGTCAATCAAATGAAGACACTTTTGTAACGGGAGTGATTCAGTTTCAAGAATACCAGTTAATAACATAATAGTTTTATGAACAGAATCATAATTTGATTTAATGAAGCAAAGTTCATGGTGCAGTGAATTACTGTTTAAAATTGATTTGCACTTTAAAATTGCGCCAATATTTTCCTCTTTAAAACTTGAAATAAGTTCTTTAGTAGGGACAAAATTTTCTGTATAAAAACTGGCAGCTTTTAATCATGTTCCCCATCTTGCGATTATCGGTTCCGGTGGCAAAGGAGTATTAGGTAATTTTTCTCTGTAACACTGGATCCGCAGAGGAAATTTTAAAAATAATTTCTTTACGTTACTAATTAAATGATCAACTATAGGAAATTAATTGCTAATATTTTCCACCAATCTGTTTAAACCGTGTGCTAAACACGTAACGTGAATTAAATTGGAATACAAAACTTTAAGTTGTTGACCAGCTTTGACGATGTATGACGCAGCATCGGAAAGCATGAGTTCAATTTTATTAGTTGGAAGAATGTCGGGGAAGAAAAATTCATTCAAGTTTTATTAATAAACCTAACCATTGTTACATGGCTAGTTTTTTCAATTTGTTTACACGAAATCAAATATAATTTACCAGGAGTGTTGTTATTTAAACAACCCATTAATAAATTTGCCATAGAGCGTCCACAACTATCTGTGGTTTCATCTACTATAAATTATATAAAACTGTTATTTACAGTTTGCTTGATTTCATTAATTACGTTCTTATATACATTTGTAACATAATTTTTCCTTAAAGTACTTTTGTGAGGTACAATATTTCTGCAATGCTTTTGCCAAAACATTTTAAAATTAAAGTTTTGTACCTTATAAAGTAGGATATTAGCAGAAAGCAAAGCTTTGGTTCATTCCGAATTGAATACTTGTTGTTCACTCTGATTTTTCGGAGAAGATGAACCTGCTAGTAACTGACCAACAAATATTTGCACTAATTTTGATTGTCCCATTTTTTGTAACTTTCGTTTATGACGGACAGTCGAGAGATGTTGAAAAATTTACGATTTTTCTCACATGTAATCTATAAAAGAAGAAAATCATAGTAGAAAATGTATACACCATTTTAAATATAAGATAAGAAAATGATTTTGAAATTAGAGGGAAATATTTTTATTAATGAAAATAATTTTATTCAGTAATCCCAAGCAAGGTTTTGAACCAATTCTATGGCAGACTAGAATTTGCAAAATAAACATGTAAATTGAATTAAATAAATAAATAAAATAAAATTGCTTTGTAAAATTATCAACATAGCATTTTACCGGAGGCTTTTCAGATTACTTTTTCTTCATTCAAAAGTAATTCTGGAACGGTCTTGATTAGGGCTGGGAAAATATTCGGTATATCGATAAATATCGATGAATATCGAATATCGGTTCATCGATATGTCATGATATTGAAATCGATATATCGATATAACCGATATTATATCGATATCACTGATATTTATCGATATAGTGAATATTTGATAATATAATCGATACAAATCGATATTATCGATATATGTATATCAATATAATCGATATTCATATCGATATTATCGATATAAATTAATATAATCGATATTCATATCGATATATTCGATATATATTCATATTGATATATAATATATAATACAGGGTGTAACTGTCAAAATGGTAAAAAATGTCCAAATGTATCGTTCGCAAGATTTTGATAATTACAGTTTAGGGTCCGCCCCTGTTACACAATTGTAGCGAGTTTCCAATACGACTAACGATCGGATCATTGATAGAGTAAGCATAAATCATTATGAATAAGCGGTCTACTTCAAATTTGCGAATTGATGAATACTCTATTGATTCTAATAACTGCAAATGAACTCCGTATCTTTATGCAACGTCAAAGGAAAATAGTAGGCGAACACCTGACTTAACGATTACATAGATGATAAATTTGTTACAACGATTCTTATTCCGTCACTCAAATAAGTGTTATTCGTATCTCCTTTAATGCCAGCTTACCACAAACTCCTGACAATATTAACGAATATTTTCAGAATCTACCGAATATTCTCCCAGCCCTAAATCATGACTATGCGGAGAGCCGAACCACGTCTATTATCTCCATCTACCAATAATACTTAATAATATTGATATTGGTATATCCATGTACCATTATTAATACCTATGTCGATATATCGATAATTATCAATATATTTATAAGTAATATCGAATATATCGATATATCGATAAATAATATCGAATATATCGATATACATATATCCATAGAGTCGATAATGAACCGATACTAACAAGACTATCGAATATATCGATTTATCGATAAATATCGATATGTATCGATATATTCGATATTACTTATCGATATATATCGCCCAGCCCTAGTCTTGATCCAAGAGGCTACTAAATCGCTTTTCACGTTGGGCATTTTTGGATAACACTCGGTAACACTGCACTTTATTCGGTGTTTGTAAATGATGAAAATTTTTAAATGACAAATGCTGAAACGTATACACTCCCTATCTAAATATTTTGAACCAATCAGAACGCACCTTTATTCGTTTAATTTCCGATTTTTATTCTTAGGTAGCGTAACAAAATAATCTCTGCTCTTCGGTATTGAACATGATGTTTCGTTTGGAAGTTTAAAAGCAATTAACAATTTCTTAGGAAATTGTAGAAACATAAATTTCTTGGGAAAAGCATTAATCCCTATTTAACTAATATTTATTTTATTATATTTAACGAAACATGGGTAATCGTACAATGTAAGTTTCCCAGAAAGTCGTCTACTATATTTTTTATAAAAATAACGCGATTTTCAAACGGAAAAATATGTGGAATAATTTCAAATATATTAAAATATTCGAAATATGTGGAAGAAAGAACAAAATATTCTAAATATGCGAAATTAAATTAGTGCTAAACGCTTTTATTTACCCCTAATTCGTGTAGATCTTAGTGCGTTCAACTGTACCATTGATAGTTATCAATATGCAAAAAACATATAATCCGGTCTTTGATAATGACAGGTCAATAATGATTTAAGGATGAAATGACATTTGACAAGGCAATACCCAGACTTAAACTGCATTATTTTAAGTATCCGATTTTTGTTGCCGCAATAGTACATTTTTTTAAATTTATTTCATTTGAGGCTCTACAAAATGTATTGTACCGTTCGTTTTTCGGTTCAGAAATACTTGCATAGATGTTTCTGTTTTGCTCCGTTATAGTCGTCATGCAGAGAAATTTGAGGCGTACATCTTTGAGTTAATTTCGTAGCGGAAAAGTACTGCCAGAATAATTGTAATTTGCAATATGCGACGAAAATAAACATCACAAGCAGTCAGGCTTCGAAAACACGCTCTAAATTTAAAAACTTATAGCGCCAATAGGAAGTTTGAAAATATGTTACTATTCATTTGGATTTCATCAAGGCGGAAAAGTTAATTTCTGACAACGTAAATGTTGACTCTCATGTCTTACCTCCGAACGAGGTTCAAGAAATGTTCTAGTTTTGTATTTCGCACCCTACTTAATAAGTCTCCTCTCTGCTTCAAAGGCGTACTTTCAAGTTTAGTCACCTTAAAGATGAGTGCGGACACTCATATGCATACTCTTCTTTCTAATTATTTTCTTTGTGTTTCTACCACAAATCTCAGAAGTGATCGATCCACGTTTTCGTTTCTTGTTTTTTCTTCGAATTTGTCAATAGTTTTTGCGAATTAGAATATTTATTATTTATGTTCGCCCAGAACTAACGCAATAATTTGTTATTCTTTATAATTTTAGGGAAGGTAATCGGGATTTTATTTAGGATTGTCCCAGAGATTAATTTACTGCTTTCCTAAAAATATTTGCAAAGCATATCTAGAAAGATTATTGTGGTCTTGGTTGTGATTCTTCTTGACAAATTTCGAAAAATTAATGGATTCTCTCTTGAAAGTCTTCTATTTCTTGTTTTTTGGAATCGTTGTAAAGAATATTGTTGGGATATTTCCTCTAAATTTAAAGAAATGAATACGAATATTACTTAAAATTTTTAATTACCAATTAATTTATTATTTTTCAACAGAGCTTTTGCAACGAATTCATAGGAATGTTGTTGGGGGTACTGAATGTACTTGGCAAACTTAACAAAAATTTTAATTGAACGTTTTCTATTACTATGTGGGGTGCATTTCCCCAAATTTATTTACCGATTTTTTTATAATTCTAGTACAATTATTTTTAGGCAATTTAACTTGGAATTTTTGTACGAATTAATTCATTACTTTCCTATAGAATTGTTGCAATAAATTCATGGGAATGTTGTTGGTACATTTTTTTAATAATGTTATTATTACTTTTGTCTATAATTTTAGAGAAATTATTTAGAATTTGTATGTAATCTAATTATATCATTTTTCTACAATATTAGCAAGAAATTAATACGACAATTGCTACCATTTTCAAACGTACATATTGTTTTACGTGTTAATTTTATCAAAATTAATGAAAATTTTCTTCGAAATTTCTCCATTGCATTGCTTTAAAATTCCTTCAAAGAATTGTCAGAATGTTTCTTACAATACATTTGTTGAATATTTTGATAATTGTAGCAATATTATGTAACTTACTCACATCATTGGAAAACCCCTAAGTAATTTTATTTTCGTTAGAAGTCTTGCACCGAATCAATAGGAATGTTAGACGGAGTTAGAGAAATTTTGTCGGGGCATTTCCCAGAATTTATTTTCAGAATATTTTCATTATTTTGGCTAAATTAATAGGAATCTGTTTGGAATTTCTGTCTGGACTTTCATTTAGAATTTTTGTGATGAATTATAAGAAATTTCTTGGAGCATGTCGTCCGAATTTCGATTTAATTTAGGCAAAATCTTCTTGTTCTTCTTTCACATTATCCTTCTGCCTGTTTAGAGCGTCGGATTTTTGGCAAAATAAATAACAATTTTATTTTTCAACTCTAAGAATTAATTTATCGATTTTCTGTAGAATTGCTGCAGAGAATTATTAGGAATATTTCTTGATAATCTTCGCAAAAGTGGCAGGAATCTTGTTTGAAATTTCCCATTATTGGTCTCTAGAATCTTTGGAAAAAATTATCAGAATTTTGTCAATGATTATAGGTTTTTCTATACTTCTAGTAAAAATAACAGTAATTTTACTTTACATTTTTCTAGAAATGAATGTATTACTTTTCTTTATAATTGTTGAATAAAATTAATAAGAATATTGTTAAGGTTTTTAAATAATAATTAATTGCTTTCCTTGATACTTTTGGGGAAATGAGTAGGTAGTAGTATTTAGAATTTTTCTATTATGCTTTCGTTTAGAATTTTGACAAATAATTCTTAGTAATTTTTAGGCATTCAGACTCATTTATAATTTTGACAAAATTAATAGGAATTTTGTAATTTTTGTAGTAAATAGAGTCGAATGTACCCCCTCGACTCGAATTTCTCCCTACTTCGAATTCTCCAATTGGCTCGAATGCTAAAATGCAATTTTTTCTAACTTGAACTCTGTCTAAGTCCAACAATTTGGAGTGCCATAAACGTGTTCGACTTAGGGGGTTATACTGTATTTAATTGATGTAATATTCTTTAAAATGTTTGCAATGAATTGATAAGAATTTTATCGAGGTTGTTCTAAGGGATTATTGATTCGAGCACTTTTTAGAATTTCCAGAAATTTTTTTGAAATTCCCCGGGGACGTTTTGTAACAATTAATTCATGGATTTGTCTTATTTGTACATACATATGTAGGTCATTATAAAGCTTAATATTTTTATTAACGTAACAAACGAACTCAACCTCAACGAAAATTGTGGTGTTCAACTTGAGGCCAATTTGTTCAATTCCAAAGTACACAAACATTTTTTGAGCAATACTGGCCTGGAGATGTCAACGGTAGAAAAATCTTTTACTTTTTATTTCATTTCCATATTTTCATACCCTTTACCCAAAGCTTATTTTTTTCTTTATCTCAAAGATTTTTATGGGTTTATTCCTAATTAATTCTCAAAAAAATTGAAGCTACAGCAACGCACAATTTTCATTGCGAATCTATTAAGAACTTATATTCATAATCGTAAATGTAATATCTCTTAGATAAGGTGCGTTTCATACGATACGTAGTAGCCATCTATCGTGCAAAACTCTAAGCGGCAACAGGCACTGGTTTACATTTCTATGGGCCCCTGCTAAGAAATTCAACAGGTTGGTTCAAAATATTACTCGACTAGAGTTGTAGAGTTTAACTGGTAGTAGGTTTCTGCGGGCAACTTTATCTAACTAGCGAGAAATACGTGCTTTGAACATGTTCAGTGCGGATTGGCAACTTTTCTAAAATACGCCTATGAAATTCACATCATAGTCTCATCGTTTTAAGACATATCGATTCAAAATTGGCGAAAAAGTGTTGAGTATACAAAACCGCAACATTCGTCCGTACACGGGCACAGGCAAGCGAAATGGGCTAAACACAACGAGCGTGATAATGATAAATAATCACATAATTTACAATAGGTACAAAAGTTACGTGGGATCGATGTTACAAGTTAAATAAAATAAATAATAATATTGTTCGCAGAGTAAATCAGCAACTAATCAGAGCAGTCAGAGCCAATAATATGCTGCGATATCAATTTGCCGACAGTTTCAAATTTGCCTTAGCCAATCAAATAACGTCTGACTAGTTTGTGATTACTCTACGAACAAAGCTAATATACTTAACCCCTCATTTGCCGGAAAGTTTTTGGATTCTTACAGTTAAATGCTGTGGTAAAAAAGATTCTTATGACGTCAAAATTTTTTCCTGACGGATGATATATGGGCGGGAAAACGCACCATTAAACTTTGTTATCTGTGCCTGGTGCGTGCGGTGTCTTCGAAGCGGCGGAAGCGCTGGAAAATGTAGGCTACACATCGAAACATTGGATTCGTCTGTTATGGAAGCGGGGAAGCGCCATACGCAGCGTTTCCACCGAAGTTTGATGTTACGTTTTTGCGATCATTTGATGATGCTACTAACATTACTACTTTTATTCCGCAAATTCAAAAACTTGGTACGGTCTAGAACCCCGCATGAGAATTATTTGAAGCTAATAATGCAATAATGCATCGTGCCAATCAGACTATGCAACAAAAATAACTGAAACTATTGAGAATGTGTTGCAACACCGTGGAACGAGGGGTTAAACCATCCCTGTTCTAAATCGTTCGTCAAAAGCCGTACACATAAAGTGCTGGATCGTCGTTTAGCATTTCAGTTTAGCAAATTAACATCTGCAACCTGAGTATTTACAACAGTTTCCATTTACAACTTAGAAGCCTTTTCTAAATCTTAGTAATGCAGTTTGCAAGTTTCTTATTGCTATAAAACATGATTGTTATCATTAATAAAGTGACTGGTCGCAGCTTTCTAGAAGAACGAGCAGGAATTAGTTTCTGTTGCAAATAAGCTCACTTTAGAGAGGTGAATATTAATCAAGATGGAAACCGAAATAGAGTAATAAGGAGATATGGTTTAAATCCCTTTTCGCTAAATCACTCCTTTATTACGTTTTTATTAGTTAGCCAAAGACGGAATTGAGAAAAGTAGAAATTACTAGTAAGGGGGTTTTTGTATCTTATCGTTTACAATATTCGCTTAACTTTTTGCTATGGTAAAAATTAGAGATGGGACATTCGAATCCGCGAATCCTCGAATCCATCGAATCCTGAAAAGATTCGAGATTCGAAAACTCGAATCTTCGCACGATTTTCGTAATTCGAATCTTTCGAATCCAAAAAAAAATAATAATAATGATGACTCATGTAATCACGACACATATGAATCACTGACTAGAAAGATCTCGACGATTCTCTTCGGTTCTCGTTCTTTCAGCCACAAAGTATTTATAAGCTGGCATGCTTTCCTAATGTTTGTGAATTAAAATTCTCACTTATTTCTTTTAGGTTGAGTGCTTTCTTTTATATACTAAAATATGTGTTTAGATTTTCATGTGCAATATTTGCTGTTTATCTATGTTAGCTCTCCCTTATTCTCATTCACAAAAGTTTCTGAAAAGATATCGGTACTGTTATTGATATATTAATTTCCATATGCTAAGGAAATTAAATATAAATAAAAACTTGTTGCATAATCATCAAGATTTTAACATAATTTATCTTTTAATATTGTGTAATTTGTTTTTTTTTAATTTCATTTGTAATATAAATATGTTCAAAAAAAAATCTTTTTTAATAAATATTTTTAAAAACTGTATCGTTTTTAATTAAAGTAGCTTTAAAATTTTCCTGTAAAATTGTTTTTCCTCTCTGTCCTTTCTTATTATTGTAATTATATGATGGATTCGAGAGATTCGAGATTCGAAGGATTCGAGAGATTCGAGAATCCTTTAGGATTCGGATTCGGACTCGAGAAAATTTGGATTCGTCCCATCTCTAGTAAAAATCCATTCTTAGCAACACACATCGGGCAGTGGCCTTCGCATATGATCTAGCAACAATTGCAAAGTCGGTAGAAAAGCTGAAAGAAATCGCGGAGCAACTGATAAAAGAAGCAAGAGGACACGGATTGGAAATTGACCAGGAAAAAGCAAAATACATGGTGATGGAAATCACGGGAAGAGGAAACCGAAAATTTGATATGAATTCTTTCATTATGTACGTATTGCGCATTTTTGCAGCTATTTGTTTCAAAGGAGGGGTACCCTTTGAAATTTCGAAGAAGTATGACCTACTACACATCAAATTAAAGCTCTTCTAGTGCAGATTAAGGATAAAATAATTTCGGATACGCAATACGGTTTATTGAGCAAATATTCAGTGAGAAAGTGCAAAATAGTTCTAGCAGAATCGCTCTGGTACGCTCTAACACCCAAACGAAGCGAATTTAACCAGTTTTGACCTCAAATTCGTATTATACACCTTCGAAAACACTTGTACACAGAATTTCGTTTAATTTAGAACATATTAATTTTTCTGAAATTTCGAAGAAAATTAAAATGGTCGGAAGTTCGACTTATTACACATCAAGTTAAAGCTCTTTTCGCGCAAGTTGCGATTAAAACAATTTCCGAGGCGATAGACGTGTTATTAAGAAAATATTCCAAGAAAACGTGAAACGCGGTTCTGGTCGAAACACTTCTGTAAGTTCTGAGATCCAAACGAAGCAAATCCCATCGATTTCGAGGCCAAAATCGCATTCTACGCCTTCGAAAACGTATATAGACCAAGTTTCGTCTAATTTAGAACATTTTCCATTTTTCACGAATTTCCAAAGGGGTACCCCTTGGAGATTTCGAAGAAAATCGAAATAGTCGGAAGTATGACTTATTACACATCAAATTAAAGCTCTTTTCGCGCAGATTGCGATTAAAACAGTTTCCAAGGCGAGAGACGTGTTATTAAGAAAATATTCGAAGAAAACGTGAAACGTGATTCTGGTCGAAACGCTTCTGTAGGTTCTGAGATCTAAACGAAGCAAATCCCATCGATTTCGACGCCAAAATCGCACTCTACGCTTTCGAAAACGTATATAGACCAAGTTTCATCTAATTTAGAACATTTTCCATTTTTCATGAATTTCCAAAGGGATACCCCTTGGAGATTTTGAAGAAAATCGAAATGGTCGGAAGTATGACTTATTACACATCAAATTAAAGCTCTTTTCGCGCAGATTGCGACTAAAACAGTTTCCAATGCGCGAAACGTGTTATTAAGAAAATATTCGAAGAAAACGTGAAACGTGGTTCTGGTCGAAACACTTCTGTAAGTTCTGAGATCCAAACGAGGCAAATCCCATCGGTTCTGACGCCAAAATCGCACTCTACGCCTTCGAAAACGTATATAGACCAAGTTTCGTCTAATTTAGAACATTTTCCATTTTTCACGAATTTCCAAAGGGATACTCCTTGGAGATTTCGAAGAAAATCGAAATGGTCGGAAGTATGACTTATTACACATCAAATTAAAGCTCTTTTCGCGCAGATTGCGACTAAAACAGTTTCCAAGGCGCTAAACGTGTTATTAAGAAAATATTCGAAGAAAACGTGAAACGTGGTTCTGGTCGAAACGCTTCTGTAAGTTCTGTGATCCAAACGAGGCAAATCCCATCGATTCTGACGCCAAAATCGCAGTCTACGCCTTCGAAAACGTATATAGACCAAGTTTCGTCTAATTTAGAACATTTTTAATTTTTCACGAATTTCCAAAGGGGTATCCCTTGGAGATATCGAAGATAATCGAAATGGTCGGAAATTCGACTTATTACACATCAAATTAAAGCTCTTCTAGTGCAGATTAGGGATAAAATAATTTCGGGTATGAAAGACGGTTTAGTGAAGAGATATTCAGTGAGAAATTCAAAAGTAGTTTTGGTAGAATCGCTCTGGTACGCTGTAACACCCAATCGAAGCAAATTTCACGAGTTTTCACCTCAAATTTGTGTTCTACACCTTCGAAAACATCTGTACACAGAATTTCGTCTAATTTAGAACATAATAAATTTTGAGGTGAATACTTCTAAGGACGCGGATTGGCTCCAACGTAAGCGGTAGATTTCTAGCGTTAGATTTGGGCGGAGCTAGGCGTTCGCTTCGTCTGAAAGACAAAGAAAGCAAGAGAGAGTACGATGTGCGAGGGAGAGGCGATGAGAGAGAAAGAATATGTGCGCGCTTGCTTCGTCTGAAACGGAAGGAAGGACAGGGAGAGTATGATATGCGAGCGGGAGGCGACGAGTTCGGCGATCAGAGCAGAGGGGCTCGGGAATACATAAATATAAAAAGAATAAAGTAAAACATTCTACATGAAACCTCCGAAAAAGATTTTATACAAACTAATCATAATAACTTCCGAATCATCCTAATTTAGCGTATAAGAACGAATAAAATAAAACACCGGAGAAAGAATATAAGTTCGAAAGTGTGAATCAGTTTATATACTTTTGGGTACTGATAGAAAGGCCACGAAGAACAGGAAATCTGAGCTACAATAATGAAAGGAAATCAAAAATAATTTGGCAGCTTAAAGTCACTGATGAGCTCCAAGTATGTATCCAGAAAGGCAAAAAACCATAATATATAAAACTGTAAGAAGACAAAACAGTAACAGTAAGATATGCAGCAGAGACGTGATGTGGATACTCTAAGCAGATGGGAAAGACAAATCCTATCGAGGAAGGAAAACGGATGAAGGTTGGAAGAGAAGGACGAACGAGTTGAAAAGATCATACAGGGAACCAAGTACAATAAGACGCGTAAAGATACAAAGACTTAGACCGATTGGGAAGAGGGAGGCCGAAAAGAGATGGCGCGAAAGTGTAGAAGAGGATCTGAGGAAGATGGGAACAAAGGCGAGATAGAGAAAAGAATGGAGGCAAACAGTGCACCAGAAAGTGAATCAAAGTGAAAGTGAAAAGCACGCCTCGAGGCTTGTTGAGCTATTTAATAAAAAATCTATTCTTAGCAAGTCCTGTTTGTTAAATCATAAACCATAAAGTAATAGCAGCAGGAGCTTATATTCTTGTAATGAACAGGCATTAGTTGTTTCTACAAACTAACATCGCAAGGTGAAAAAAGGAAAATATTAAAACTATGACCAATACGACCTACCTAAAGTCTGAAAGTGGGTTAAAGGAAAAGTTAAAAAAGGGTTCTGAAATATTAATTACTCATTAGTTACGTTGCTTTCGTGTATTCTGTCTCTCAAATAGCTACATGCTTGTCTAGCATATTGTACTGAGAATTTAGTTAATTTCTTAAACAAAATTGCACCGGCCTTAATTATTGATATAAAAACATAAATTATAACAAATTATATTTATAAATTTTGAGTAATATTTAACATAAAATCAAGATAATTACCTAGTGTTGTGTGTGTGTGTGTGAGTGTAATTTCTTTTATTCCATGATGGTTCTTTCTATATCTCCTCTCTTAACTCCTTTTCTCGATGCAGCTTTAATTCCCATGGATTCTTCCCCCTTCTTAGATTCTATCTTCTCCGGTATGGTGATGTTCTTTTATTCACTGGTACTTGTTCTTAAAACCCTTTTATTCCAAATATATTTATCGACTTATTTGTTGACTTATCTATCTTGTCAATTTTCCCCGTCGTTAACCAAACAAACTTTTTATTTCTCTTTGGAAACCAGGACTACACTGCTTTATTTCTCCGTTGTCCACGAAACGAAAACTTTAATTCACCTTGACTCCGGTTCATCCAGGTATATTGCTGTTATACGAACCTATATTGAATTTCGATGTATCCTTGATTATTTCCAGTAATTTTTTATGAATTCTTGTAATGGAAAAGTGTTGTATATATGTGTCTGAATGTTAACAATGCTTTCCTATCTATTAACCGATGCTTTTATAATAATTAATAATTTTATTTCTAGTTACATTTGTTTCTCCCATTAAACGTCTCTGGCTGGAGTTAAAATAAGAAGCTAACACCAGTAGCGTAATAAAACGCTCAAAAGGTGGTAGGCGTAGTGTCAAAAGGTATAAATAGAACCCCAAAATAAACCGAATATCAATTGAAGACCATAACCCTAACATTAACTGTGAATTTTGAAATATTGAATTGTAATAAATGATGAATTTTCTAATGGTAATTAACCATTCGAGTATTACTATACTACAATATGCTTTTCTAATTTGTAACATAACCTTTTTGCCCCGAACACAAATTATGGCTTGTCTTAACAAATTGAAATCGAATCACTTTATCTCATGCGATAATGATATTACTCAGCTTTCTATAGATAAACTCATCTAAGTGTATGCGAAAGTAAAAGGAGGAAGTAAAAGCCCGCAGATATAACATACAAATTTTAAATATGGAAGCGGAAGCTTGTCTATACCATAAATATTGGATGAGGTTAAATGATGTAAACCGTTGCATTCGTTTATATTTCAGTTCCTCGTTGTTCTTTTAGACGCATACCTTGAACGTTTAACACCCACATTATGTAATAAATATCCAAACATTCGATTCCTTTAAGGACACTTGGTACCTACTTAATCTGGTCTTTGGATTTTGCCGCAAAATTTGAGAATTTCCCTACAATTTGTCGTGTGTATTCCGTAAATGTTATCCATTCAGAACGCGAAGCGTACGCAGTTTATAGAAAATAGAAAACGTAACGTTAAATTACTGGCGGGAGTGACTCATGATTTTTAAACCGGTATTTTTACCGTAGTAAACATGTATATATGCAAAATATAAATTAATTCTGTGAATTACATTTGCATATCTATACGAATCCGGATGAATTTCGTAGATAAGTCATTTTTCATTTAGAAACGTTTTATCTTTTTCGCGCATAAAAACGGATTCGGATCCTGCAACGAAATCGCCACATTTTAACAACAGATGTTATGTAATCGTGAATAATCAAGTATACATATGTAGTTGTTTGCGTATTTTTGGGATGAGGAGAACTTAGTAAAAGCGTTTCTCTCAACAACAACAAAAAATCATACACATCTGAGCCCTTTACCCTGCAATATAGGAACCGAAGAATAAACAGGAACACGACAACGCCGCGCTCGACCGTCATCGCAGACCGGCAATTCGTGGTTATCGAGGAACATTAAACATAATCGATCACTTAACAACTTAAATACTTCCAATACAACTAATTTCATTGAATTTACAACTCTACATAATGTACACCATACATATCTCATTTTCTTTTGAAACTCATCGTCGTCAAATCACGCAATCAATCGACCGTGCCTTCCGCATAGAACGAACACAACCCGATACATAGTACAGTAGATTTTTCTTGATAAGTCGCCGCAACTACCGTAACTATCGTATATAAAAATACGAATGTTTCATCAATGCTGATAATAAGGAAATGTCCATAAATAAATTCCCGCTCGCTAAGGTTAGATGCATAATGTTCAAGGATCTAACATTGAATATTAGAACAACACTTAACGGACGTATATAACTAAGTTATCGATGTGTTATTGTATTTAATAAGGGAAAATTTATCGCGTTTTGTTTGATTCGAAAACTGAAGGTTATCTTTTTTATCTCCGAACCGATTCCTTATAATCAACTATTGTGTCAAAACAACTATTTTTTGAGGACTAAAACGTACTTGTAAGTTTTACGAGGTTCTATTTTTCGATAATTTTAAACGATTAATGAAATTAGGATCTATAAAGTAATCGTTTCAGTTTTAATCTTTTTTAATTCACTTTACTCGAGTTCCTTTTGAAATATTGTTTTAGCTTATCGTAAACTGCTTTGAGAAATATCACAAATTACGGAGTTTTAATTTATTAACTTGCATTCAAGATATATAGATCTCTTGAACATTTATACACACAATTTGCGAAACATTTATTCCAGTTTCTGAAGTTGGTATAACAAAAATAGGCTCTCCGAACGCCTCAACAATTTCTTCGGTCGTTGGGAGACGTTAACCACGCATTTTATTTTTTGATAATTAGGAAGCAAGAAAAGTCAAAAAAGGAGAAAAAGCCGAATGCAGTAATTATAGAGCAATAATCGCAAATAAGAGATTTTCAGGCAGGATTCTGGAAAGGCAGAGGAACAACAGATCCAGGTGCTTAGAATGAACGGAGTGGTTATCACTTGTGATGAGTGCAACATCCCTGCAGCGGTATTATTTATAGATTTTTACTTGATAGATTTTAAGGAACACACTAGCAAACGTATTGGAGGAATTTGAAATAACTGCAAAGCTTAGTGGATTAATAGGCATGACAATAAAGCGGACTTCCTGCAATATAAAAGTCAATGGAGAAACGCCAGAAGATTTCTAAATTAGCACAAAACTAGGGCAAGGGAACCCACTCTTCTCCTTAATATTATATTAGAGAAAATTGTTAAAGACAGCAATTTAAAGGGGGATGGGCACATATACCCGAAAGGGTATAAGGGCTAGGATTATGATAGGATGGAATCGTTTTAAATAAATTTGTATCAGAGACTTGCATCTATTTTTGTAAACATTTGGGGGTTGGAATGCAGAAAGGGTCTTCAACGAAAATATCCCAGAAGAGATAAATATCAAATTTGTAAAGTAATTGCTAAGTAAAATTTTCAAATTTTCTCACCATTATCCGTAAAAGTAAGGACACTAAACAGAGAAGAAGAGAGAGTGCTGGCGGCAGGGGAAAGAAAGGTGCTGAGGAAGATATACGGTGGAAGAAGTGTGAACGATGTGTGGATAAGAAGAACAAACGATGAACTACGAATACTTTTCAATGAACCAAACATCATCGGGGTCATCAAAGCCCAAAGAATCCGTTGGATGGACCACATAATGAGACTTCCTAAAGATAGAATACCCAAAATATGACTGGAGAGCGAGGCTGGAGGGAGGAGACGAAGAGGAAGACCCAGCACTAATTGGATAAAACGAAACTGGGGATCAGAAACTGGAAGAAAAGAACTAATGATAGGCGAGAATGAAAGAAGATCACCAACCAAGCGACGGGCCTCCTAGGCCTCTACAGCTATTTATTATTATCCGTAAAGTGACCGTTCCAAAGATGTATCATCAATGCCAGGCTCGTTGTTTTGAGTTATAATAAAGAAAGTAATGAATCACCCTATACAAGAATGTTGTACTTTCAAGAAATCCTAATATCACATGCATACTTTACGTGAGAAATTTGGAAACAATACATAGATTTTTAGGAAATATCGAAGACAACTAAATAAAACAATAATTTTATTTATGTTTGTTCTTCTTCTTAATCTTTTATCGTCTCCTATTTCTAAGAGTCTAGCGGTAACTGTTAATACGAACATTTAGAGAAGGTACCAATAACAAAAGTAATCATTTTATGTCATAAGAGATTGTGACAGATATGTAACAACTTGAACGAGTCGAAACTTTGTTTATGTTAATATTTTACAGTTGCTGGTGTCTTGTTTTTCGTTTGTTTCTATCACGAAATCTCTGGGGCAAGGCACCTGAAGCAGACTAAGGGCTTGACACAACAAAATCAGAAGCTTTTATATCGGTCACTTTGGATGGGGGTTACACAATATCTTTTTCACAATAGGCAATTTGAAGAGAATTAATTTTGGTTTTGAAGTGAAACTTCTTTCTTCCCGTTAGGATAAATCTAGAATTACAACTGACAATAAGATGAGTGACGGCAAGAGCGAAAATAGGGGTGAAAGTTAACCTCGTAATTGGTGCTGCTATTGGTCGGAGTTTAAGAGACAGGTCGAATAGTCGAACTACTCAGAGTCATCTCGTCTTATTTAGTTGTATTGACCGTCCTTTTTTGTTATTGGCTTAATATTCGCTTCAATATTTGATTGTATTTGTTGCCGTTTTTCCTTAATTTATGAAGTGCTGAACACATTTGAAGCTTTACTTTAATCGTGTGTCCAATGACACACTCCTATTTTGTTTTATTGTATTTTAGAATCGTTTTAGACAAATTTGCATCAGGAAATTGCATCTCCTTTTGTAAACTTTTGGAGGTTGAAATATAGAAAGTTTTTAACGTAAATATCGATGCAACTCGCAAAGTAATTTTTTTAATTTTCTCATTCTTATCCAAAAGTTGAAAAGTAACCGTTCCAAAGGATGTATCATCAATGCCAGGCTCGTTGTTTTGAGTTATAATAAAGAAAGTAATGAATCACCCTGTACAAGAATGTTGTACTTTCAAGAAATTCTAGTATCATATGCATACCATACGTGAGAAATTTGGAAACAATACAAAGATTATTAGGAAATATCGAAGACAACTAAATAAAGCAATAATTTTATTTATGTTTCTTGTTCTTCTTAATCTTTTATCGTTTCCTATTGCTGTCGTGTATAATAATAATTTATGTCGTAGAACTGGCACGAGTCAAAATTATGTTTGCGTCAATTTTCTACAGATTACAGTAACTTTAGGGGGAGGGGATATTTGATACTCCTAACAATATTGTGCAAATCCTTCACCATATGAACTTCCATAATTATCGTGTTCTATCCAACGAAAGCAGACATTATCGCAAAGTTTAAGATTATAATTATCTTTTCCAACGAATGAAATGGGCTGTAATGTAAAATAACAGAACTAACTTTGGAATTTAAGCCCCTTCAAGTCCATACACATTTCTGTAGAATGACCAGTTTAGGGCATTTATTACATTATCAGCTCTCATATCGTTCTAAAAATGTGTAAAAATTAATTACAACATAGTTTAATCGAGTTTTCAATCATTTTCATTAAAACTTTTCTCGTGTAGTATCTACTACAATTAGTAGCATCGACAAAACAATTATCTATAGATGATTTATATTTTCTTAAAAGTGTGTGATTTCATCTTGTTATCGTCAAATCGTCTATCCGATTAAACTTCCTCAATAAAATATCGATTCGGGTTTCGAAATCTTACCTTCAGCTCGTTAAAAAATCACCGATTTGAGATAAGTTGTCCTCAAATAGAGACAGAGGTAATTTACTAATCTGGTTGGTCTATCGCGTTTTTCGCAACTTCAACGTTTAATGATGAAATACGAGTATTTTTCTAAACTGAGAAGTAGATAATGCGCGGGTTTAGTGTCGCCTTTTCGTCCATGACCTTGAGTTTTAGGACTCGACATCAGACGGGTTCCGATGCGTACAATACAATTAAATGTAGCCGAAAAAGGATCATCATTACATAACTAGAACGAGAATATGAAATATAAATATGGATATAAAATTTTACTAAATTCTCTGAATTCAATGAAGAGCCCACAGCACGAGCAGATTACCACCATAGCTTGACCAAAAATTCTTATATCTCATAAATTCTTTCTTGTGTAGCGTCGGTCCCATGGGGCCAGGCACTTGAGCATTATGCTCTTCGTACCGATCCTCAATAACATTCCCACCTCCGTTCAAGAGACCCCGTTAACTGCACAAAGGCTGTTGCTCACGAAAAACCTATTCTTGCAGCCTTCAGCAGATCTTCGCCGAAATGCTTCCCCCTTCAGTCCCTTCAGTTTTTCGCAGGCGCAAATAATACGTACGTCTACCGGTTTCTTCTTGTACTTCACATCTCTTACACCACGGTTTGCTCACCATCCCCATGCTGCATGGATGCTTTTTCAAGGAACAATGTCCGGCTACTAGACCGGTAATGAAGATGTATGTTAAAGGGTCCACCATTGAATAGTCGTACTTTCTTTAATAATTTATCGCGCTGCCCTAAATTTCACATTAACTCTAAAGATTATATAAAATTGGGCTTTGAAAAGCAGGTGCGCAACTCGACTAAGCTTTATTGTTGAAGCTGGAAGATATCGATCGAAAATAAAAATCATTGTTAAATTGGTAGATTAACTTTTTGCTTCTTCTAATTAGGCTGGGAATTTAGCATCTAACGTAGCTAACAACGTCTTAATGTAGAATTTACTTTTGATCAATTTCCTTCTTCCTCTCAACTCCTTAGTGCCCTCTCAGGCGTCGAAGAAGGAATCCGTGTCCCAAATCCACTTCTTGCATGTTTCTCCGTCTTCTGCCAAAGTCCTCGTCTCTTTTAACCTCTATTTAGTCCCACCTCTAGAATTTGGTCTCTCCATCGTACTTCCTTCCCATTTCCGATATTGTTTCTGCAATATTATCCATCCTCATTCTCGCACGTTACGAAACCATCTCAACTTGTTTCTTCTACATTTTTCCATGATTGGTTCCTGCTTTGTTATCTTCCTGAAGTTCCCGTTTTTTAATTTTGTGCCATTCTGTTGTTCCAGCAATTTCTCTCAGGTGTTTCATTTCTATTGCATTTATTTGGGGCTCGTCCATTTTCTGTAGAATCCAGCTTTCAGATGCGTACACCGTGAGAAAAATTTAAGTAATTTAACAAAAATTTTCACAAAAAGTTTTGCCCCCGAAAGTCCACAAAGAAAAATATGTAATTTAACAAACTGTTAAAGTTGTTAACTTTATTTTTCAAAGAACAATAACCTTTGTTAATCCACCATTTTTGATTTGGTACAATACTAGAAAGTAGTTCCTAACATTTCCTAGAAGGTTGTACAGTTTCGTAATACTTTTTGTCAAAATAACCCCCAAATTTTTGCTGGAATGCACTTTTTAAATAGGAAATCGAGAGATCGTTGTGGTGCTTATTAGAAATTGCATTTTGTAATTAACAGGACTATTTTGCACATATGGCATTTATGTGTTATATATATATATATATATATATATATATATATATATATTTAGCTGTACTTTTAATTTTTTGTAAATTTAAATATATTTACATATATAGTAAGAAATTTCTATCTCGGTCTTTCTTTAACCTTCCTATACTCACGCATACGGTCTGTGAGACCGACTTATATAGTATAGTATACGTCTTTTATTTTGACGTGAGTATAGGAAGGTTAAATTAAATAAAACTACCCTCAATCTTTCGACAATTGTCTTACTCTCTTTGTCAGGACTAGCGAACATCATTAATACAATGGTCAAAGTTAAACATACGTTACAATGTTAGAATAAAATAATTCTCAAAATATTGAGTAAATAAATGAAGTTTATTTAATTTAGTAAGTAAGTAAGATGATGAATGAATTCCCCGAAGAAGAATTTCTTGGTGAATGTCTCAGTTAAGACAATTAAATAACTTTGTAACTTGTTCTTGGGAGACGTAAGAATTCAAACACTGAAAAGCAATGTATCATTTATTTCTGCCAAAATACGCAACAAAGAAATGATGTTGTCATTATAAGTAATTAAAGCATAGGTTGAGGTAGACGGCTAGTAAAAGTAGCTTTATATGCTTACCCTTTGAAACTTTTAGTAACATCGCTCTTGGGGAAATTGCTATATACTCTTCCAAAGGATTTTCACGCAGATTTCCCACTTCTTCGTCTTGGAGCATAAAATGTTCGTTTTCCAATACTAGGTATACTTCCTCTATACTCACTGCATAAATTAGGATAAATTTCGTAAAAATATTTGTGTGGTCACTAAAGAAAATGATATTAGAAATCAAATCGAACAAATATGCAGAAGTTACTAATTCTATGAAATTTTCTACCAAATTATTTTTGTATACAATTGAAATTTATTTTATAATATAGGTATGTAAGGATTGTTGTTACTTTTTTACACTCACATCCAATATTTGGTTCGTTTTAAATGAATACTCTGTTGATTTACTCCAAACATTTTGTGACGCAGGATTGGCAAATCATAAAATGTATTTAAACAAATTTCTGTTGTAAAATCAACAAATTGACTATGTTATATTTGTTGTTCTGCAGCGTAGTCTGTTGAATGAACAAACCAGAATTTAACTTCGTATTTTGTATTATTTGTTACATTAGTTAAACTTTTTTGGTTTTTTGTCTTAATTTTTTCTGATTATAGCAAATTTTCGTTTAATAGCGAATTATTTCCCACTGTGTAAGTACCTATTGTTGGTATCGTATTTTCATTTTCACCTCCATATCTACGTTTTGATACCCCAGTACTGTGTTGTTTAAGGAACTTCAATCAACTTTTGCTGATTTATTTGCTCTGTTAGCCAGTAGATCAATTCCCATTTCTCATATTCGTTTTTCAGCCATAATCAGATCTCCAATTTGGCCGAATCCTTTGTAATCCCCCTTTCATGTTCTGCTCCTAAGAAATTTCATTTGCATTTTCTTTATCTAGTCTTTAACACTGTCTATTGATGTAGCCGTAGGTGCTTGGTGAAACATTTTGATTAAACAAAAATAAAATAAATAAATTAAACTCGTGAAACTTAGCCAAGTGTTTTAATATTATTTTATTTTTGTTTAGTATTTAATATCCTCTTGACACCCAAATCAAGGGATACAATGTTGTACCCTGCCAGTTCACTAAAGGCTTCTTTACAATGTTTTACCAGTTTCGACCTGGTGATCGACTTGGTAACGAATTTAATAGTTGCCTAACTATCAGTCATTACGTTTATACTTCTATTTGTGCAGTAGTATCCATTCAATTTCATATTTTTCGAAGCTAATTTTGGAATAATGGAAATAATTGCATTGTTGTCCATCCAATAGAAAAACAACCAAAAATTGATAAGACGGCGCATTTAAAACAGATCATTGGATACGAGCAATCGCAATTTATCCATTCAATAATTATAAAAATATATCGAACTGAGCAATTACGCGTGTTAAGCAAGAAGTTAACGGCAGGAAATTGAAACGTCGTATAGAACGGTCCGCCATTTTACGCATTCCGCGAATAGTAAAAAATGTCATTATAAACTTTTTTCTATTAAAATGGTGGTAATAGCCATAATATACCTCCGCGGATTGTGCAACGAAGTGCATTTACACACCATCAATTCTGCTTTCTCTTATTGCGCAACTTGATCGAATAAAATTGCACACTAACTACACTTTCCTTCGAACTCCGAAGCGCGCGTTCGCCTACCTTTTCCGCGTTAACGTTCGCCTTCTTCCGGGCGAGAACGTTCACTTCTCTAATTCGAACGCGGAAATAACCAGGTGCATGTCTACGACGATTATATCGTCCGTTGGAGGAAGATATTCCAATAAAAATACCGCATTCGTATATTTGTATAATCTTCCGGAATTAATCGCTTAGCGCAGCTTATCTACTATGAAAAAAATTGAATCTTTGGCGGTGTGCGAAAAAAATTATCTGAGAAAATATGACATTAAAAGTTTGCAACAGAAATTACCTTGATCGGAAATATGCAAAACACTTTTAAAAGGTAGGGGCTCTAGGTGGGTTGTCGAAATCGTTATCCTTGACAACGCTTGCGCGAACATCAGTATTTTTTATACATTTGTTATAATAGAAAAAAATTTATATCTTGAAAATAGCCGGTGAAAGTTTCCGCACGTAGATACCAAAAAATGAAAGAATTAGAATATCTGACGATTTCCATTATTGCGAACTTTTCGGGAAATCAATCTTCTTCTTCCTACTTTAGTTTTTAAATTTATATACGAAATTTATTCGTTATTTTGTTAGTGCAGTGATCATTGATAGCTAAACCAGTTGAACACGTGTTTCTCCACGTAATCTACCACGCACATCCGAAGCACTCATTGAGGGTCACCAATATATGTATACGGAGGACGTGCGACTTAAATTTTCGATCAATGCCACGTTTTTCTTCGACATTGGCCTTTATAGCAATTCAAGAACGATTGGCCAATGGAAATAATAACATGCAAACCGAGCTTAGGGCGCTAGTTGATCTTGTAAATACGTCTCGCGATATTTTCGCATTTCAACATTTTAATAACTAGAAGCACCACACCACTTCTTTCGCGTTATTATTAAATTTCGGAGGTGATGAAATATCTCCTTACACTGTTGGAAAGAGCAGGAAGTAGTTATTGTAGGTTTTTATGTAATCCAAACGTATCGCGAATTAAGTTAAATAAAATTTTGAAGAATTTTACAACCTGTCTTAGAGGAGAGTCCGCGATTCTACCACTGCATCTTCATATCCACCAAAATTCTACTGAAAAAGTGAATTCGAGCTGATCATAAACATTTTTCCCACGGCAAGAATCAATTTCAGAAAAAAACAAGAAGAATGAACTATTACTACTTTAATGAAGCTCTTTCGTTGACTAAATCGGATTGCTTTGCATTTGATCCTACATAAGATATTATTACTCATCCTCACTCACTCACTCCTCCTGCTATTATCGCTATAGCTACTTCTGGTGTTCCTCAAGGGTGTAATCTAGGCCCGTTGCATTATTTCACATAAGCATCAATCGCATTGTACCTTATAGGTGCACTGTGTTTCTTAGTTTGGGAGAAATCTTCGCGATAATTACTTTCAAAACTTATCGAAAGTGAATGCCTTCTGTATCGGTATAATTCTGGATCTGAGAGGAGACTTATTTGCTTTCATAATTGCGCATAACTACTCGCACCGTTTACTTCCAAACATGGAAATCATTTCATAAGCGAATTTTCGAGTATTTTCAAAGCCGGCAGGCAAATATTCAGTAAAATTTAGGTATGACGCTATTCGCATTCCGTTTATATTGGTTCGACCTGGGCCACGCAAATAATCGTTAAGGCGCGCGTATTTGGCATGCTTGTTCTAACGAGATGTAACGCCACAAATATCTAAACTATGAATAATTCGAAGCAGGCCAAATAACAGTAACAAATGTTATGTCGATTTTAAGCTGGATCCAGTAGATTCCATTAATTACTTATTGATCTAAACCAGTGCATCTCAAACTCTGGCGAATCATCGCCCCCGTCAATAAAACCGTTACGTAGTATCGCCCCCTTCACTTGGGTTTATTAGTTTATTTGGTAATTATATAATAAATTATTTTCAAAAATTGATTTCCACTTTGAAATTGCACCAATATTTTCCTCTTCAAAACCTAAAATAAGTTCTTTAAAGGGGGTAAAATTTAATGCATGAAAAATGGCAGCTTTCAACCATGTATCTTCTGATTATTTGTTCCGGTGGCAAAGGAGTATTAGGTAATTTTTCTCTGTAACACTGGATCTTCAGAGGAGATTTTAAGAATATTTTCTTTAGGTTACTAATTAAATTATTAACTCATTTTGAAATTAAAGGTAAATATCTTTATTAATGAAAATAATTTTATTCGGCAATCCAAAGCAAGTTTTTGAACCAATTCTATGGCAGACTAGAATTTGCAAAATAAAAATGTAATTTCAATTAAATAAATAAAGTAAAATTCTTTTGTAAAATTATCAACTGACCGCTTCACTTTTGGCGTTTTTAGATAACACTCGATAACATCACTTTATTGGATGTTTGTAAATGATGAACATTTTTAAATGATAAATATTGAAACGTATACACTCCCTGCCTCATTATTTTTAACCAATCAGAACTCACCTTTATTGGTTTAATTTCTGATTTTTATTCTTAGAAACCGTAACATAATAATCTTTGCTCTTCGCTATTGAACATGATATTTCGTTTTGGAGGTTTAAAAGCAATTAACAGTTTCTTAGAAAAATGTAGAAACATAAATTTCTTGGAAAGAGCATTAATCCCTATTCAGGTAATATTTATTTTATTATATTTAACGAAACATCGATAATCGTACAATGTAAATTTCCCACGAAATCGTCTACTATACTTTTTATAAAAATAACGCGATTTTCAAACGGAAAATTATGTCGAATAATTTCAAATATATTAAAATATTCGAAATATGTGGAAAAAGGCCAAAATATTCTAAATATTTAAAATTAAATTAGTGTTAAACGCTTTTATTTACCCTAATTCGTGTATATCTTAAAGCCGTTCAATTGTGCCGTTGATAATTGTCGATATGCAAAAACTTATACTCCAGTCTCTGGTTATTTGTTTAATTATTGTACGATATAACGAATAAAATATTAGTTATTCTTAATACAATGTTTTACTGTATTGCTCAGAAATTGGGTTTGGGCTCCCCAAAATATAAATTGTTACTAATTGCCCCCCAACATCGAAAAAACGTCCGCGTTGAGAAACATTGATCTAAACGAATGATATTTTTCTATCGTCACACACCTACATATCTCCAAATTCAATTCGATTCTGTTCAAATTCGAAATATATACTAACGCTTTTTATTTCGTTTCGTTTCAGGAATTATGACTTTAACGAGACCCCCGTGTGAGCTCGACAAGATGAGCCTCTTCCAAGACCTGAAACTGAAACGGAGAAAAGTTGATTCCAGGTGCAGCAGCGACGGTAAGTGGTGACAGGTGGTTCTCTGGTATCCTCTTTTCGCACGGCTCGATGATAGCATCTCACTTTCAATTTTCCATTTCCACCCCCTCCTCCCAAAACGACGACATCTGTTATATGTATACTACGCGGTACATCGACAGGTGTAGATATATACATGCATACGTGCCAGATGCAAATAGCTCGGTTTCTCGTTAATCTTGTACGCAAGCAGAGAGCAGTTCGTCTTGCAACGTTTGTAGTATAGTATGCGTCGAAAAAAACGAATTTTTAGATTTAATCTAAATTCAACTTCTTGTAGAATAGACCAAAATTTAAATTTTTCTTAGATCAGGCAAAATAGGATGAAGTTGAAGATCCGCGTAAAGTAGGATTTAAATCTTAAGTCGATATGAACTCATTATTGCAAGCTTACGTTTATAATTTAAATTCTAGAAGTATTTCATATTTGAATCCAATAGCATTATCGAATTACAACCAACTGTGGAAAATACGTATGTATTCGCTGCTAGAAAAGAAACTGAACTTTATCTTTCTAAAGTGGAATCAGAGAATGGCCAGTAATTCAACACACAACCTGCATTTTTGCTCAAAATCCGTTTGGTAATGACCAACCGACCGTTTAAGTAGAAAACTATTTACGAGAGCCAAAATATTAATTAAAAGCATAATCTAGGTGAATATCTACAAAACCATCTTAAAAGGTGCGTTTATTGGGCAGTGCACAAACTACCTATGCAATGGCTTACTAAGCAAACACAAATTGCGTATGCCAATAATTATCACGGAGGGAATTAATGAAATATGATTTCCTCCGTGATAATTTTTGACATATGCAATTTGTGCTTGCTTAGCAAGTCATTTCACGCTGCTCTCTGAGCTGCTTGATAAACGCACCTCTTAAAGTCGTTTTATAACAAGACATCTAGATTATTCTTTGAATTACGTATTTTACAACCAGGGCCAGGGAAAATTGTCTCCTCGTCATAAGGGTCTCCAAAAAACTTTCGTCTTTAAGAAATCATCATAGAAACAGACACACCCGAAGACCAACAATTAATCGCCTTTAAGTTTAGGTATGTTTCAATAACATACAAACATTCTCTATTTTCATTTCTCACAAAAATTGAAGGAAAAACAATTTTCACAACGATTTGAAAATATTTTCGACGGAATTTTAACGATTTCCCGCTTTCGTGTATAGTTTTCTGCTCGACTGTAAGAGGCGCGAATACCAATGTGGCTTCCCGCTTAAACAATTTCTTGGCCAACTCATGAGGAACATAAAGAGTATAATTTATTTTCTTCTTCTTCTTCTCGTAGATCCTTATGCCTCTCAGCGTCGGATTATCTCTGAATCTTGCGGCGATTTCGTCCATTCTTTCCATAGTGTCCGGTCTATACTCATTTTTATCATTTCTTCTATGGTCTTCCCTCGCTTTCATCCCAATCCGTTTTTTTATTGATCTCCACTTTTCCCTTCTAATGTTACTTTTAGCTTTTATTATTTTCTTTGTTAGACTCTCTTGTTTCATTCTTATTATGTGCTCGGAACCAATTCAGTTGACATCTTTCAATTTTGTTGTTTTCCCAATCCGCAGGAATTTTGTTAGTTCGCCATGCGTTGCAAAAGGTGTCAAAGATCCATCCTTTTCCCACCCGTCCGAGCCATTTTATTATTTCCGGTTCTATCACGTCTTGTTTTTATTCTACTCGGGGCTTCCTCTACGTGTTCCATATCTATTTCTTCAAGTTCTTGGTTATGTTCATTTCGTGCTCCTGATTCTGGTAGTGAATCTGTATGATTTCCTCCATCTGTGAATTTTTGTGTGAAGAATTCTTTCCATATTTCAAATATGTCTTTTGTTCCCGTTATTAGTTCATTTGCGGTATTCCTAATTGATTTTATTTCTTTATTTTTCTTCCATTCGCTGGTCTTATTGGGTTACAAAATTTCCTGTTATATGTTATATAATTCTCATGTATAATGTTTCCAAAATCTTCCTCGCTTTTCTTTCTTCGCCTCTTTAATTCTCCCTCTTGTTCACTTCTGTTTCTGGTTTTAACACATTGATCTTTGTATTCTTCGAACGTATTTTCTCCATGCATGTTTTTCCTTTTTAGCTTCCTTTTGTATTTCTTTACTTCACCACTTTCTTCTTTTCTGTCTTTTTCTGGATCTGGTTTTCCGACGCATCAGAATTATCAATAATTTCTTTGAAAGTTATCCACGTCTCTTCTAGCGTCGTTCCTTGCTTGTCAAAGTTTAAGTTATAAAAATCGAAAATTTCGGCGAAAATGTCCTACCATGTTGATTTTGGAAACCTCCAATTTGTCGAAACAAACAACCTTGTGAACAATTTAGGATTCCCTTTGATGAAATCACCCATTTTCTTCACTCTGAGATTGCTGGAGCTGCTCGAAAACTTGAATATGACTAGTCATTATTTGAAGTAGACAGGTCATTATTTGAAACGCGTGATGAAAGAAATGGGGAATTATCAAGGCTGTTCAACAAGGCAGAATTTATCAAAATTATAGAATTCTTCCAATTCTTGAATGGACAAGCTACACGGTACCAGATCAAGGAGTAGGCTAGCGCTCTTCGACTAGCGTTATTGCTTGTTTTTTTTTAAATCGCTGTATTAATGAATTCATGAAACTAGAATTCACGTGAGTTTCCAAGCTTATTTTGCGTACAAGATACAGAAACACAAGAACTTAGCTTGTAGGCATAGGTTTATTCCCTTAGAGATTGAACAATGCGATCGTATAAAGTGGACGTTGTTCGCATGGATAGAAACGCATTTCGCTTATTATCAAAGTATCTCCAGTGACACTATATCACGTCGGTCAACTTCTCACCACACAATTGTTGCACAATAAAATCAGAAAAATTCAGAAACAAAAAAGTTTAAAGTGAAACGCACATTATTAAAGGGCTTAGAAAAAGAAACTGTTTTTACCTAAAAGCGGATAAAGAGGATAAAATTGTTATCATGAACAAATTAGACTATTTTGAAAGAGTAAACAGCATGCTTTCGACCTGATCTTATCGGTTAGTTAAGAAATTGTATCCTTCGTGTGTCTTATCATCGATGATAAGACACACGAAGGATACAGTGAAGGAGTGTCCGAATTTAGTTAAGTGGAAGAAATTCGTAACTTAGCCTAACTCGACTAAACAATAAATGACAAGAAACAGTACGAGACTGTACCGCTTAAGCCTTAGAATAGTTCGCATATTTTCCGCCGGTCAAATCGAGTTGGTCGGACTATACACAAAAATACAAATCATCTAAAACGAGACGGCGGACCGATCCAATCTAGTTTATTCCGGCTATTATAATTACAAACAGGCAGAAGTAACGAGTACAACGTAACTACAAACTGCAGAAATATCAACCTGTTAAGCCCGTTTTACATTATCATATTAAATTGTACCAAACAATTGAATACTATTTTATAGTATAATGTAAAACGCTTTACCAGTCTTTTGTACAAGATTATTGTATGAATTTAGGCTCCATCATTCGTCAGGGCTATTACATATGTATTATAAACTTGTAGAAAAATTCTGTTTATGATTCTGTGCCATGCTATATTCTTGTTTCGAATTGTACACCAGTATCACACAGTATTTACAAATATTTCTCATAACCTCCAAAAGATTAATTTTACGCTTAGCTAATAACACTAAGTAAAACGTTCAATAAAAACATTTGCTGACACGACCATAGCATAACCCACGTTTATTTTATACTGTAACAGGACTGGACAAGACAAAATGAGGTTAGATTGGAATACAGTGTGAAGTCAGAGTGTAAATTTTCATTTCATTTTCACCATGGATTTTCCAACTAATTTGTGGGGATTATAATATCACTTTGCCTACACTGAGGATGCACTTAATCTGAGGGTGAAAATTCTGTAATAGCAATAAACAATATTAACAAAAATTTAGACTTCCCCGATAGTTTAACACGTTGTTACTTCTGAAGTTTGTTATTATAATTATATTAAATAAAGTAACATTGCTCATAAAATACTAACTAGCATTTTTAATTTAAATTTTCTTCGGGGAATTAATCAAATTATTCACGCAACGATACTTGTAATTTTTTTAACGTTCAAACTTATTCGAGTTAGCAGGTACTTTCTCTTGGCAGTCCACTTGATATGGTATGTAAGAAAGAGCATTTACGGGGGTGACAGGCTAGCCATTTTCGAGGGGAAAATATTTGTATACGCCACGCACACGATTACAGTAGAAAAGTGGGGTAAAATGCATGCTTAGAACTTTAAGGAAAGAAATTTTGTTGTGATAATGCTTGCCTCGAGCTAGCGAAACACGTGCCACCGAATCTGATTATGAAACAATTGTGTGATGTGAAAATACACCACAGTCCTTGCAATCACCAACATTAAAGTATCTCCATACAAATATAATTTTTTCAATCAGAAAATGCAAATTCTGTTTTTGGAATTTTAAACAAATAAAAGAACTCTCGAACTTCGAAAACATCGATCGTTCCATATTTCGATCACTGTAATAGCAAATTCCACTCACTCTTTAGGGAAATCAAAAAAGACCTAGAAACACCTACGTTAGAGTAGGCAGAAATCCGCACAATCTGCTTTTAGGCAATGTCTCTGTCCGCTTCTAGGCGAATCGGTCGCCGATACTAGTACTTCTTCGCCAGATCTCATCAGTCCGTCTTCACCTAAAATGTCTGAAGTTGGCCCGAACCCGCCCAGTCCCGATTCAACGCCCGGAAGGTCAATCAAACTCGAGCCGCCGCAGGATCCGATATCGATACGACTGGAGGAGCCGAGCGTTTTCGATGGGGAGGCTACCAGGACCGAAGCGGAGGTACCAGTGTTATAAGGGCGCTCCCGGTAACCAGATCCCATAGTCCACCCGTGAGACCCGCACCGACCACAAGTCCCATTCAACCACCGAGACCCCATAGTTCACCTGGACGTCCGGCCAATACAAGTCCAGTCATCAGACACAGTCCATTGATAATGTCACCGCCACCACAACATCCACCGCCTTCTAGCCCACTAGCACATCCCACATCATCATCTTCATCATCGGCGACGCGTTGCACTCAAGGAGTAATCACCAGTCAACAAGCCACGGTCATCCAAAGCCAATTATGGTTGCATAATTCACGTATAAACGGTGTCAAACCAGAACTGATTGGTGGAAATTTCAGCGGGAGCCTGCTCGGTCCTGGAGATATAAAGCCTTCATCGACAGCGACGACGCATAGATCGGCGCCGATTAGACAAACTCCAACTGTGATTATGGGTGAAGCCGGAGGTGTTAGAACTATGATATGGTCCCAACCACCACTTACGGTAACACAAGCTACTGCCACCCTGGAGCCTCAGCTACTTCCGACGACGTCCAACTGGAATACCAGTAGCAGTTCGACGACTGCATCTGGTTCCAATTCCGAAGAAAGTGCCGCAGCTCAAATGTTATTGAATCTAGGGCAAGAAAGACCACGCTCGGCGACGACCGTCAGAACAATAAGCTGTGTTAGGTCGCCAACCACAACCTTGCCATCGCCTTTTACGAACGTGCCTCTGAACATGGAGAGGTTATGGGCCGGTGATTTAACGCAGCTACCGACCAATCAACAGCTGCACGCGGTCAATCTCTCCGCCACGCAAACTATGACACCGTCTTCGATGATATACGAAAGCAGACCGGAAATAAAACTACCGGGAATGAAAGAGATGCCGCCGACGCTTCAAGAAACGACGGAGGAGGAAGACCAACCGATGATTTGCATGATATGCGAGGATAAAGCGACCGGTCTGCATTACGGGATTATAACGTGCGAAGGATGTAAAGGTTTCTTTAAGAGGACGGTCCAAAATCGAAGGGTTTACACGTGCGTAGCTGACGGTAATTGCGAAATTACGAAAGCCCAGAGGAACAGGTGTCAGTATTGTCGATTCAAGAAGTGTATCGAGCAGGGAATGGTCTTGCAAGGTTTGTAACTTTTTTATACACAATTTGTTTTATATTTGTACATATGAGAATTCGATTAAGAAATGCCCCCAATATGTACTTAAATGCGCATATTTGCAGCTACCCCACGATGGGATATCCGAGAAGCGCGACTGCAGGTACTGCAGGAGTCTGTGGCAACTTAGTTGTCAACTCCTGTAGAATTAAATATGTAGTTGCAAAAATGCGCATTTAAGTACATATTGGGCAAATGTTTTAATAGAATTCTCATATGTACAAATTCAGGATTACTAGCAAACCCGGCTAATGCCCAGGACGAACGTTGTACAACACTAAAGCCTGCACAATGAACATCACACACTGAACGCGCGCAACACACCAAAACACCGTTGACACTCAACTCCCATTATGGGAGTCTTGGGCATTAAGCTAGGATTCGCTAGTGATGATGGCAATTTAGTTGTCGAAATACGTATTTGGATTTTTTCCGAAAGGTGTGGTAAGGGTAGTTTTTATTTATTTTATATATTATTTTAACAACAGTCTCCTTATTCTTGTTTTTAATAACGAGTTAAGCATTTGGTATTGAAATTTTATGTATTCCAGTTATTAACTTTAAATGAATTCTTAACTTGGATTATTTAATTTGATAACATCGTACGCCACTGGCAGCTTCCGGAAAACAATACCAAGTCACCGTAGGTAGGGCGCCGTGTTTTTGTTTTCTGAAAACTGTCAGTGGCGTGCGATATTACTGAATAGTTTCGGGTCATACGATGACAGTTGTTTGCGACGTTGCATAATTTGCGATGCATCACCGGCAGTTTTTTCGGATTTATGAATAGAAATTCCAATTAAATGTCAAATTTAAAAATTTCGTTGCGTATTGGGAAACTCCAACGCGATTGCATGCAGTGCACTATCCTAAATAATGCGTATTTTCTAGCCGTACGAGAGGATCGGATGCCTGGCGGTCGCAACAGCGGCGCCGTGTACAACCTTTACAAGGTGAAGTACAAAAACACAAGAAAGCCGCCAGCAAGCAGACCACATCGAAGTCGATCGAGAAACCGATGCTCTCGCCCCAACTGAAGGCCGAACCGCAACCAGCCGCGATACCAGCCCACCTAGTCAACGGTACTATACTAAAAACGGCATTGACAAACCCCAGTGAGGTAGTGCATTTAAGACAGAGACTGGACAGTGCGGTCAGTAGTAGCAGGGACCGTAATTATTCGATCGACTATACGCTGTCGATGATACAAACGTTAATAGACTGTGATGAATTTCAAGATATCGCGACGCTTCAAAATCTGGACGATCTGCTCGATCATAAATCGGACTTGAGCGAAAAACTGTGTCAAATAGGTGATTCGATCGTGTACAAGTTGGTGCAGTGGACGAAACGGTTGCCGTTCTATCTGGAACTTCCCGTAGAGGTTCACACCAGGCTGCTGACACACAAGTGGCACGAACTCCTGGTGCTCACCACTTCCGCTTACCAGGCGATTCACGGAGGCGGTAACAGTAATAAAACATCGGCGGAACCTTTACCAGCACCGACTGAAGCTGATTTCAATCAAGAAGTAAGTTGCTGCATTTTTATTGTCTTTTCCTTCAAAATTCAATATCTAGAACTATTGGGTTGTTCGAAAAGGAATTTGTTTTTTTTTATATAAACATTAGAGACGATTTTCTTATAGTGAATAAATATCCTATTGAATTATATATCGTCCATTCTGGTGCAATACCATTTGCCATGTTTCTGACAGTAATGTGATTCCACGCTCATTCCATTTGTGTTCCTTGCTGGAAAAAAGCTGATCCAGCTGGTTTTTGCTCTCCTCATTTGACCATCTAAAAAGTTTTGTGGAGACCGGAACAAGTAATAATCAGAAGGTTGCAGATCTGGAAATTATGGTGGATGTGGAGCACATCCCATCCAAGCGGTAAAAGCTTTCGGCGAGTTACCAAACTTGTATGAGGTCTGGCATTATCTTGGTGGAACACTACACCTTTTCTATTGATCAATTCTGGCCTTTTCTGTTTAAATGAATCACTCAATTTCTCCAGTACACTTGAGAATTGATCGTTGTCTTGTCTGATAGACACTCTAAAAAAATGATTCCCTTCAAATCTCACCACACAGACAGCATCACCTTTTTCTAATGAATATCAGCTTTCGAAGTGCTTTCAGCTGGTTCATCTTTCTTACTCCATAATTTCTTGCCTTTAACATTGTTCTAGAAAACCCATTTCTCGTCCCCAGTGATGATGCTCTTCAAATATGGATCATATACTTGACGTTTGAGAAGCAAGTCACAGACGTGCACGCGACGGCACAAATTTCTTTCCGTAAAAACATGAGGAACCAATATGCCGAGCTTTGAGATTAAAGCTAGGCGTTTTAAATAATCATGAACGGTCGAATTCGATAAATTTAATCTCTCAGCGATCTCACGAGTTGTTATTAGCCGGTGTGCATCAATTAATGCGCTTATTGTGTCCTCATCAGCTTCAACTGGCCTTCCAGAACGTGGTGTCTTCAATATCAAAATTTTGCAAACCAGTTTTGGCACTGACGTTATATCAGAATATCTTCACCATACATATGGGATAATTTTTTTCTTGCTTGTACAGGATTTTTACCTTTTCAATAGTAAAAAGGTAAAATATGCCGAAAATGCTACTTTTTACTGTCCATATTTGATAGGGCACCAACCAAAAACTACTGCGTAGAATCAAACGAACTTCTTCACAAACAAGCCTTACTATATCAGCTGTCGAAATATATAATGAACATGCGGCTTACGTGTGAAGTTTGCTGTCAAAAAGTCTTCTGTTAGGAAAACAAGCAACCCAATATTAATACAAATACATCTTACCAGATAATGAAGCTAAGATTGTTTGATCTATAGCCCGTACAATATTTGTCGAGCCAAAATCCCTTGAAAACTTTTACAACACGGCACGCTTGCAAATATCTAATCGCCGCATACCCCTACGTCGGGTGCGATTGGTTTGTCCACTATTAAAAATCTATATTATCATTTAAATTTCTGTGTGATGACGTCATAATTTCTTCTTCTTTTCTTCTCCTTCTTTGACGTTATCCTTTTACCCATCTAGGGCGTCGGATAACATCATAACCAAAAATCAAATGAAACTCGGAAGGTCAAGCTCGTTTTCGTTTTTGAAATTACATATTTTAATCCCACACATACAGTGTGGGATAGCATTACTTCGTACATGCTCGCATACCTGTCGGCAATATACGAAAATGTACGAGCATAAAGGAACTTCACCTATTCTTGCGATCATCCTCCCAAAACGTCATCACCTGTCGTCGTTGATGAACCAACCAAAATCAAATATTTTTACCAAATAAGAAAATATATTTGGGCCTTGGATTTCATTGGTGGATTCGCGGTTTCTGGTCACCATACTGATAAGTTTTAACCCGCCGTGGTCACACTTCAATAGAGAATCAAGATGGTCATACTGGTGTTCATTGGACCCCGGCCATTTCAATAAATAATTGCAAAAGAACTATCCGTCCGATATTGGTGTAAAAATTCTGGAACTTACTATAAACATTTTAGATTAAGAACGAATAGTTTATTTGCAAGAAAGCAAATGGCAAGATAGTGAAAAATATCATTAAAAGAAAATGTCGCAAAAGTTGCAATTTTCCATTCAAAAAGTGATAGCCATGTCAAGTTTTAAAATCCTATTCACAGTCGAGAAATATGAAAAATGTGCGCTCAAAGTGAAAACTGGTGTCTGATAGACGCCACGTGACTACGGAGGGTTAAATAGGACGAAGTTAGCCTCCGGTAGCGGTCTACAATTAAATTTAATTTGAGCTTGCATTGCAAGGTAATTGCACAGCTTTCTCGGAGAGCTGCCTAACAAACGTTTTTCGATTAGTAGGTTGTTTTGCAGAGAATCAGATTCTTCTTCTTTTGTTTAAACTGTTCTAGGAATTCCGACTAAACAAATATCGTACCGGCTTTAACTTATATGTGTGTCTGGGCAAACAGCGTCAACAGCGTACAATCACGAAATAATTTACGACATCGTGACCGACTCCCCACTCTAGTCAATACGCTGTATGAGAGCTATTCTGTGTATATGTATGGTGTCGTAACTTATTTCGTAATTACCGCCGTTTGCGCAGACTGCTTATATGCTTACAAGCTGAATCCAAAACCGAAATATCTCTGTGTTGTTTTTCAAAAATTCTCTGTACGTTTTGATAAAATCAAAAAATCCCAAAAGCTATAGTTCGTGTCAACGAATCCTACAAAATTTCAATGTTTTCCTAAATTCCTGACCAATCAATTTCCTGAATAGATAACCAAACACAAATTCCAACAAAATACGTCAATTTATTTCCAATTCGGTTTATCGCAATATATATTACAAATAAAGTATTGTAGATATTATTATTAGTTAATATAGAACGTCGCGCAAAAAAAAACGAGCATGGCGACTTCTATCCGCACACAATCGGTTATTTATATACAGTTGACCTAGTTTTTGTGTTTTTTTATCGCAAATTGTCGCTACAAATTTAGATGAGCCGGGCCGAGGCAATGACATTAAAAAACACGCGGAACATTGTAAATAATATTTCACGGCCTAGTATTTAACCGGCGCACATGTTTTGCCAAATAACAAGATCAAGTTGGAGTTATTTTTTTCGTGCCAGATCGTAACTGTAACGACGTTTAGGATCGTAATTTAGTAAGAGTATGGATTTTTCTAGACAACAGTTTCAAAACTATTCCAAATGATACTGTGAAACTCATTTTAGAGCTTTTTTACCGGACCCTAATTATCACTAATTTGTTTGCAAATTGTTGTAATTTTCCCACGACGTTTCCAGTCGTGCAACTTACCAGTTGAAATCAGAGACCTACGTATGTATATAATTAGCATTCACGAAAATGTGTGGAAAAGTTTGACCAGTTTAAATATTGATCGTTTCAAAAGGAATGATGGATCGTTTCTTAAAATCACCGAATTATGTTTAAACAAACATTCGAATGTTTCTTCGAAACATAATTCGATCATCTTATACCACTTTCAGGAGAATTGATTGTTCGTTTTTATCGGATGTTGTGAATCGGCCGATTGTTAAATTTTAATTCGCAACATCCAATAAAACAAGAAATCAATACAGTCGCAACCCTAAAAAGTAGAATATTAAATCTAAGTAGCCAAGAGTTCCATAACGAAGAAATAACTGTCATTAAAAGTATATTTAAGATCCAAACAATACCCCCTGTAATTAATCAATAAATTATTACATACCAATAGAATAGTTCGCCATGTGAATACCAATGAACTGAATACAAATAGTAAATACTCCTCTTTTCCCTATATTAAAATTGAAAGTAATTCTGAACAACAAAATAGAGAAATTTGCGGTCTATAACACGAAAACTTTCTTTTCACCCCTTAAAAACAAAAGCACCGTTGTCATTACGAAGGTTTGATAAAAGAGTGGGTGACGTGTTATCATTAACTAGTGTAAACTGGACTGACGCCCTTACTTCTCCGAATTTTCATGTCGCGCCTTGCACGTAAGTAGAGATAAAGACCGGTTTACACTATTTAGTGATAACACGTCATCCATTCTTTTATTAAAACTTACGTATCATACACTCATTTGTCGAACTAATAGTGATGACGTTTTGGAGAGGATGCTCGCAAAGATAGCCTAAGTTCGTGTATGCTCGTACATTTTCGTGTATTAGCGATAGGTATACGAGCTTGTACGAAGTAATGCTATATACAGTGTGGGATTAAAATATGGAATATTTAAAAACAAAAGCGAACTCAACCTTCCGAGTCACATTTGTTTTCTTAGTTATGACGTTATCCGACGCCTTAGATTGGTAAAAGGATGACGTAAAAGAAAAAGAAGTTTTGACGTCATTACACAATAATTTATGTGATGATTTTTAATAGTGGACAAACCAACCACACTCGACGTAAGGGTATGCCGCGATTAGATATTTGCAAGCAGTGCCGTACCTTAAATTTTCTAGGAATTCTGGCTCAACAAATGTTCTACCGGCTATAAATCAAACAATCTTAGCTTCATTATTTCAATTTGTTTTTGTTTAAACACTGGAATACGTCGGTTTATCGAACCTTAGTTATGAGCAATGCAATAATGGTCATTATTCGTGATACGCCGCTGGCAGTCCCGCGTTGTTTAAGAAATAATCATAACTGGCGTCATAGGTTTTCAAAAATTAGCCACCGCGAAATTCCATACTGATTATGAAGACAGATTTTCTTTTATTTTTTTAACTTCTAGGTCAATAATAACCTACAAACACTACAAACCTGCCTGACGTCCATGATGGGGAGACCCATAACGATGGATCAACTGCGGCAGGACGTAGGGTTGATGGTAGAGAAAATAACCCACGTAACACTCATGTTTCGACGGATTAAGCTCACGATGGAAGAGTATGTGTGCCTTAAAGTTATTACCATGCTTAATCAAGGTTGGTTCACATTTATTAATCGTATAGTTTTATTCCAAAATATGTGCATGACTATAAATGAGCAGAAACTTTTTGTGATTTCCCCAGTATTGGTGAAGGATACTCCCCAATTTTGTACGATTTGTATGACATTAAATCACATCTTCAAATTTACTAGGAAACAATTGAACATTTTGGCTTTTTTGTCGGCGAAACATGCGTCCTGGAGGTAAATAGTTTACCGATGTGATCTGGTCTCATTATTATCAGTCGTTACATAAGCAATAATACCCTGTATACTGTAGTTTCGCGATTCTGAGACAAGTCCTGATAAAAACATTGTTAGAGTTAACGTTTCGAATTTCGATGATATCTCCTGGAGGATGACTTTTCGATAACAGCATATTCCAGGAGAGAAGACAAACAGAAAGATGGAAATGTCATCTCCAAAATTATGATTTTTCGAGATTATATTTGCATTTATATTGACTCCTCATTGCTACGGTCAAAGACGCCGACTTGTTCGAGCAGAATATTGTAATGTAATGCTCGCAACGAACATAACGTTTAATAGCGGCTTTTGAATATTTTTTTGAAGTATTTGCGGCCATTTACAATATTTCGATAATTCGTTTTTTCGCAATAACAAAATTTTGTAATTTCTCAATCTTCCTGGATTTCGAATTACTACAATTTTTTCCTAATATCATTATTTTTCAACATTAAAAAAAAGTTCAACATATCTCAAAATTTCCAAATTTAAGGGTTATAGATTTTTCTTTCAACATCTCTCTTTCTTCACTGTTTGCTTATGCTCCCGTGGAATGTCGGAGACTTTCAAATTTGAAAGGTATTAGAAATGCCAGAATTTCTCAAAATTTTCAGTTTTCAGAGGATTTCACAAAATATAAAAGAAGAGAAAAATTTGCCAAATACTCTATGTTTATTTCCTTCTTTTTTGTAATTATTCATATCCATTGGAGTTTTGGATTGAAAATTTCGAGATTCTATTCGCCTTCACATAGGTCAAAGGACAAAGGTGCCGACTTACTCGAGCAGAATATTGTAATGTAATGCTCGCAACGAACATAACGTTTAATAGCGACGTTTAAATTTTTTAAAAATATTTGCGATCTTTTAAAATATTTGGAAAATTGGTTTGTTGAATTTTTTCACAATTACAAAATTTTTATAATTTCTCTATCTTTCTGAATTTCGAATTACTACAATTTTTTTTGAAAGTCATTATTTTTCGAAATTAAGAAGAGAATAAGAATACTAGCATATATTTGTCAAAATTTCAAAATTTAGGGTTATAATTTTATTTTCAAATATCTCGTTCTTCTCCTTAACTTTTTCGCTATGCTTCCTTAGGGAATATACCTCCTTTTCCTGAAAGAAACGGGTACATAGATTTTATGAACGTGTTAGTTAATATATATTTCCTGTCGTTCCTTACTGTTAAGAAATTCACATATACATCATCATAGATTTTGTTGGAACAAATAAAGTGATTTTTTCGTTTTAGCAAGACCTGGAACCTCAGGTACTAGTGAGCTCGAGAATATTCAAGAACGATACATGACTTGTTTGAGAGCGTATACGCAACATATCTACCCTCAACAGCCTACCAGGTTTCAGGAGTTATTGGTTAGATTGCCAGAGGTAACTCGTCATATTACAGAATCGTCTTTATCTATAAACCGTCACTAAATTTCCGCTTTTAATTTTCAGGTTCAATCGGCAGCTGCTCTTTTATTGGAGAGTAAAATGTTTTACGTTCCTTTTCTGTTAAACTCTGCTATTCAGAGATAGTACTAATGTTTCACCTTTTTTTTTATCATTTTTCATTTGTACAGACGATGCAAACTATAAGAAAAGATCTATAAAGTGTTTTTGTAATTAGTGTACATAATTTAGGTTATCATGCGACTTTATAGAACTTTCGGAAGTATTTTACGTACAAAAGGAAAAATACGAAGTTTTTTGAAAATATTCGTCCGTTCGTGCATAAATAACGCAATCGTCGATTCGATTTTATTTTTATTTTTATTTTTTTTTTTGACGTAATTTCTATTCATTCCACTTTATTTCGCGTTCGTATCTATTAAATTTAATTGTTTGGTATTTTAAACTTTTCTCAGCTAAATGCAGCTATCGTAGGTACGGTTAAATCTACGATTTTGATTTCGATTTTATTGTAGTAGATGTCATATGTTGTACATAAAAAATAGTTTTTTTACATCAAAGGTGGTCGTTGTTAGTCACAAGCTTTCCGCTGCTAACGGTTTACGCTCACATGTATTTTTACAAAATAAACACTATATTTTCTGCTAAAACCAATTTAGAAGGTTCTGCAGTTGTTTCTATGCTACTGTGTGTCCTACGAAAAGAATCTGTAGCTCCGAATCGTCAAAAATTTCGTGTAAAATCGAGAATTTTGAAAAAATCGTAACATTTCCTATCCACCAATCGTCTGGCTACTTTCTATCCTTGTCATTCGGCGTACTATCCCATCGGTTAGAAAGAGTCCGAAATATCAGTTTTTATTAGATGCAAACTATACTGAGCTTACGTTACGAATGCAGTAGATGGCGTTCTATAAACCGAGGTACAATCAAAATAGGACAAACTCCTCGGATAAACTAAGGTTATGTTATATCAAAGTGACATGTGACATGATTGGGGCATCGCTACCAGCCAATTAGATTCGATAATTTTATAGCTCTATCTATTCTCACACTGCATTCTTAACTTAAAAGTATAGCTAGAGTGATGATCTCTAGGTTCAGGTACTTTTGATCTGCAGTGTATGTGAACATATGGAGACAAATGCATTCGCTTTGCGTTACTTTTGAATTTTAAAAAATATTTCCAAAATTCGTTCCTTAAAATTTTTCCCAATGACAAAAATTGTCTCAATCTCTCAATTTTTCCGAATTTTGAGTTACTAGAATTTTTCGGAAAGTCGTTATTTTTCTAAATTAAAAAAATAAGGATATTAATAGGTATTTGTCAAAATTTCAAAAATTTAGGGTTATAATTTTATTTTCAAATCTCTCGTTATTCGCCTTCACTTTTTCCTTATGCCTCCCTGAAACGTCGTAGACTTTCAAATCTAAAAGTTTTTTCAATTTTTTTACAATTGCAAAATTTGTATAGTTTGAGGATTCCTCAAAATATAAAAAAGTTATCTATTGGAGTGTTGGACTATAAATTTTTCGAAAATCAGAAATATATCCAAATTTATTTTAGAATGGTTCAAATATTTCCGATTACTAGAATTTATCGAAATTCCATAAAATAACGCTGAAATTCAGATGTTTGTCAAAATTTCAACATTTCTCAAATTTTCAAAATACTTCGAAAATGTTAGGAGTTACGAAATTTATTCCAAACATTTTCCTTCACTGTCTGCTTATGCCTCCCACGGAACGTCAAAGACAAATTTCAAAGTTATTGAAAATTCTCGAATTTCTCAAAATTTCTTGCAGTTGCAAAATTTGAGTTTGAAGATTTCTCAAAATATAAAAAAATCTAGAATTTTTCGGAACACTCAATATTTACGAAAATTTTTCTTATTTTCTGACCCTTCATACCCAGCGGGGGTTAGGGGTTTGAAAATGAAAATATTCTCAAAATTTAAAAACGTCTTAAGAATATTAATATTCAAATATTTGTCAATATTTCGCAAATTTAAGGGTGTAAAAAAATGATTCCAACTTTGTTCTTTTTTCTCACTTTATGTGCTTTTGGAACGTCAAAGACATCCAAATTTCAAATTTATTGGAAATTCCAGAATTGGTCACAATTTCTTATAATTGCAAAATTTTCACAATTACAATTCAAAATTATCCAAATATAAAAATTTATTTATTCTTTTCTAAACTTTCATACCCAGCGGGGTGGGGTGTTGGATTGAAAATTTTTGAAAAATAAAAAAATTTAACATTTTCCGAACACTCAATGTTTATGAAAATCTTTCATCTTGTCTAAGCTTTCATACCCAGCGGGGGTATTGAATTTAAAAAAATTCGAAAACATCTTAAGAATATTAAAATTCATATATTTCTCAAAATTGCAAAATATTTGTATAAAAATTATTTCAAATTTCTTCTTCTTCCTTACTTCCTCTTTATGTGCCCTTAGAACCTCAAAGACATCCAAATTTCGAAGTTATTAAAAATTCCAGAATTTCTCAAAACTTCATATAATTGCAAAATTTTCAGAATTACAGGATTTTTCAAAATTGTCAAGATATAAAAATTTGTTTATAAAAATCTTTCTTCATTTCTAACCCTTCATACCCAGCGGGCTGAGGTGTTGGATTGAAAATTTTTGAAAAATAAAAAATTTTTGAATTTAAAAACATTTGGCGCGAACGATCGAATTTGTCTGTCCATCAACCAACCAGTTTCCATCTTTGTCCCCTCTTCGTCGTCATCATAGAATCGTGACTGCTTTCTCTTTAAAAAACCCTAATTTTTGTTGGCTTCAAAATAATTTTCGTCGTCCTGCACGACGCACCTTTCAGTTTTAGAAAAATACTCAAATTTTCATTCGGAAAAATCAAAACAACTCTTGCATAATTAACATGTAGAATCTCGAGTATATGTATAACTCTAATATGGAGGGCTTTTTCTTTCTTCTTAAATGATGCCCCTATTTTTTGATGAACTCTGCTATAAATTTAGCAATACTTACCACTGTTAATGTTCTAAAATCCTCGTATAAACGTGTAAACAAATCGACGACTACCTTATTTATGCACGAGCGATATGTCGAGACGAATTTATTTTTCTTGTTTCTTAAGTTACCATATTTATGTGAAAATTAGAAGAAGAAGAGAAAAAAGATTAAACATAAACGAAGTCTGTAAGCATATTCATCGTTGTTGTGTTCGGAAGTTTCCGAAACTAAAGTCTGAATACGTTGCCTTCAAATCCGTGTTTGAAATGCGACGTTGTGCTACCGCTGCTCCGCGAGCGACTTAAACATATTTAAAAAAAAGTAATAATAATAATAATTCACCACTGCCAAACGAAATGACAAAACAGACGATCCGAAAAGACTGTTGTTCGATACCGTACACACACACAAACACAATGTCCATGCGTATGATATACTGCCAGTTACGATCCGTATACCCTATCTAGTCCGTAAATTTTTATACCAGATTTTTCTATATATGTAAGATTTTTTGTTATTATACAATTTTTCGTGTTTTCTTTTGTCAATTTTATACGTAATTTATGTTGTTCTTTTTTGTTCGTTTGTTTAATGAACCCCCAGTAAAATTATTTAATACGATGCGAAAATGATATATTTTTAACAATTTTATCTTTGTGTCGATTTACAGATTATAAAAGCGATATTACGGAGAATACCCCGTAGGAACATCGTATTTTTAATATGCGTTTTTATTACCCTTAAAAATCGTTACAAACATGCTTGAAATCTAAGTTTTCAATTTTTTTCTTTGCTTTTTGATTACACCAAATAATTTACAAATTATGTAATTATCCAGGAATTCCCCTAAAACGCACAAAGAAACGCATATATGGCAATTTTCGATTTCAGATTTTACATCGTTTTCATAATTCGTTTTAGTCATAATTAAGTAATATTTTAGAAAAAAAATGTGTGCAATTATATTGATGTCGATTATATAATATGAAATACACACGACATACCGACAAACTAACGTTAACCCTTAACACACAAAAATGAGAAAATGTTTTTATACAACTTTATAAACAACAACGTTAAGTAAGCATCGAAACAACTTTTTTACCAATTTTTTCTATGTGCTCTTTTCAAAATTGAGAACATCGCTTACTAGTAAAACTGATTGTATAAATAAAAAAGTACGTTCGATATGAGAACCTAGAAGTCTAGAAATGACTTTCCACGCTAGTCTGGCCTTTTGATAAACCTACGGTACAAGTACAAAAGGTATACTCGTACCTATCTAGCGATGACACACATTGGAAAATTGTAATATACTGTTTGTTCGTCATCCGTGACGAAAAACTCGTATCACAAGAATTTGAATCAAACAAAAAATTTAATATGCAAAATTTAGTGACATCTTGAAATCTTAAAAAGCACTTTATGTCAAAGAAAGAATTATGAACTTATTTAAATCCTTAAAATTTATATAAAATCGATAATGCATTGATGCATAATTTCCTAATTATTGATTGAATAATAACAATTTTTTTTTTTTTTTGGTCAGCACATAAATTAATGCACTTATTTTTGGAGATATTATTAAAAATGAGACATTGAAGTTTAAAATTTTCAACTATACATAACCATAACCAATACAATAAAATAGTTAAACATGCGATTTGGCATCAATGTCAAACTCGTCAACGTGAACGTCATAAGCATAAATAACGAAAGTTGACTGTTTATTCGAAAATCCTATATTTATATAGCGCGCATACCCAAGCTGTGCATTCACACGTCATGACCAGAATTTGTTAAAAGGTGAATGACGTGTTATCATCATCAAGTAGTGTAAATCGGACTGACGCTGTCACTCCTTCCAATTTTATTATTCGATGATAAGTTGTCATTGATAAGTTATCATTGAACAATAAAATTCGGAGGAGTATCGGCGTCAGTCCGATTTACGCTACTTGATGATAACACGTCATCCATCTTTTAACAAACTCCAGCTATAACATACTTAAGCGTCACAAAGTATCTACTCCACCTGATACTAAAAAAGCGTAAAATATTTTTAGACGATATCATTTCGCCGTTAATGTGGTTGCCTAATCTAAAGTTAAAATTGCATTAAACTGATAATTTTAACGTTTACATTTGTTTGTAATACTACTACTTCACCCATTATTAACGCTAAACACGCAAACCCGCACTATAAACTAAATTATATAATTACATAAATTAGGGAATATAAATTTAAACACATAAATAATAAACACAAAATGGCGGTGTGTTGCGCAAAGCCGCTCACCGCTGTAGCGATATCATGAGCACAAAGAAACAATTACCAACGTTAAAAAAATTATTAGTTTCATTAAGACACATGTATATTGCAGATACTTAAAAATTGTCAACAATTCTGTTTTGATTATATTCCATACGCCATTTTATAATAAGTTCATATTATAATCATGTGTAATAATGTTTTATAAAACTGAAACTTTAATTATTTTCGGTTTGGCATGAATCTATTGATGTTAGTTATTACGTGAATGCATTGTTCAGGTGTGTGCTCTATAACGTTTGTTTTGCTTAGAGAAGAGCACACTACGTCAATATGTGCGAAATGTGACGTTTAACTGACTTTCGCTAGTCGGTTGCCATGGTAGCGCATATCGAACACCAAATTTAGTTCATTGCGCATATGACGTAATGTGTTCTTCTCTAAGGAAACAAACTCTACCAGCCAGCCGAGGGGTTAAACTCATGGTACAAGTACAGAACGAATACTTGTGCGCAGCTAGCGATGACGCGCATTGGGAAATTTCAATACAGTTATACCAGTCAATACATTTAACGAAATAGACAACCGTAAACGCAACATTAACAGTCAGATCAGATGATCATACCTAATACAGTTGTTCCATGATTAAAAGGTTGTGGTCGCCATTTTAGTAAGCGTAAAGATTTTACACATAACAGTTGGTCTAACGACTATGGCAATGGAAACGTTTCTTTTTATTCAATTTTATAATTACTATTTACTTTGACCTTAATAAACACACAACACAGGTCCTCCTCCCTCTCCCGCCCCTCCAAATTACGACCTTGCGTATACTCTCTTTCTGTCAAAATTAGGAGTGACAGCGTCAGTCTGGTTTACACTACTTAATGATAAGTAAAGTTTGTTAAAAAGATGGATAGCGTGTATCATTAAGTAATGTAAATCGGACGGACGTTGTCACTCCTCCGAATTTTATTATTCAATGACAACTTATCATTGAATCATAAAATTCGGGGAGTGGCAGCGTCAGTCTGATTTACACTATTTAATGATAACATGTCATCCACCTTTTAACAAACGCTGGTGACGATAAGTAAACATTTGGCGAGAATATCTATCACATTGACCTAGTATGGCATTACTAATTTTCAAACAAATTATCTCAGATATCTTAATTTTTACATTTTACAGATCTTGTTATCAGAACATTCTGTATTTCAAATAAGAATAAGGAGACTGCAGCTAAAATAATATAAAATAAATAAGATTACCCTTACCATACCTTTCTTAAAAATCCAGATAAGTATTTCGGCAACTAAAATCGTTTAAATTTGACTAGTTTAAAACAGTCTCTTAAGCAGCCAATTAACGAACGAGTTTTGCGCGCGAGATATATAAGCTACTCCCCTAATTTTGAGACAAGGTATAGTACATTGGGTATTAAACAATAGTAAACTTTCACCTATAAATTATCGCTCTCTGACAAAATTCTTACTGTGTTCCCTTTAATCAGAAATTTTCGCTTATCTTCTTCGCTTTCTAAAGAAAAAAGAAACACCTTAAAGACCCTGATAACACGAATCATTTAGGCGATAAATTTATTCGTCGTCAACATATATTTTCCAGAAATTAAAAAAATTATTAGCGCACAGTATTTATTAGTTATCAATGCTATCATCTATATTTGAATACTCGATGGTCAGCAATTTAAACTAAAAATTTTTGCAAGCCGTTTCAATCACTTAAGAACCGCAAGATTTATATTTCTTAAATTATAAGAAAATATATAATATATATAGTATTATAAACAAATACTTAAGCAAAAACCTGCGTACTTAGACGATTATCGCCGAAAATAGATGTGGAGGCAATAACCTAAATATGCTTGCATTAAAGACGGATGCAAACGGTACAAATTTAACCAACCCCTGTTAAAAAGGGAAATTTAAATTTCGTAGCGATTTCAACCCTCAATTTTCCACCGGTATAAGTAATATATGATAAAATCTGTAACCTTTAAATCGGTTCTTAAGAAACCGAAAACACGACTGGCGAACAGTTATTTTCTCGACGATTCGAAGAATATTTCCACAAACAGCAAATTTTCGCACATCTTCTTGAATTAGCGCCAGGCACTACACATAATGCAATCGACACGTATGTATCCGGGTTTTTCACAACTTAAAATCATATAAGGCACAAGTAAATCAATAAGTGTAAAAGAAAAAATCGATAAAAAGAAATTAGATAAATGGGTATCAGTTTTCTATCGGCGTTACATTTGGCGCCAAAAAGTGAACACGTGGGGAATTGAGTAAACATCGTAACAAAAAAACACTTCACTTATAACACGTTCGATCGCGTCGTTGCGACCGACACGTCCTATCCTAATATTCACTTACCCTTGTTTAACATATGGTCCGAATTTTACTGACGTTTACATTTCTTCGTCTAAATAAGAAACGTTCGTTTGCAGTTCCCGATCAATTTCGTCCGAAACTGTTGTTTTATTTATTATGAATTTTCTTCGGCTGCTTTAATTTGGTGCGTAAGTTGTGAAAAATCCGATATATGTACACGTACATATTTACATTTATTTATCACAACACGGTATACATACTAGCATTGACATAGTCCATCATCCCCAAATTCGCATACTTCATAAGCGAACGAAATTACTTACCACCGGATTCCTATACGATACCGGAAACGTCCTGAATTCAGGATTTAGTTGATATCACTGCCGATCCGTATCAGGACAAAAACCTAAAGGAAACTGCCCTAATAAACATCAATAGTTACCAAACACGAAGTATTACCTTTACGTTTTTCCAAAACAATACGTCATCAAGTAAATGCTGTTTTAAATAAATAACTAAACAAATAAATTCATAGTTACCAATATGCCATTTACTTTTAAGTATTTTTAGGTTGAACTACCATTTTTATCGTAGTAGTTAGTTGCGCGCATTTACTTTTTTATCTATTTTTTTCTTTTTCGTTTCTTTTTTGTTTCGTATTAACCTTAGGAGCAGATACAGTACTTCACAATGTCGCATTTGCATACAAACACGTAACATTCTTAACATTAGTTAGCATATAGATAATATATAATGAAATATTGTGTTATTTTTGTGGTTAAAAAGTGCCGCATTATGAGGACATAAAGTGGTAAATTAAACATAGACTGAATAAATTGTAATGCTCTACTCGTTTATTGCGCGTGCAAAATATATATTTAAGATTTAGGTAATTTCTTTTTAAATTAAAAAAAAAAAAAGCGATAGAAATTATGTCCTTTTAATGTCGACGCAGTATGTCCATATATATTTTTTTGTTCTCGTTTGTTTTTATCGTCCAAAAAAGCGAATAGATTTAACGGTGTCTTTCGTCCGAGTAACTCCGCAACGAATCATCGGTTATTTTTTTACATCGGCCAAAAGTCAAAATTCATCATCTCGTTAACGAATCAAAACGTAACCATTTAGCGATAAAACATTCAAAATCATTTACATATATGTACGTCAAATATTACACTCTTGTAATCTCGGAAGGATTTATGCTGGCTACATGACTGAAATTGTTTACATACATTCCCCAAAAATCAAAAAGACTAGTGATCGAAATGCTGAGTTACAATTATAAGGTCGAAATCTAACATTCGTGCAAAAAACGAAGTTATAATCACCAAAACAATTTTATTACCTTCTATATGTATGAATGCACCGTCACAGTCAGAAAAATTGGCCGGTGCTACGTCCTTAGAAACGCCCTTGGCCACAGTCTCAGTGAAATGATATTGACATTATTGTCATGATCGTGACAATTTTACTACGCCGAGATTATGAGATACACTGTCAAAGTGGGATTTCATTACCTGAGACTGTGACCGAACGAGTGCTTGGTGACGTCGCACCGGTCATTTCTCTTGACCGTGACTATACATATATTCTTTACTTTATTCGACATATACCGCCCACAATCAAAATCGCACCACGAAGTAATTAAGATGCTTATTGAACTGATCACGTTATTGTCGAATTGTTTTGCGAAGAAATCGCAAGAAAACAACGAAATTTTTACAAGAAGTGCAAAATACACAAATTACAGTGAGTCAAATATAGGAACGCGCTTTAAGGTCAGGCATGCACTGGCAGTTTGTAAGTTTCCACAGCGCTCCTCATTTACCTAGCGGAAACTGACCTGACCTTGAAGTGCGTTCCTATATTTGACTCACTTGTACACAAAGTATCGAAAATTATGACATTAAAAGAACGTTATGCATCCCGAAAGAGACGTTGGGCTCGTAAACAACAAAGTCACTCACGAAACCGACTTTTACAAAGAAAGCAAAAATCACCGAGCAAAATAGTTCCATCTGTGGGATGATGTACAGAGTGCAAATATCGCAAATAGATTCCACTCGAATGCACCGATTATGCGTATGTGCGTACTGCGAGTTGGTGATCTAATCCGAATTGTTTTGCGAACAAAATGAAAAGAAAACAACGAACTTTTCGCAAGAAATGCAAAAAGTACAGAAATTACACAAAGTAATGCAACATATGAAATCAAAAGAACGTCATGCGTCCCAAAGGAAGATGCTGGGCTCGTAGACAACAAGGTTACAATCACCAACTAAATTGACCTTTTCAAAGCAAAAATCACCATGTAAAATAGTGCTACTCGTAGAAAAATGTACAGAATGCACATATCGCAAGGAAATTCCACTCGAATGCACCGATTATGCGTATGTGCGTACTGCGAGTTGGTCATCTAATCCTAGTTCTGTACCTGCTCTCTTAGGAGCAGATTCGACTGTGACTTCTTTTTGAATTAACGAGAATATTACAATTTGGCAGTGAACGGATCCGGCGGTGAAACATCGAAATACACTTCTAAAAAAGGTAACCTGCCGAATATTTTTTCGACATTATGATCAGGTCCTCAAATAAATACTATCTGGAAGAAAAAAATGGGGAGAAACGAGAAGAACAAAATATTCTCATTAATGTCGGTAAAACTTCTTTTTAAAAAGAGGTTCTGCAATGCAACCACTTATAGAGCAAGATTATAATAAAAATTAAGGTGAAGCTTTCGAAATTTAAAAATTCAACAGCCAGATTTTATACTGCGGAGTGGTACAAAGTCAACCTTGATTTTTGTGGCATGGGAATAAGGCGGTAAAATTAACTATTGGACGGGGCGACAAAACTTTTACAACCAGCCCTGGGCTTGCGTCATCCCACAAACCATCCGTTCCACTACTTGTAACACACCCATTCCACCATCCATCGATCGACCATTCGATCGATTACAATCAACAAAGTAGTTACAAGTCCTGCTGTTTAGAATTTCCAGAAAATGAGCTTTAGAAGAAATGAACTTTCGACCTATCAACACAAAAGATTTTGGTTTGGCCGTCCGATGAATCCAATAATAATTTCCGTTTAAGCCAATACTACTTTTTTTTTCAGTTTGAAATAAATATGGCTCAAGACGTATTGTAAGAGATTGATGATAATCTGGTTTAACGCCTAACGTTGCGGGTGCACCCTAGTTTAAGTTGGATTTATTTGAAATTTGTAAAATGAAATGATTGCTTCGTAGTGCGATTATAGTTACAAACAATACATGAAGAAGTGTACATATGTTGATGAAGAAAACTACAACTCCTACTCGATAACAGTTGGTGACAGTAACAGTACACATCTTACACCTATCTAAATTTTTAATAAATGTATAATTTGCAGCAACCAGCGAAGAGTAAGGAAATACTACTGGACGAACCAGCAGCGGTACGGTATACCTACATATACGGCTCGGTGGCCCCGAAGAAATTTACAGATACGTATTTCGGCAATTAAGTTGATATTCTCAGCGGAAAACTGGAGAAATTACGTATTACCAGCGATATCCGGCTTGCGCGGTATTCGTTTTGGGCGTTAAGCCTGGTGATACGTATTCCCCGAGTTTTCCACTGAGGATGACAATTTGGTTGGCGAAATACATATCTGGAACTTCTTTCCTTTATGCCCTAAATTATATCAAAATTATATTTCCACATACAGTGAGTCAAATATAGGTACGCCCTTCAAGGTGATACCAAAGCCATCTCATTTACCCACTGGTTGTAATCATATGAACATCTAGTACAGCAACTTGTACTCGATGTTCACACGATAACAACTACTACGTGAATGAGATGCGCTGTGGAAACTTACATTTTGCACCTGTCCTTAAATAGTGCATTCCTGTATTTGACTCACTGTACCCCAAAGCGAACTATATGCGCAATGGGCTTTTAATTTAAAAAAACAAAAATGTTAGATTTCGATGGAAAAATTTCGGTGTGAACAAAGATGATTGCAAACTAAAAAAAAATTGCTCAAAATGCCTACATATACGTCAACTACTTCGCTTTTTTATCATCGCGTATTCTCGAGATATATGGACACACTGTCTTTATTTTGCGTCATTTAGAAATGACCAAAAGATAAACGTAAGTTACCAGTATAACCAAGAATTTGTACAAAAAAAATTACGTTCCTTAAATTTTTTATCGATTTTATCCTATACTTCTACTTTCTAATAAAAAAATTCTATATTGGATAAGCCATTAAAATGGTTTAAAAGTTTTTGTTATGTATGTACATTTGAGCCTAGCTACCTGATATCAGTATGTGAATATATTACTGAAAATTACTTTCTAATACGAAGAGACAAAGTACTTATATTTGATACATTTGTTTCAAAATTTGAGAACGCTATATAAAAAGAAAAAACGAAACAAACACGTCAGACTGCATTGCAAATAGATCGTATCTCGATAGATATCACAGAAATGCGATTTGATATTTTAACAATTTCGTAAAATTAAAAACTACCACCGTGTATTATAATTTCCTCAATTTACGGAAAAGCGAATTTTTACTGTATAAATAAGATATCGTCAAACTTAGATATGTACGGTGGGGATCTTAATTATACGAAATGTAAAAATTCAATCGATACTATCTTGACCTCAACAAGAAAAATGCATTTACCGAGACTTTAATATTTATGAAATTGTTGAAACTGGACGGAATATATGTGCACAATGCAAATTTACTCATTAAATATAAAAAAAAATGGGCACTGCAAAGCAGTCCAGAGAGGTCCAAAAATTCTCTTTTTTGAAAACTTTATATATGTTATTGTGTTTATAAATTTTTGTATTATTGTGTAGTATAGACTATATTGAGTTACCGTTATTATTATAAAAGTTTATTAAATTGTAAGATTATAATTAAATGAGCTTGCGTATTACAAAATAAATGAAGTATAATATATTGTCCTATTTCTGTGTTATAATCAAATCACCGCCAATCATCAACGGAATTCTCATCTTGGAAATTACCATTTTTTTAATATTCAATTAGCTACCATGAGAGAGGCGGAGTCTCACTGCTACATTTGCGACGGTGGATCATTGGTAACATGGAGTCAGGAGTAGTCTGGGCAAATAGTAATTACGAAATAACTTGCGATATCCTACATATACACAGATCTACTCCTAGTGGCGAGTAGGCGATGCTGTCGTAACTTATGTCGTAATTGTACGCTGTTACCGTTGTTTACCCCCGACTAGTCAGGAGCGGTGCGGTATACGTATGTATACGTCTCGGTGGTTCCGTAATTCTTACACCGAAAGGTATAGAAAAGGTGAAGGGATTAAGAAGAGGGCGACGAATCTTCCGTTTTTTTTTCTCAATATACTTGAAATTTTATAATATAATAAATTTACAAAAAGTACGGTGTTACATTTCTACATGGAATAACTCTCTCCGAATCCGGCACGGCATTAAATAATTTTGCCGTCATATTTTCGGCTGTTTCGAACTCCAAAATACTGGCGATATTTCCGCATCTATAACAATAATTCGGCGCAGACCAGACCGTCACTAATTTATCGTCAAACATGTACTTATATCCTGAAAGATACAAACGAAATTAAAACTAGGGAAAAGTATCATTTATTAACAGTAAGTATACCTTCGTGCACGAGCTGGTGAGCTCTACATATAAGAGATAGATTATTGATTCTCATGAAATCATGCGTCACCCTCGCACCAAATAAGTATCCAGCACCTCGAGGACTGGTAGCCCTATTTGAAAATATGCATTTTCAAATTATCTTTTACGAATTTTAATATACCAGGTGGGAAAACGCAGATCGACATACACGCGTCAGACGTCAAATTTGGAAACGTTATACGTGAAGAGTAGGGGAGTAGTTGGTTGCCCAGCCTCGTAAAACTTCCTTTCTTATTACATCTACCATTCTAGACGCCTAATGTGTAGTCTGGGCAAACAGCGGTAAATACGAAATAAGTTACGACAGATCACGTATATACAGAACTACTCGCATACAGCGTACCGACTAAAGTGGGAAATCGGCGATGCTGTCGTAACTCATTTTCGTAATTGTACGCTGTTACCACGGTGTTACTACTAATGTGATTTTGGGTATGTGTCGATCTGCTTTTTCCCACAATGTATTTACCATGCTTCGATATCTTCCGGATCCGACCAAACCAAATCGCAAAACGCACCTTTGTGAGGAATTTCTTGATTTCTCTCTAAACATCGGATTTGATCCACGGTAATAATTTCCGGGCTTAAACCGCCGTGAACACAAAGAATTTTTTCATCTATTAGCTGAAATAAACGTATATTACTTTATGTGTATATTATTTTTCCCCACAAACGCTTAATGGATAAGTAATTGAACTTTTTTCCCTTACTTATTGGTGACGGTTTTTCTTGGTAGGTCAATAGGTCATTGATCTCCTCGTAAAATAGCGTTAGTCACAATCCCGTACTATACTCCGTTTATTGAACAGAAATAGTTAAGCCACTCCCCACAAAAGCACGCAATGTTTGAATAAATATTTAAGTTTATTGGATCCGACGCTGAAAGGCATAAGGATTGACGAGAAGAAGAAGAAGAAGTTTATTGGAATTATTGCATTATTATTTATCTAGTTAATAAATAACGAAGAATTTCAAATTTCATACCCTTATTTCAAATATTCCGCGGTTTTACTAATTTGTTTGTTGCGCTTATTGATATAAATTTATGGGGAGTGGTTTAATTATTTCTGTTGGATGAACAGAATATACAAGTACAGGCCGGGGAAACATATGACGTCATCAAACGACTTCTACCTGTGCTATATTTCATTTAAGTTAGGAATGCAGTGTGGGAACAAATGGAGGTATAAAATTCTTGAATATGATTGGCAAATAACGACTCCCAACTTACACAAAGCGTAGCATTTCTGACATGGCACTTGATAGTTGTCACTTTGTCAAACATATCCTTACTTATCCGGGCAGTTTGTCCTATTTTGATTATGCATTCTTAACGTGAACTCGATATAGACGAGTACCGCGATGCAGTGAGTCAAATATAAGAACGTACTTCAAGATCAGGTGCATAAATCACTAGGTAAATGAGATGCGCTGTGGAAACTTACATTTTACACCTGACCTTGAAGTGTGTTCCTATATTTGACTCACTGTAGTTACGTACCGATTATACGGGGACTATCCATAGTGGAAAAATATATTTCTTGTCGGTCTTCCTAATTATGACTAGAGACCGGCAAATTTTGGTTTTCACCCCCCACCAGTTCCTACTACGTCAGTGGTAGGGAGTCTGTCTTATGTACTTATCATAACTACCACGTATCTCTGACACACGCTCTTATTGCAATGAGGATGTGATGCGAGTCGTTTTTCAGCTTTCAACCTAAATCTGCCCGTCTCCATTTATGAGTGATGCTATATTGACCTACAGAAACAACCACCTGTGTTACTCACCGCTGCTACCGTTAATAAATCAAAAACTCCACAACAATACTTCCAGGCATTAACGTTCCCGTATTTCGTCAGGCATTCGTCGTAGAAACCGTACACTTGGGTAATTTGTCTGCTTTCGTGATTGCCTCTTAAGAGCGTGATTTTATCGGGATACTTGGCCTTTAGCGTTAGTAATCGAGTGAAGGTTTCCAAGCTATAATATCCTCGATCTACGAAATCGCCTAAGAATATGTAATTTGTATCAGGTACCTGACCTCCTTTCCGGAACAATTCTTCTAAATCGTAAAACTGAAATAGATCAAAATTTCAGAACAATTCAGCATCAAAAGGATATAATAGTTGGGATTAACACCAAATTAAATAAACGAAGTAGCTGGAAAACGTGAATTTCGCTTTCATATGAAAAACAACTACTCCCCGTACACACACATATACGGCACTAACATTCGTTACCTTTGTACGGGGAGTAGTTTCCAGACCAAAGTAGTGCATTACTCAAACACAAAATTTTCATATGTGACATGCACATAGCATAATCCAGATTGGAGACTTTCAACAACTATAATTTAAGCAATTATCGTTAAGGTTTGACAAACGCCCATCTTGTACACTGAAAGAACAAGACACGCGTTTGTCGAAAGACGGCGATAGATCTGCACAAGTTTTATATATGTGATTGGAGCAGACATATATCAAACTCGTTATCTTGGGATCAACATTTGCTCAGGATACAATACCGTTTAGGAAGAACGAAAGTTTGCTAACGCTTTTGTTGCCAAATCAATCATTACTGGCCTAAACCTATACAAAGTCTATGAATCGATAGGATCGCCAGTAGCTCAGATGCATCTGTTAAATTGGGCCGCATAAGTCTCGCATGGATGATATGAAGGTCTCAATTTTCGAGAATGGATGCACTATTCGTGGGCTAGAGGACTAACACAACATATCCATAATCTAACGAGCATTCTAATTGATATACCATCTTGCTTATTCGGTAATCCTAATTGGAGGACATCGCGTGCATATTTCGCCCACCAAACAAAGGATATACCAGGCACAATCATTACGATCAACGTGTTGAAGTAATTAAGTTTTAAAAAAAAACGTTTCTGACCTGTCCATGTATATCTCCACAGACGGTAACTGGTGTTGACACAGGTTGAACGTTAGATTCTTCTAGTAGTATTTCGTTTACTTTATCACACAATTTCTTTAAGTCGTTTTCTGGCAAATATTTGCACTGCTTAGAGATCTCTATCCAATTGTCAAGATCTGCCATTTCAATTAAAGTTTAACACAGAGAGCATTTATTAACAATGGGTGTTTGTTAATTTTGGTAAATGATAATAGACTAAGGAACTTATTAATCATCGACTATATCTATGATATTATCATGCTGTCGAGCGTTTTGACGAATTTTGGAAATTTACTAACTGTACAATACCTATTTAGAGTCGATTGACACAATATATATTTTAGAGGTTATCTGTCAAAATTATGTCTGTCAAGTAGAATGCGTCAAATCGAACAGTACCACAAATACCTGAAACTGAAATTACTACGCGCCTCTAAAGTTGTTGTGTAAGTATTATAGTGATACATGAATTCTGAATTATTTTACTACGCACACCTTCCAGAAGAAATATATACGGATAATAGAAGGCAATTTTTACCAAATGATATCAATTAACATAAATAATTTCATTTTTGAAGTCAAACATTGGCTGCACTGATTTAAAATTTAAAAATGGCCACCAGTTAGTTAATGCACGTCATCGTACATAGATCAAGGTTAATTAATAGTATCGGTTTGGTTCCATTCAAAACTGCAGCCACACTCCAGCATTTGCTATTATCACACGAAGTAGTTCTGACCTACATTCTTCGCACTCATTTAAAATGGCTAAGGAATACTGTTTGGCTGATGTAAAACAGAAATGCAACAATCAGGGCGCTTGGGTAGTTATCCACAACGAAGTGTACGACGTTACGCCTTTCCTAAACGAGGTAAGTGGGCCCCTCTATTATTACCGAATAACAATCTAAATTTGACCGTTTTTCTTAATCGCTTATCTGTTGATAATTCATCTCGTGTCATCACCCGTTGCATAAAGTCGGTGCATATTTACATCTGCATTTTAAGCTATAGTAGAATATGATAAACATTGCAGTAAATTACGTGGCGAATTTCACGTTAACGAAACGAGTGATGTTCAAAAATTCGTGTAAATAACAATTGTTTTCCATCGCTGTAAAGCGGTCCCTCGGTGATAGCCCAATTATGCAATCGAAAACAAAGAGGTGAACGTATGGATGTAAATATATGTATATACATACATAGATCTTAGGCCTGCACATTTCACCTTTTTTGAAACTTCTTTAGGTGTCTATTTATCCGTATTTATATTAGAAAAATGCAAATCTCTTATATTTACAACCTAGTTTACGAGGAAGTGAAAAGACCCAAGGCAATTAAACAATTAATCACCTTCAATTCCATGTGCTGTACAGGAAGGTAAACATAAAATACATGTTTTCTCTACGTAATTATAGCGGTAATATCTTGTTTGTCACGTATTTATAGTGAATGCGTAAATATCAGTTATTAATAATTATTCATGCCAGCATCTACATCTTTGCATTTATCGCAATTACTTATAAATAATGTGTAACTGTTAATGTTAAGGAAAAGGTATATTTAACTAAATGGGTTGCAATTCTTCGTGTTAAATTTGAACTTTTCCCAAATTGTACCGCTCAAAAGGTCATCCGGAAATATCCTCGTTGGCTTTCATTGCCGATAACCATGAAAGAAACTGCCCCCAAGATCGACCCCCTCCTCGAGTGAACGAGGGAACGTCCTTAGGTCCCCGACGACCATCAAACTCCAAATTTAACCATGATAAATTGAAATGAAGTTACATGAGAGTTTTACCGTTGACATAGACATTTGGTTCTCCATACTTCCAAACTTTTTCAGGAATACTGAGTTCATTGCATTTCATTATTTCTGAAAAAAGAAGCTGAAAATATGCATAGCAAAATGTTGCGTACACTAAACCACAGCATTCCAAGACCGGAAAGATGTTAATAGCATTAATACATAAATACATAGTTTTGGTACGAATCTTTCGGGGTGTCTCTACTACTTTTTAGGTCAAATAATATCGTTGTGAAATATAATCTGCTAAATTGAAAGTGTGTCTATTATTTTATGACCTAAAAGGTGATGGAGGCTACTGTTTTCGGTAAAAACTTCATCACTTTCGAAGTTCTTAAGGAAACGGTTTAAGTTGGCGTTATGACATCATCTGCTAAATTGCAATTTAGTCTATGATTTGACCTAAAAAGTGGTGGATGCAACCGGTTTTTGTAAAACCTTTACTTTCGAAGTTTCTACCGAAAACTTAATTAATAAAAATAAAAAGTAGAGACAACCCCCATAAGATAAGTGTGGAAGTAATTCACGAAATATATTTAATTAAGAATAATAAAAGAAAATTACAGTTTGGAAATAAACTGAAAGGGAACCGTTTTCTCAGATATGTATCTCTACATTCAGATTTCGCCAATAATAATTATAGGTGGTCCTTTTCCACGGAAAAAAAAAGTTCTTAAGGAAACTAATTAAATTGCCGTTATGACATCATCTACTACATTGCAATGTTGTCTTTGATTTGACCTAAAAAGTGGTGGTAAGGTAATAATAAAAAATGTTGATTCCCATGTTTCTATGATAACTACCATTCTGGCTCGTGCCACACTGCGTAAAATGTCGCATACTAGATATAAAATAATAGAAATTTTCATTTCCTACCTGATTCCGTTCGTTTTTTTTTTTTTTTTCTGAAGAAACCTTATTGTTAGTTCGAAATGAATATTGTTTATCAACCGATTGTGCATTTTAATGAAGTACTTGAAGAATGTTCCTGCATATTGTTCATATATTTCGTTTGTTCATAATTTTTTATATGAGAAGAAGAATGAAAAACATATGGTGCGTTTTGAATGGAAGAAAAAGGAATGTCCCGTGACGAGACTCGAACCAGCGATCTCGTGAGTATGGCACCAAAACGCTATCGACTAAGCCACGAGTCCAGTTGACAATCGTGTTATATCTAGTGGATTTAACTGGTGGGTGAAACTTCAACATCGATTATCTCGGTAATTTAGGAATGTTGCATCGAACTACTCCAAAATATTCTTATTTAAGGACCAAACTATACGTACCATAAATATCAAAAATTACAAAAACCAATTACCTTACCTTCTCCTTCTGAGATCCAAATCTAATTCTATGAACTCAAGTACTCTCACGAATTTTCAATTTAATTCTAGAGTCAGGGAAAAACGCCTTGAACCCTCCTATCTGGGTGAATCGAAACTTCTGCAATCGCGCAGTTTTGGAAGTGGTAATGGAAATTTAGTTTACAACATAAACTAAATGGGAAGTAAAACATCCTTTTATGTAATATAATATAATTTCGACTACCATCTAAACGCGAGATTGTCGCTGGCGTGCTTTCTGTCCCACAAGGACTGCAGAAGATTTTCTCGTAGAGTTGGAATATTTAGATCTCGATAAATCTGTGCATTCCCTTCATAATAGCCTCGATTAGAATTCGGAAAGTCAGGTTCTGAAGAACCTCCAGTTCTTTCACGTGCGTCGAGGAGGCTGAAGATCAGGCCATAACATCGCAGGTTCACAGCGGCCAAAGTGTCGTCTTGTAAAGAAGCAACTTGCGTCCAAGGTAAAGAAGATTCGTAGGACACCCTGGGAGAGGGAACTAAAGCTTACTTATATAAAGAACGCTTTAGTTACACGTATCTGAAATACTGAATATCGTTTCTTACTAAATTATGAGATTTTTACCGGTCCTTACCCTTAGAAACAGTAATAGATTGAAGTCTTTGGCGCCCCAGGGCACAATCTTTTAGCCGCTCTTAGCGTCGACAAGAAATCAGAAATCAGGCACCCCAAGACAATTGTCTTGTTTGCCCAATTGGAAATCCAGCTCTACTTACAAGCCCAATAAGTTGTGTGACTTTAATTTTGATGAAAATGTTTTATTTATCCTTCTCATTTTGAATGCTTCGATGAATATGCAGTTTAGGTCATTGTCCATTGGTCATCATACATTTATGCAATAAGATATAGTGTAGAAACTTACGTTCCTTTTTTACTTGCCGCTTGGGAGTCGAGATCGGTGTTTCGTAATAAATTGTAATCAAATTGTTAAACGAACTCGAAATCTAGTACACACAAACACATTGAAGTCGTAGATAACTTAACACTATTAATAAAAATCATCTTTAGATTAGAAGAATATGTTTCTTCAAATAGACCTAATATAATGTATTACATAATTTCATTGAACGATTGAATAATGAAGCAGTTACGTAACGCGTCTCGACTTAAAGGTGTATAATTATATAACATTTGATTGACACGCAAGTTGAGTGGTACTATAAATATACCGTGCAATTGCGTTTGTTGGCCAACCGAGAACGTATTTCTTCGGTTTTGGTATGTATAATGTTCGAAGTGATCGTGTTATTAGTCGTTCTGTGTACGTTAAAGCAATTTGCAAGTCATTCGATGCACGTATTATCTAGTGATTACCACGTTCGTGTTAAAAATATAGAAAATTATTTAGAATCTTCGCCTTGTACAATTCGCAGAAAAATAAGGTATTATTTGCTGCGTAAGCATGACTTCGACCTAGGATGATACGTTGATATAATAGATAATGCAAAATCGATCAGTTCGTGTTGGTGGTAGATATTTCGATTACGTAAAGTGGCCGCGTACTCAAAAATTTGTCAAGTTAAATAATGCGTATGTACATCACAGTTTAGAAATATCCGGACAGACGGAGACTTTCGTCGTGCAAACCCAATACAAATCGGAAGGAGATTTGGTAGATTCGCAGAACTCATTTTGTCCGCTTATTTTCTAATGATCGTGTACATACATACATAATTCTCATTTTTGATATTACTAGGGATAGGACATTCGAGTCCTCGAATCCCACGAATCTTGAAAAAGATTCCAGATTCAAAAACTCGGATTTTCAAAATTCGAATCCTAAGAAGCGGTTAAACATTTTAACTCCAAACTTTGGAAAGATCAGTTTTATTGATATCGAATACAAGCGTTCAGTAAAAATCAGGAGTGTAACAGTTATATTATGAATATTAAGTAACTAAAATGTAGAAACGTAAAAAATAGGATTTATGTCATTTCAAGGTATCAATAAATATTGTAGCCTTATATATTTATAGAAATAATAAGAAAACTTGCATATAATTAAAATGCCAATACAATTAAAACTTATAATTATACTTTATTTACTAAATTTTATTTGTTTCTTAATAAATTAATATTCTTGTATTGTACAGTGATGACTCGCTAATCCGAACCCTGAGAAATCCGAACTCCCTTGTAATCCGAAGAAAATTGAAATATTGCCCTTTAACCTTGTAATCCGAATCGCTTAGGGGTTCGATAATCCGAATCGCAACCATACAATTGGTCGCAGTCGGTGTCGTGTATTCGTTGGTTTGTTCTTGCCGAAGCTACATACGTCGGGAAATCACCGGAATAGTTAAACCTATGTATTATGTTGACTAAACGAGCATAAAAGGTTAACGCTTAGCGAAAAGCAGGACATTTTGAAGCAATTAAACAGTGGTGCAATGGGAAAATCGTTGGCTGTAAAGTATGGCGTTGGTGCGGCAACAATTTCGAACATTAAAAGCAATAAGGATAAAATAGTGGGGTATGTAGTTTATTTGTTCATTAACAGATTCTAGTTATTATCGCAATTAAATTTCGCATAGGTACATTGGGCATTGATATCGACACCAAAACGTAAAAATACTCTGCGCAATTGAGATTACTCCCTAATGGAAACAGAACTTTATAAATGGTTCTTGTCACAAATAAAAAAACACGCGAACGTAACCACCACTGTTCTAAGGGAAAAGGCTATACAGATTTATGCCAAACATTACGATGATAACAAGTTTATTGCAAGTAAGAGGTGGCTTAACCGATTTAAAGAAAGGCGTGACATTTGCAGACTAAAAGTTTGTGGGCAAAATCTGTCAAGCGATCCTACATTGGTTCAGCCTTTTCTGAAAAATATTACGGAAAAAATGAACAAGTTTAAGGTATTACCTAACCAGATATACAATGCTGACGAATCAGCATTATTTTGGTAGCTGCTACCAGATCATACATTAGTACACGTCAAAGAAACCTCAGCACCAGGGCGAAAAAGCTCCAAAGAGAGAGTAACTTTTCTCGCTTGTGCCAATGGCGATGGGACTCATAAACTACCACTGACAGTTATTGGCAAAGCCAAAAATCCTAGAAAATCCTTTGAAAACGGTAATATTCCAGTTGAGTACCATTCAACAAAGAATGCATGGATGACATCCGCATTATTCGTTGAATGGTTTTATACATCTTTTGTCAAACAAGTAAGAATATTTCAAAAAATGTAGTAATGTACTTTTTTTCTTTAAAATGTATTTATGTATTTTTTAATTTTGACAGATGCAATAAATGTTTAACCTTTCTATACTCACGCATACGGTCTGTGAGACCGACTTATATAGTATAGTATACGTCTTTCATTTTGACGTGAGTATAGGAAGGTTAACAGTCTAAAACGCAATTTTTAAAATATTTTAATGATCACTCAGTAATTCGAATTTTCCGATAATCCGAATCGTCCATGTTTTAATTAATTCGGATTAGCGAGTTCCCGCTGTATTTATAAATTTGTACTTTAGGAGTTTACAATAAGTAGGGCAATTCATTAAGTATCATTATTATTTTTTTTTGGGAAAACTTTTTCCTCTTTATAAGTTAATCCGGAGACATGCGATGTATGAAGGATTCGAGAGATTCACCTCTAGATATTATACACAGTGATCCAGAATGATTGAGGGTCACGTGACAACTGTATTGTTTTATTCCAAGGGAAAATTAATAGTTCAATTATGATTCGTTTCAATGATCAGCGCCCTCATCATAGGCGTGCAAGTTTTAGAGATTATTCCGATCGTTTTTCACTTATTTTATCACAAACGTTCTTTTTCAAGACTAAAACGACGAATATATTATATTTTGGTAGGTTCACTAACTGAAGATGTTAATCAGTATTAACTCGCAACTTTTAGGTTAGGATGGTTTTGTCTACCGATTACTTAAGTTCAGCTTAATTCTATATTTGGGCAAATGAAGTAATAATCTTCGTTACTTTTTTCTTTCTTTCGTCGTTTTAATTCGCACTTTTTAAGAATTTGATATAAATTTTGTTTTAAAATCCAATAATATAATACATTGAGTAACAAAAGGAATGGATTGTCGGTACGCCTATGGAATTTATCGTTAAACGCATGGATATGGAGCGGTAAATGTCATATTAGTACAGAGCGGCCGCGTCAATCATTCTGGATCACTGTGTAGCTAAAATGATCACAGTTTGAATATACAGAGTCACCAATAAATGAATCAATCTGGCTAAATTTTGATGCTTTTGCTTTAAAACTGATGCAAAATGACGACCTGACAGTAATCATATGATATTCTTTACCTGTAAAATTCGAATTATTACAATTTTTTTTTCTTCAAAAAATACCGAAAGATTAGGTTTTTGCCCAAAATTTCGCAGAACGTTAAAAGAAACAGTTGTTTTTGTTTTTGTTTTTCGTTTGATAACGACAAGTTTTTGAAATAAGAAATCTTCGACAGTTGAATTGCAAAGCGGAAATAACATCCAAGATACCGACTTCAAATACAAATCGTAATAGGAGCTTGTGTGATCTACCACGCAGGATAAGTTTCGGGGCAAAGGTTGCGACAATCTAACCCATTTATCCAAGATAATTTGGAAGATAAAAGATCATTACTCACATACGACGTCGTTAACACAACATTAATGACCAGCAATAATAGTGCTTGTCAAGTTCAATTTTTGTAACCCATGCATTCCTGGCTTACAAAAAATTATTCTTACTAGTCATAATGTTTACGGCGTTGTATTTATTTATATATTGTTTTATCGTACATACTGCCCTTATGTATCTTCTTTTGCATGCACATACCTACATATCTATGTATATTGTAGTATAACAAATGTCACTAGAAATAAAATTATTTATTTTATAGAAAGCATATATTAATGGATTAGAAAAACATTGTTAACTTTCAAACACATTTCATATAACATTTATACATTACAAGAATTCCTATAAATTTACTGGAAATAACCTAGGATACATCGACGTACAATACAGGTTTCTATAACAGCAATATCCCTCGATGAACTGAAGTCCAAGTTTTCGTTTCGTGGACAACGGAGAAAGGCAGCAGTGTAGTCCTGGTTTCAAGAAGAAGTAAAAGTTTGTTTGGTTAACGACGTATTAATTGACAAGATAGATAACTCAATACTGTTACAAATATCACATCGGTTTATACGGTTGTTGAAGATGCTTGCCTCGAGCTAGCGAAACACGTGTCGCCGAGTTTACCGATGTGATATTTGTGTCAATAAATAACTTTATAAAGATATTTCGAATAAAAGGGTTTTAAGAAGAAGTATTAGTGAATAAAAGAACCTCACCGTACAGAAGAAGGAAGAATTTATAAAAGGGAAGAATCCATAGAGCTGCATCGAGAAGAGAAGTGAAGAGACGAGATATAGGTAGAATCGTCAACGGAAAAGAAATTACACTTACACACACACACACACTAGGTAAATATTTTGATTTTATGTTCGATATTTCCCAAAAATTTATAAACATAATTTGTTATAATTTATGCTCTTTATATCATTATTTACAAGCTAGACCGGTGCAATTTCCTTTAAGTAATTTAACTAAATTCTCAGTACAATATGCATATAAGATAGAAAAGTAATATAATTGCTTAAGAATGATGAGGAATGTACATAAATAAATCGGTGTGTATCTGCAATACAAATTATCGTCCTCGAATGCAATACCGAATTTAATCCACTTTAAATTTGTTACGCGCTACGTTGCTTTATCATTTCAATGCTTGTTTGTAAGCATGACATGTTACATTTCATACGGCGATGATATTCGAGTGGCGTAATACTTTTCTAAACGAAAGTGCAGATAAGAATGTTTAATAGCCTGTATGACTGACGAAAAATATATAATGTAGTATGTGAGAATATTTTGGGAGGATCCTGGATAATTTTATCGTATCGTTGTAATATCGCTAAGAACAGAATTATATCGAAAATATCACCACGAATTTGTGTGTTTTTGGGGTGATTAACCTTCCTATACTCACGCATACGGTCTGTGAGACCGACTTATATACTATAGTATACGTCTTTCATGTTGACGTGAGTATAGGAAGGTTAAGAATGACGACTGCTTCGATTTGATAGTGATAATTAGGTAGAAAAATATTTCCAAGAGCATGGAGAGAGTTATAATTACAGAGAAGAAGTAGAAATGTATAAATGAAAAAAGTTGCCGAATAAGCCTCAGTGAGGATATTTTTGTGAGAGTAATGTAGATTTTTATTTATCTTTCTACTCTTTCTTTGTGATAAGTAGGCTTAGGATTTTATGTAAAGAGAACGACTGAAATATGAACATGTACAGTGTAGCCCCCGATTTACTTCTCTATAGGTATAATTGATCCAAAATCTCGTCTTCATCTTTTGGGCTTGAGAAGAATTTTCACTTTTTAAAAATGAAGGTCGGCATGACAATTGAGAAAAACTGCTGAGGATCAATAATGCTGCAAGATCTTATTGAGTTGTTCAGATAATGAAATTGCAACCCTATTCAAAATTTGACAAATATCGGATCACGTTGACTACAAAACACTACAGAAAAATAACTATTCAGTATAAGCTGTCAAAAAAAAATTGTCTTGATTTCTATGGTATTTTATTCAAAAAAAAAAAAAGGAGAAAATACATAACAATTATTCAATTTGAATTTCTCCACAATCGGCACATTTTTAATATTTTAATTTAATTAACGAAAACTAGGATAATACGTAAACCATTGAATTATTATTAATAGAACAAAACATAAATTGCATTCTCATTATCTAAGATTTTATATGATAGATCTCTACCACTAATAGGTCAATAAAACAAGGCTGGTTTGAACGATAGTTATATTTTCAGAACGTTTACAAACGTTTTCGGAATACCTTCTTCAGTGAAAATATAACTAGATAAATATATAAACAAACATTTGTTTTTTATTTGGGAACTATCAACAAAATGACTAATGACTAGGATTTCTTGATATAGAGGATGTGTAACAAACTTTTATATACATATGTAAATTATAAAAACTAAATTAATGTGTAAACATACATGCAAATTAAGTAAAACCCTATATCAAAAAATCTTTGTCGAAACCTTAACAATTCTGTTCAAGGACTAGGGAAAACCCAAATTTAAAAACCTAGCCAAAGGTTTCCTTCTTAAGAAATGCAAATGTCATTTTAACAAATTGCTATATACATTACTTAAATTTTGAATATCGGTTCTGAAATTAATAGTTTTAGTGTCTTTTTGTATATTTATCATTTCATATATTAGTCTTTTTTATAATTATTCTCTGTTTTTAATATAATTGTGTTTTCAAAATCAAAGTAATGCCCAAGATCTTTGTAATGCTTTGTTACAGCGGTCATTGCACCAAAATCATTATTTAAAGAATACTTATGGCTATACAACCTTTTCTTTAAATATTGTTTCGTCTGACCGATGTAACAACCATCACAGTCTTTACAGTTTATTTTATAAACTACATTACTTTGATTTTGTTTAATTATTTTAGATTTAGTATTAGTAAAAGAGATCTATTACTATAATTTGGAATGAAAGTAATGTTTATGTTGTTTTTATTAAATTCTTTTTTATTTTTTCGCTTAAACCTTTTTTATAAGGAATAGCGCTATAACATTTATTGTTATTAATTTTAATTCCTCTATTATATAATTTGTTAATTCTATTTTTTATTTATTTTTTTCATAAAAACTATTTGGATAATTATTTTTATCTAAGATTTCTTTAACTTTGTTTAAATTCTTTTCCCTAAATTCAGGATTAGCTAATCTAACCGCTTGATCAACTAAACCGGTAACTACTTTAATTTTATAATATAAAAATAATTATCCAAATAGTTTTTATGAAAAATAATAAAAAATAGAATTAACAAATTATATAATAGAGGAATTAAAATTAATAACAATAAATGTTATAGCGCTATTCCTTATAAAAAAGGTTTAAGCGAAAAATAAAAAAGAATTTAATAAAAACAACATAAACATTACTTTCATTCCAAATTATAGTAACAGATCTCTTTTTACTAATACTAAATCTAAAATAATTAAACAAAATCAAAGTAATGTAGTTTATAAAATAAACTGTAAAGACTGTGATGGTTGTTACATCGGTCAGACGAAACAATATTTAAAGAAAAGGTTGTATAGCCATAAGTATTCTTTAAATAATGATTTTGGTGCAATGACCGCTGTAACAAAGCATTACAAAGATCTTGGGCATTACTTTGATTTTGAAAACACAATTATATTAAAAACAGAGAATAATTATAAAAAGACTAATATATGAAATGATAAATATACAAAAGACACTAAAACTATTAATTTCAGAACCGATATTCAAAATTTAAGTAATGTATATAGCAATTTGTTAAAATGACATTTGCATTTCTTAAGAAGGAAACCTTTGGCTAGGTTTTTAAATTTGGGTTTTCCCTAGTCCTTGAACAGAATTGTTAAGGTTTCGACAAAGATTTTTTGATATAGGGTTTTACTTAATTTGCATGTATGTTTACACATTAATTTAGTTTTTATAATTTATATATGTATATAAAACTTTGTTACACATCCTCTATATCAAGAAATCCTAGTCATTAGTCATTTTGTTGATAGTTCCCAAATAAAAACAAATGTTTGTTTATATATTTATCTAGTTATATTTTCACTGAAGAAGGTATTCCGAAAACGTTTGTAAACGTTCTGAAAATATAACTATCGTTCAAACCAGCCTTGTTTTATTGACCTATTAGTGGTAGAGATCTATCATATAAGATAAGTATGAAAAGGTCACGAAATATATATATATATATACATTTAATTATCTAAGATTAAAATCAAATCTTAAAAATGTTTGATATCGATTGTGCCACATCGGTTTTGATAATGTTCGCCTCGTGCTAGCGAAACACGTGTCACCAAATTATAATGAAACAATTGTGTGGTGAGGAGTTTATCGATGAGATATAGTGTCATATACAATTATAAAACAAAAACTGAATTATGCTATAGGACAAAGGATTATTCTATGAGAAAAAATGGAATCTATAAACGTAGGGTTTGTTTCCTTAGAGAAGAGCACATTACGTCAGCGGCGCAATGAGCCAAATTTGGTGTACTGTATACGTTACCATGGCAACCGACTAGCGAAAGTCAATGAAACGTCACATTTCGCGCATATTTGCATGACGTAATGTGCTCTTCTCTAAGGAAACAAACCCTATTTGCATACATATTTAGTTATTAAAGCTACACGAGAAAAATAATATAATTCAAGTAAAAAGTGTAATACACGAACTACATCAGCTAGTATTTGCAATGCGATTAACAATTAAATGTTTTTCAAAATTTGAAAAATAGTTTGCAAGAGGTTGGAGAGAGTTTTAAATACTACAAAAAGTGAAATAAAATTTCACATACTCTCACATAAATTATCTCACTGAGATGTATTTATTTGGCAACTTTTACAAAAAGTTGTGCAAGGACCGCACTGCGGCCTACATTGCATATACCAATAATTATCACGGAGGGAATTGTGCTTTGCTTGTCGCGGACTGCAACCGTAGACCGGTTTCGCCCTTATTAGGGGCTCATCAGTACGGTATAGCACTTCCACGACAAACACCGGTCTACGGTTGCAGTCGGCGGCAAGCAAAGCATAATTCCCTCCGTGATAATTATTGGTATATGCAATGTAGGTCGCAGTGCGGTCCTTGCACAACTTTTTGTAAAAGTTGCCAAATAAATACATCTCAGTGAGATAATTTATGTGAGAGTATGTGAAATTTTATTTCACTTTTTTGGTAGTTTTTCAACATTTTCTACAAAAAATTATGATGATTATCATGCTGATTTTTGTACATTTTGAATTTTTGCCGTATTTTAGAAACATTTTTCACCTTTTTGTATTCTACATGCTTCTCGAGAGTTGAAGCTAATTTTTTACAGATTCAATTACCTATTTCACCCTTCACCGATTTCTTCAAAATCATTTACTAACAAGGGAACATCCCGAACCCGAGAATTTAAAAAGAAATTAAAACTCTGTGAACAAGTAGTCCACACCCAAGGATGTTCGAAAGCATTTTCCATTTCGGAATTCAATCCCGTTTTCAAGAGGGCGCAACTACCGCTGAAAATTTACTAGATTTGTGGCTTTCCCAAAATAACTACGGCAATGACATTTAAAATCCTTTCCCTGGGATGGATTATCGCCCTTTTATAATTTCGGGTGTGTCTTTGCCAGTGATGTTTTTTCCTTTCCATTTTAGGGCAACTTGGCATAATTTTCAAATAGGACCTCAGTGCTATTTTTATCTTATTGGTATCTTGATGGTTGTTGCTGATTCTTCATTCATAAAGAACTCCATATCATGACTTCAGCTACGAGTCCCAAATTCTGTTTTTTCTTTCATCTTTTCTTCCGTTTCTTATCCGGTCCTCCAACATCCACCTTTCGGGGAAGGAGCAACTCAAACTCTTACTAGTCACAAAAATTTGGGCAATACAATTGCACCATATTCCTCATGGCTAAACTGGGAAAATATGCGGTATGATGAGTCATCTGTCCTTTTCACAATGTAATATATAAGAAAACAGATTACTCATCATATCGCATATTTACCCAGTCAACTCATGGCATTAGTGACAACAATTTGCGAGAAACTGCCACCAAATGGAATTTAAGTATCGGGCAGTCCATTTTCCTTCTAGGCGGATATTAAACAAAAAGATGTCGTTTTACTTTTCACCCCCTTCCTTCCCCCTAAACTAGGGGCTCGCAGCCGTCTCCGAAGGAGATGCAAGGTTTTTTTAAGGCGTTCAATTCAGACCTCAAGAAGAATAGTAGTTCCCATATCATCATCATTTTTTTATAATCTTGTGTAGGCAAAGCAAATGATTATTAAGTTGATGAATAAGAAAGTCGTGGTTGAATACACAATTTCTCCGAATAATATAGATAATGATTTTTGACCCAATTTCTTTTCCATGCGTCATATTACCTTGAGTGGGTGACTATTGTAGTAAAGCAAACCTATTATACTATTTCTATAAATAGAGTACATAAGTAGCGGAACAAAAATAACGGCGTTATTGAATATTCAATCTTCGATACATCTTCTGCAAAGTCCTGTTGCTCATACATATGCATGCTTGTCCAACGTACATTTCAAGCGACGTAGTTTGAACTGGTTTGAACACGAAGCGTTTGTCATGGATAAAAATATTTGTTGTAATCGTTAGAATGCATTCCATAATAATTTGATATAAATATTTATTTATGACATTTGTTAGTTTGAGAAAAAATATATATGCACGTCTACGTGGCTTTCATCTCGAACTCGAGCATGATATAGTTGATATACAGTCCAAATTAAATGTACAAAAAAATTTTCTACGAACGGATAGCAAAATTCAGTAGAAATGTCATTTTATTATTTTTCAAAGCATTCGCGTTTAGAATCAACACAATTTTACATCCGCTGAAACCAATTTTCGAAGCATTGTTTTCCAATCTGATACCACAGAAACAAATTGCGTAAATTTCTCGACGGTTGCTTCGAGCGGAGGAAAGCGCTTACCCCGTACCTTTTGTTTGCCCAGGCTACTAAAAAGTCGAGACGGTTCGTCATACTGTGTGGGGTACTTGCAGTATCATAGTAAAGAAAGATGCAACGATTTTAATTATTTTATACCCATTTCACCGGCAACTTTCAGTAAGGAAATTCTTATTTAACACGCATCATTTACTGTTCTTCGATTCCTCCAAAACTACGGTTGCCACCTAAACAGAAATAAAAAAGAGACGAGTCATACTTTGCTTTGCACCGTTGCCTGCGCGAGCAACTTTGATCTATTTCGTTTCGGCTTCAAACACTTAAAATAGCGGATTTTTGTTCGGTTACATCCAAATTTCCTCACTAGTAACGATGTCGTACACTAAATTTGACGACATCGGTTGAACTTCTTCACAGTTTCTTTGTACCAATCCATATGAGTCCCACAAGGAAACATCGCGACGTGCTGCCAATCGATTTCGACGAAACTCGGTGTAGTAATTGGTAATTATGTCGATAGTTTTGGGGTAAACGGAAACGATGCAATACTCAAGCGATTTCGAGAAAATTAAATTTGAAAAATCGACACCGGTTAAGAAGTCTGTGTAGTAAATCATTGAAGTAAGGCCGTTTAGCGCAGTGGTAGTGCCCCCGAACAGCAACCAACGAGACTTTAATTGTTATCACGCAGAATAGTTGTATGTGAATTGATTAACACACTTTACTCTCAGCTTCAAACACCCAAATAGTGGATTGTTGTTTGGTTTTTTTGCTGGTAAGAGTACATCCAATAATATATATAATATATAAATTGATTAAGACAGGGGTTTCCCTAACTTATTCATGACGCGCTTCCTTTCTAAAGCGCCGAGGAGGGGGGCACACTTTGAAAACCACTGGATTAAGACACTTTCCTTGGCTCACTGTGTAATACAAAAGCATTTTGGCGTTTACACGTCTGCCTAGGAAATCCATCTAACCGATGAATGTAGAATGTATGTAATAAATACTCATCGATGGTTAAACTCGACGTTAGACACAGACCTTCGAGCTGGCCGAGAAAGTAAGCAAGCACGTACTATCCAAATATCTACTTCGCCTTGCTTAACATATGGCTCAAATTTTATTACCGTTTACATTTCTTTCTCTTATCTTGTAAGCATTCGCCTCTATGTTTCAATCACATGATCGAAGTTCTTTCTGGCAATGGCCGACAGAAATGATTTATCGTCCGCACAATAGAACGAACACGATCCATTTGACCTTGCCCCAGATAAATGCAGAACCAAATCAAAACGACTGCTACAATAACGAATGCGAATGCGATGGCGGTGACATCAGACACACCTCCTATCCAAATATCCACTTGACCTTGCTTAACGAATGGCCCGAATTTTACTGGCGTTTACATTACTACGTCTAAATAATAAACATCCTAGTTGACCACATACTGTCAGAAGTTCTCCAAATGTTCCTTGCGTAACTTCAAAAATTAATTTCAACTCTCCTGTGATGAAAATATTTGGTCTTACAAATTTTGTTTTATTTCGGTTGAACTTTCTTCTGTTTTTTTTTAACTTGATGTATAAATTGTTGAAAGTACGGTACAGTCATTATGTAGATCTTTGCGGATTACAAAAGACAACTTTTAACTTAATTTTTAATTACCTCCCCGAGAGTCTAATACGTTGTTATCCCTGAAGTTTGCAAGTTACGTACTACTCGTTACTTCTCCCTGACTTAATTTTTAAATTGTTACAATTTTTGATTTTCCTTGATTTGTATTAACTTTGATATTACTACAATAACATATAATACGTATTTTCCAGCACCCCGGAGGTGAAGAAGTGCTGTTAGAGCAAGCCGGGAAGGACGCTAGCGAAGCGTTCGAGGACGTAGGACATTCCAGCGATGCACGCGAATTGATGCAGAAATATAAAATCGGCGACATTATCGAAGCAGAAAGAAAACCGGTGAGAGAAAAGGTGACAACATGGACCTCCGATAACGACCCGAAAGGAAACAATCAGACGTAGGTTTCATAATTGATATAAAAGTATATTATATTGTTTGCGAAATATCCTACAATGGATGTGTGTTGGTACGATAAAATTGCAAACATTTAACGAATGCGATTTCTTTTTTTTTTTTTTGATATATAGAAAAAAGAAATCAAAACAGAATGTTGGGAATCGACCAAAACACACATTTTCACTTGTTACTTACCAAAACGAACAGTTGTGTTACGAGGAGTGTCTTTTTAGTGTTGCATATAGGCGTAGAGGACGAACGGGAGATCGACTGAAACTGCTTTATTATTTGTTAAAGTATGCTCCAGAATTATCAGTACATTTTAGCGCTTGTTCAAATCAAATATTAAAGCAGTTGTTCCAATCGTTAGTTGGGATAGTTAAAATTGCCATTTTGATACTCTATGAGGGTAGATCGAAAAGGTTTCCGGAATTGCTGCTAGGGGGTGCTATTTTTCCAAATACTTTATGTCGTTGTGTTGGCCATTCTGTATATTAATTGACCACAGATGTTAAATCGATTTGTCAAATGGTCTAGTTTTGATAAGCATTTAAGTCAAGTACCTTTTCGCATGCATACAAGTGATGAACCGATATCCGAGAACGCCTACTACAGCAGAAATTCTGGGGGAAAAATCCATGATATGGTTTTGGTAGATAGCCGAATGAAAGTGCGTGAAATTGAAGAAGCCGTGGGCATCTCTTAAAAACGAGTAGTTCGTATTTTATGTTATGAATTGTGTTTAAAAAGTTTTACTGCAAGATGGGTGCCGCATTTGCTCAATTCGAAGCAAAAACGCATTCGACCTCGAACCTCAGCCGATCGTTTGGAAGTGCTTACGAGGAATCCAAGCGATTTTAAGAGACGATTCGGGGCCATGGATGAGGCCTGGATTAATCACTATAGAAATGAAAACGCAATCAAGATAGTGAATCGCAACACTAAAACGACATCTCTCGCATCGTGCAGTCATCGACTGTTGTAAATTGTAGCATCTTACGATATGTCAATAACAACCAATCTTTGACCTCCTTTCTCTGATTTCAGGAACTTCAAATCGTGGATTTTACCAATCGCGTTGGGTATTGTCGCATCTCTAATTTATCGTTTCTACTTCCAATCGCATTAGTAGGTTTTAAAAATCGTTCAAAATAACTGTTGTATGTATCGATGCTAAACAAACCAAACGACAACAAAAAAATTATTTACAGTGATCGCCGCTAAAAAGAATAACGCATAAGGGGACCATTTTGTCTTTGTGTCGTCACAAAATAAACGTAAAGCGCTTCTAAAGATACGTTCAAATAATAATAATAATAATGATTTAAATTTAAAAAAACAATATTGTTCTGCATTTATTGTCGCATATTTTTACTCTAATTTAGTTTTCTGTGATAGAAATGTGTAGACTGACGTCGATTGATGTGTAGTTTTCTTTTTTAACCGCCATCACGTTGTATTGAATGTATATATATGTGCTACTTCTTGTTGCAGTTGTAACTATAAAATAGTTTCTTTCTTGACTTTAAGTCGTTGTAGGCATTTTATTTAAAACAATATATATATATATAGATATCAATTGGTGGGTATATTCAAGTAATTAGATTTTTTTTTCGGGAAATTATCATTTTTACATGGGTTTTGATATTATTTTAGTACATAAATCAGCTATAAATAAAATGTATGAAGTAAGAAAAAAACAGGGTTTTTTATTTAGAAATATGTTTTTAATATATGTACTTATATGATTATTACATGTAAATAAATAATGCGCAACATTTGCCATTTCTAAAAAACAGTAATTATATACAGGCTCCTAATATGTATATAACAAGTATTCACAGTGTTGATTAAAACAAAATATATGCACTTTTTATATATAAAAATAATAATGATAAAAAAACATTTATGACAGGTACAGACTTAGATAGTAAAGAATATCGATTATAAAAATATAATAATTAAATACCTATATGTTAGGAAGGAAAGGAGTGTTTCTCTATTGTACAGCGCGTGAATGTTAAACGAGATTTAAAACAATTTTTTTTTTTACAAAAACCCAGATTAATTTCGGCGTACCGTTCTTATTAAAAGTAATCATGAATATGAGCCAGCATATTCACAGCACCGGGGACAAATAATAATGGCTTTAGGTATCAGAAACTGTCAGTAAGAGTAGTCCATGGTTTTAGTATATTCGACAGCCGAGCAAAATTGTGTCCACCAGTACTCATCTTCGCCGGTTATTTGCGTTGAGTAAAAGCTATTTACATATTGTATTGTGGAAAGTAAATCTTGAGGATTTACCTGCAAAATAAAGAATTAATCGTCAAAAAAGAAAAACCTATACTACGAAGAGGTCCAAAATCATTGATGGTAAAATTGGTGGTAGTAGAAACTTACCTTAATAATAACATAAACAAGAACTGGAATAAAATCATCGGCGGTTGTCGATCCCCTATCTTGAGCAAACGATAATAAGTCCATAATAGCTGTTGTACATCTAATAACACAGCAAACTTTATCCCTTGGAGTTCTATAAGCTGCCATCGCTTCTAATGCTTCTTGCGCAGGTAACCACGGGCATTCGTTCAAGTATATTTTGTTGATCATCAAGTCTTTATGGTTTGGCGTTATCATCGAGGAAAGTTTTTCAAATGATCTTGCAGTACGCTATCGGAAGAACAGAAACTTGTTGTTTTTACTAAAAAGAAGAAGAAATCGGACTTACCTATCCCGATCTCTATCACCGTCACCGTTAGGATATAACGCGTGGATGTATACTTTTGTCATTACAGATTGTTCTATTGCTAAATGTGCTAGTCGAAGTTGGCTTTTGTTAGTATCTGCAAATACAATAAACGATTATAAACCGAAAAAATCGACGGCAAAGGATCTAACACAAGTAAAGATTTGTAGGAAAGTGACAAAGTCACACCGGTAAACTCCTCACCACATAAATTCCTTAATTAAATCAAGTGGCACGTGTCTCACTAGTAATGATGTACGGTTTGAGGATGTTAGCCAGGTTACTAGGGAAACACGTGTATCGATATAAAAAAGTGATTTATGTTCATTATCGTCCAAATTTACTTCTAAAGATAACGAGGAAACACTATTAGATATCGGATATTTAATAAAAGCTGATAGCGCTAACTCTTTCTAATCATTATCACCATATCGCCAAAATGCCGATCGTAACTATTCGCCAATTGGTATACAAGTAAAAAAAAAGTATCTAAGCCGAGTTTACGTTGAAAAGGCAGTAGATGGCGCCCTAAACCAAGGTACAATGATGTATAGGACAACTCCTCGGGTACGTAAGGACAAACTCCTCGTGTAAGTAAGGACAAACTCCTCGTCTAAGTAAGGACAAGCTCCTCGTGTAAGTAAGGACAAACTCCGCGGGTAAGTAAGGACAAACTAAAAGTCGATGGACGTTAACAAGAAATTCTTCAGAAGTAACTTATAAAGACTTCTTTCAAAGTTCGTGGCTACTGCGAACTTATTATTTTAATTCGTTTCGTAAAACTCACGCAGTGTAACCAACCCTTAAAATCTAAGACATTTAAAATCTGATTTGCAGCTAAATTGAGTTTCCTTAGAAAGATGCGAGATTGATACGCTCCAGTCCTCGAATACATCCTTCAATTTTCATTTTAAAAACATTCTTTCGTTCACTCGTTTGTCTGTAAGCTTGGCCACAAAAGCGTCAAATTTCGTGTTATTATTGACGTTGTCTAGAAAAAAAACTAAAGAGAACTATTGCGAATAAATAAGAGTAAAACCTTTGTTTTACAACCTAAATAACGTTATTTATGCGTTATTACCTATTCCTAGTACAATCAAAGTAGATAAAAACCATCAAATAAAATACATTCTTATCAAAAGTTTTACTTTTAGGACAATTCCGAATTGACTGGTTATTTACAGGAAATTAGCCATCCTGAAAGTCCGGTTGTAAGTATAGAACGGACCTTTTCGACTTTTATTGCACCAATAGAAACAGGGTGGGCTGCACTCTAAATATTAAACGTAAAACTGGACTACTAGCGACGCGTAGCGGATTTTCCTTGTCCCTACAAAGTACTGAACAACCTTAACAAGCGCCATGTCACATACGCGGTGTTTTGTGTAATTAAATCAGATACGAGAATTTTATAATCCCCACTCATTCACACACTGCATTCTTAACTTAAACGAAGTATACCTTGCCACATCACATCTTTCTTTACGAGAACGTGCAGATCGTTCAGAAACGTTGTTAAAAGATCATTCTTCTCATCGACTAACTTAAGAGATTGAAACTCATCGCAGAACTTTTGGATTTCCTTCTCCTGTTTCTCGAGGAAGAAACGCACGCACAAATCGATCAAATTATTATCGCACAATTCCTTATCCCTTTTGAGCTGTTCCTCCAATCTAAATACAGAAAGAAAAAAACGTTGTAAATACGAAAAACCGCATCGATAAATACAATCCATACGAAACATCATGGCGGAGAATTCTCAGAACTATACCCATAAATATAGAAGACTTTGTTCATGGTAACGGGCGCCCTTGTCAAGTTAACAGTGGCGTGCAGCGCCGTTAAATTTCCGAATTGGCAATGGGAAGTAATAAATAAAAGTAAATGTTTCTAAAACTCGATTTCATAATCAAAATTAATCCTCCATTAAATGTTAATATCGGCATTAAAATAAAAAACGAGTTTCATAATCATCGTTTAAGATAATAGGTGGCGTTACTTGAGGCTTAAGCTAAGAGCTAATATTTGGGTCATTGTATCTTTAATGTTGGTATTAAGTGGCCCGCGCATGCGTACCGGCAAGTTAACCTATAAGTATTTACGGAGAAACGTTTTAGTGATATTTTTCATTTTTCGCGCGGTGAATTTCTGTTAACTTGCGGTAGTTGCCCCTAAATTTTGTAATGGAAAATTTTAAGAAACGCACCAAAATTCACTTCATCAAATTCTATGTAATTTAAAGATCTTTTATGAACTTTTTCCTCCGTATAAATCATCAGATCAGATCATTAGAAGAACTACTTGTTTCCAAAGTGTTCATTCTTTGTTTCTTTCACGTGCTGCTTTCCAACTTTGGTTATATTTTTAAAAGAAATAACAGCTGATAGCGCATTTGTCCTAATTGGTTCAAATGCTTACTTAAACGTACGTTACTTAACGTGCGCATATCAAACAATTATGAAATTGGCTCAATTTAATGTACCGTTAAAGTTAAACCTCCATTAGTTAATAGAGGTTTAAGTACGCGATTATGAAATGAGGCCTAAGAATGCTCCACCGTGAAATTCCGTACTGTCTATACCTACAAACTCAAATAAGCTTCCGTATTTAACAGGACTTGTTTCGAATTTAAAAGATATTGAATATAAATCGATCTTTGACAATACTCTTCTTTCAGTACGTCAAAAAGTTTGTGACAGGCGAGGTTGTCTAAGGTCCTAATGCAACGTAGGGCTTCCGCGGTTCGTGCGACGACGGATAACTGTTTCAAACTTTTCGCTTTAGCGAGTTCCATTTGTAAAACGACCTCTAAGTATTTCTTAACGTCTTTCCCGCCATCCTACGGCACAACTCAAATTAATTCGAATTCCGAAAGAAAACGAGAACGACGACGTACATCGGATATGGTATGAAGCTGCTCCGCATTGCTCAAAACTAACCGCAATTTTCTTTTATAATCGCTGTAGATGTAATCGCTATTCATGTTGTAATCGATTTTTACTTCGCCGTGGATTATGTCGGCTAACTTAGTCGGTTTCGAGGGATTATTGTTGACGGTTATCTGATTCGATGATTCGTTAACGTTCTTGTTGCGGTACTTAGCCAGTATATCCTCGGAATTATCTGGAAATATATGAGAATAGGCACAACCTTTGAAAGGTAGTTAGAATAACCATCAATAAATAAACTATGTATGTACACTACTGCTCATAAGTATTTACGTAGTTTCAAATTCGCGATCAATAGTTCGATATTTAAATGAAAATCCGTCAAATATGTACAGTAGAGTCTCGTTTAACCGACCATCGCTTATCCGAGATTCCGTCCCTAAGATAGAAAACACACAACTGCCATAACTCATGTGTAGCTTATGACGCGCGTGGTTCAGTAATGTCGTCACCTTGTCCTATTCCGTTTTAATTTGTTGTAAAGCATTTAAGTACTTAATTTATTATTATAACGTAATTTGACGTTTAATAGGTTTAGTCTAGATTATGTGTGTGATCCGACACTTTCGCCTGTCCGACGTTCTGCTGGCCCGTTTACGTCGGATAAGCGAAACTCTACTGCATTTGTTATAAGATTGACAATATCTAAATTTTAACAGACAAATTGGTGGGGATATAGTTGCTTAGGCATATTTGGAGGACAAGAGAGAGGACGATCACATATTCGATGACAAAATCGATGCCAGGAGGTAAAAGAAGAAGAGGTTCGATCGAGGCCCACCTGATTATAAGAAGCCATATGATCGGTAAGACGACTGCAGACGCAAAATCGCGTCCAATAATAATAGCGATTCCCCTCCCCAAACAAGTACTCAGTACCTAGGACTAGATGTGAGGTGTCAGTAGCAGTAGTAAGCCACCTTAGAAATTAAAAAAGAATCTGTAAAAGAATTTGAAGCAGACGAGAATAGGGATTGCTCTTCCCCTTGTAATATAAATCTAGAAAGTTCTTCTGGGCGGTGTCACCCTCATGGGATGTTAACCGCTTTATATATAAATTTTAACATCGTTTACGTGACTTTTTTTTTATTAGGGTGTCGCATAATTCGAGCACTCCCCAAGTTAGACTCATCAGTAGAAACCGGCAAATTTAGGTTAAAATTTGAAAACTCAACTGCATCAAATCTCCACTACAATAACATTGTCGCGCAGCATCCCTACCGCTAATACAGCAGGAAGTTTTGGCAGGCGAAAACCTAAATCTGCTGGTCTCTACCCATCAGGTACTATACATACTGAATAGTTTCGGCAAACAGCGGTAATTACGAAATAAGTTACGACAGCCTACATATACACAGAACTACTCGCCGATTTAGTACTGGCTAGAGTAGGGGAGTCGGCGATGGTGTCGTAATTTATTTCATAATTGTACGCTGTTACCACTGTTTGCTCAAACTAGTCGTAACTTATGTCCTAATTATACGCTGTTACCGCTCTTTGTTCAGGCTAATAATGAACCCTTATAAGTCGTACTTCATTTCTGTTATGAGCGATAACACCAACGAGGAGAGAAAGAGACTAAAATTTATCAAGATCTTTTAAATTTTTTAAACCTTTTCCTTAAAACTCTTCTACATTTTCTTTTCACTTAAATCTCGAATCTGTTTTCACTTCAATCACGAATTCGGAATTGTCCGGAATTTCAATTTTTTCAAATTTTTAGATTTGGGTAAATCTGGAATTTTCTGGAAATACAATGTATTTAAATTTTGAAAAACTGATGATAATCCTTGAACTTCTGAAAAGGGGTATTAAGGTTTTGAAAATCGCAAAATTTTAAAATTAATGAAAAGTTTAAGGTGTACTAAAATTCTGAAATTTTCTTTAATAATTTGAAAACTGAAAAATTATGAAATTTAATAAATTATGGCTTGAAGAATTCTCAAATTTTAACATTTTGGAATTTTATTGCAATTGTATAAAATTTCTGAATTTAAAAAACTTGATACACTAGGTAACAAAAATGTTCTGGAAATTGTTCCAAATTTCAAAAAATTTTCACTGTCTTCAAATCTTAAAGAATTTAAAAATTTCAGAATTTTGGGACGCTTTTAATTTTTCGAGAGTATAGTATCAATTTTAAAATTTGAAAAACTTCCATAGCCATCAAATTTTCGAAAAATTTTACATTCTGTACATTGAAAAACCATGAAATTTGAAACAATAATTTATAATTTGCAAAATTATCGAATTTGAAGAATTTGGGATTTTTTCACAATTTAAAGAGAATATTGAAATACGAACCCCCTCCCCCAATACTTAAAGCGAATTTGCACACGTGACAATTGTTTTTAATTTTCAAAATTACATCTCCCATAAGTACCTCTAATCACAACTCATGGAATGATAACGGAGACGGTCTATGGTATATACGACCTGACCGGACAGAGCGTTGTTTGACTCGGCAGATCGGCCGCGTAACCTAATAAATAGTCTGGGCAAACAGCGGTAAGCGCGTAGTTAGTTACGACATCTCCTTTTCTAGTCAGTACTGAATCGATGCGATATGCAAGTAGTTCTGTGTGTATGTAGGCTATCGTAGCTTGTTTCGTAATTGTGGGCTGTTACAACTGCGCGCTCAGACCACTAATAAACCGCCGGATATCACACCATTATAATTATCAGAGACTTTAAGATATACACGAATTAGTGTAAATAAAAGCGTTTAGCACTAATTTAATTTTACATATTTAGAATATTTTGGCTTTTTCCATATATTTCGAATATTTTAACATATTTGAAATTTTTCGATATATTTTTCCGCTTAAAAATCTCGTTATTTTTATAAAAAAATATAGTAGACGATTTTCTGGGAAATTTACATTGCTACACGATTCCCGATGTTTGGTTAAATATAATAAAGTAAATATTACCTAAATAGGCATTAATGCTTTTTCCAAGAAATGTATGTTTCTACATTTTTCTAAGAAATTTTAATTGCTTTTAAACTTCCACACGAAATTTCATGTTCGATACCGAAGAGCAAAGATTATTTTGTCACGGTTTCTAAGAATCAAAATCGGAAATTAAACGTATAAAGGTGAGTTCTGATTGGTTAAAAATAATTAAGTAGGCGGTGTATACGTTTCAGCATTTATCATTTAAAATTTTTTATCAGTTACAAGCATCGAATAAAGTGAAGTGTTACCGAGTTACCGAGAGCGAAAAAATACTTATGAGCGGTAGTGTATATCAAAACAAACATACCGTTCACTCCAAAATTCATCGTTTTATTCGTATATTCGTATCTCTTATTCGAATTCTCCTCGTCTCCAGGATTCCCACCGAATCTTGCACTATAATCATCTGCTCGGATAACTTTCCCCCTTCGATTGCGGAAACCCATCTTGAATTTACCAAAGAAACCCGTGCCACGTTTACTTTTCTGTTCATCCTCCATATCTTTATAATTCTTATCGGCAGTCGTATCGAAACTGATACTTTTAGGGATAGCACCGGTCGAAACGCTCGGTTTCAATATTTTGGGATTTAGCGAAACGGCCTTCCGTTCTAAGAAAGATATATTATTAACTGGAGACACCAAAGTATTCGCGCTTAAAACTGAAAGTTCACTGGTACTCTCCGAAGGAGTCGAAGTGATATTCAAACTGCTAGCTGAGCCGTTAGTCCAAACTTTACCTTTCCAATGATCGGAGGATTTGTGCGCGAAATTATTTTTATTCTGGGTTTCGGAACCATTGCTGCTACCGCTCGAACTGGAATTTAAACTGGAATTGCTTAGCTGCATGTCTTCGTATTTATTCGGGCGCGATTGTCGATTTCCCACCGGTTCATCCAGATTATTTTTATTCATACCGCTCGGTCCTGCTAGATCCGATCTTTTATTTAGGATACCTTGCAACTCGCTGATTTTCGAAATGTTCATCTCGACCTTTTTCGATATACGTATATGCGAGCTATTTTCCATGGTATGTTCGAAATTATTAACGTTATTATCGCTATTGTATTCTTGCTTATTTAAGGCGTACGTCGAATCTTGTCGGGTTTCGACGATCCTGCGATATTCCTGGTAATTCGAGGGCGGATTAAACGGATTGTTATCGATGTTATTTACGAAGGAATTCGACGTGCTATGCCCTGAGGATCGCCTATCGTTTATAGCGTTTGGACCCTCCTCGATTTCCGAGCGACTCCCTTCATCGATCTGGGCTGCATCGTCGGATCTCGCGACGCTAGCCGTGTCATCGGAAGGGGCTACGCTAACCAAATCGTCGTTATCAACTTCGGTTAATCTCTCCATATCCGAGGCTAAGGCATCCGTGGACCAGGCGCTTTCGCTTTGCGTTTCGGAAATATCCAATAACGGATTGGAAATGTGATCGATCGGTTGCTCGATTATCGGGGAGAAAATCTGTTGTTCCTGTCTACCGTCAGTCGCGTCGATAGTTTCGCTATCCGACGCCAAAACGTCCGTGCTCCAAGTATCGGAAATGATAGAGACCGTTTCGTCCCCCTCAATCAACTTCTTTATCTCGAATTTACAGAACTTATCGTCGATTTCCGATCTGATCTGCTTATTGATGTGATGCGTCTGTTGCAGGAACGGTTGCCGTACTTCGGCGTGAGCTCGCACGTCCTCGTTCTCCGTAACTTGGGAACTGGGCGTGTCTCGCCCCGAAATATTCGGCGAACCTCTCCCCGATACGTTCGGCGAAACCATATCCGATAAGTTATCGTTATCGTTCTGATCTTCGTTCTCCATTTCGATACTGCTATCCACCGAATGATTGCTCGCGGCTTCCGAAATCGCCTCTAAATTATCGGAGGTGTTTCCGATCGAACCGTCGTCGTGGGAATTCGAGAATCTCGTCCGTTTTTCTTGCCCCGTATTTAATTCGCCGTTCGTTAGATCGGATTGTTTCGATGAATTGCGCAATTGATCTTTCTCCAGTTGCATCTTCAATACTTTCTGTTCGGAAAGCAATCCGACCGGGATAGATTCTTCTTGATTTAAAGGGATTATCAGAACGGTAGGATAGCATAATTCGGCGTAAGTCATATACGAAGTGGATCTTGCCAGTTGTGATTTAACCCCTACGGACGAAACATGAAAGTTTGACTTTTACTAAAACGACGCGTAGTGGTCAATTTGACATACACGCAACGGAAAAAGTCAAATAAACGATAGTTTTACTTACTTTTAAAACGAGTGCATGCGGTTAAATTATACAGTCCTACTCAAAACTCCCCCCTCCCCTCTCTTCACCGTATCTTTTGAACGGTTATACGAGGGTGGGTCAATAAGTCAGTGACTTTTTGAATTTCCCGCCTCCTAACTGAAAGGGCAACACTGCTCCTGTCAACAGGCAACACTGCTCCTGTCAACAGGCAACTGTCAGTTGACTCCTGTCAAAATTTGGACAAGCTGCGTCATTTAGTTTGTGTTTGACAGCCATTGATAGCAGACTACTGCGTGAAATGGAAAAAGTGAATATCGTGTGCTCATTAAGGATTATTTTTTGCGGAAAAAACATCACTCAAACCAAGGCTAAGTATGATAAATACTATGGGGACTCTGCACCATCAATTTCAATGGTAAAAAAGTGGTTTACTGAATTTTGTTGTGGCCGTACAAGCACGGAAGATGCCGAACGTTCTGGACGCCCAGTTGAGGTCTCTATACCCGAAACAATTGAAAAAATTCAAGATATGGCGTTGGCCGATCGGAGATTGAAAGTGGGAGAGATTGTGGAAGCCATAGACATCTCACATGGCTCAGTGATTTCAATTTTGAATGATCACTTGGGTATGATAAAGCTTTCCGCGAGATGGGTGCCGAGTTTACTCACAATCGACCACAAACGCAATCGTGTGACAACTTCACAGGAGTGTTTGGCGTTTTCCAACCATAATATGAACGAGTTTTCGTAACCGTGGGCGAAACGTGGATCCACCACAACATACCAGAGACCAAACAGCAGTCAAAATGGTGGGTTTCTCGGGGTGAATCGACGCCAAAGAAGGCCAAGGCCAATAAAGTTATGGCAACCGTCTTTTGGAATGCACGCGGTATAATCCACATTGACTAGCCAACTTATTGGATCGATTTAATAAGGATTTGAGAAAAAGCGACCGCATTTGGCCAAGAAAAAGTTCTTTTCCACCAGGACAATGCAAGGGTGCAGTTTCCATGGCAAAAATCAATGAACTGGGCTACGAATTGCTCCCTCATCCGCCCTATTCCCCGGATTTAGTCCCGAATGACTATTTCTTATTCCCAAAGCTAAAGATAGCTCGGCGGAAAGAGATTTGACTCCAACGATGAAATCATCTCACAAACAAATACCTATTCTGATGACCTCGACAAATCTTATTTTTTGGAAGGGAAAAAAATAGGAGAAACATTGGACAAAGTGTATATAGCTCAAAGGAGATTACGTTGAAAAATAAAATGATTTTTATCCAAAAACCTGTGTTTCATTCAAAAGGTCACTGACTTATTGACCCGCCCTCGTACTTTATAATAATGAATTTTGGAGGGTGGAAATAAACTTCTCAACTAGTCATAACAGGTTACGTAATAGAGATAAATGGCGTCACAGGGCCACTGTGATCAATAATTTTAAATGGGACGTTATGGCAAGTGACAACTCGTTTGAAAGGTATTGAAAATACCTATTCAGTCATAATAATTTTGTTTGGGTTTGCCCTGATTTTGATGGTTAAATTAAATAAATACTAAAATTATAGTTCCTCTATGTTTGGGATTAGAAATAACCCATTACAACGACATCCTGTATTGGTACATTTTTACGAGTTTAGCTATTCGGAGTATTTAAAACCGAATGCAGTGAAAATCAATCGTAAACCGTTATTTATTGGATTTTTTCCGCCGATTGACCACTGTACGACGGGTTTTTATACCTTTAGAATTTTTTCGAGACACCGTTAGGACTGTTAGGAACTGATTTCACCCTATGTGCGGAATGTTCTTGATTATCTGAGAGACTTATCATTAAAGCTATTAAATGATCAATCGAAGACAAGTTGCTTATGATTCGATCGTTGTAACTTATACAATTCGAACTGGGATGTAAGTTGATATCCGAATGTACCCTCTGGAGGAAACTTATCTGAAAAATGATGAACATATTCTATTATATAAAAAAGCGGACGAGTACGGGTCTCGAAATATACCGTTTTAAGCTTTATGGCGTGACAACGTCTACCCTGTTCCCTTTTGTAATATATCGGATTTTAAGAACTACATCAAATTAGATAAAACAAAATTTGTAAAAGAAAATATTTTCCTACTACCACAAGAAGGCTGCAATTACTTTTCGAAGTTTCGTACATCTTATCAGCAACATTTAAGAGTTACTCGTAGTATGGGATGTTTATTTTTTTGACGTGGAAACGTAAATGGTAAAGTGGCAATTAATTTTTGATGTTTGTATGTTTATAATTTAGACGAAGAAATTTAAACGTTCGTAACTTTCGACCCATATGTTTAGCAAGATCAACTGGCTATTAGGAAAGGTCGTGTTTATTTAATTTCGTTCGTCTGTTCTAAATCCAGTCGAAGGTTGAATTATGCGAGCGACAAATCATATGTATCAACACTAGCGGGAAGAACTTCAAACATCTGATTGAAAAATAAAGCCGAACATCTACAATTTAGATAAAGAAATGTAAACGCCAATAAAATTCGCGCAATATTTTTACCAAGGTTAAGTAGATATTAGGAAAGGTCGTGTTGGTTTAATTTCGTTCGTCTATTCTAAATCCAGTCGAAGGTTGAATTATGCGGGCGACAAATCATATGTATCGGCACTGTCGGGGGCGAATGTTACCGTTGAGAATAAGCAGTCAACGAGTATGTTTATAATTTAGACGAACAAATGTAAATTTCGGGCCATATGTTAAGCAAGGTGAAGCGGATATTTGGATAGGACGTGTTTGTTTAAATTCACGGCTAGCCTGTTCGCGTTATTGATTTGGTTCTGCATTTATTTTGATATGCGAAGTTCCATAACTCTAGTGGGATTTGTCCGATGATTATCATCCTTTCACTTAGTGAGGCGCCCGTTTGAACGTCCTATCACAGTACTTCGTGCCTTTTGTTATGTGTAGTTCACCTTGTTGCGATGGTTTGTTGCTTTAAGCCCTTCATTTTTTTTTCAAAAACATCAACGTTTGAAGTTAATCGACATCGAAAAATATTACCCAAACTTCTTAGGTACCTGACAGCGCGGGTGACCATCTATTTACGAATCAGGCGACACATCCCAAAGCATTTTCTATCAATAGTACTTAAACGAACGGGGAGAAGTGACGAGATGATACAATACTACTGGTTGTGGCATCGAGTACACTATATTAGTTAACCAATGGTGTAGAAATGACTGTCGTATCACCGATATTATAGGAATGGAATCCTTTGATACGAACATAAACTTTTTATTCGAGGAGTAAGACGTTGTCGCGTCAAAAACTTCCGAATTATCATTAAATACGTACTAGATTATACATATCCTGTTCGGTAAATAACACAAATGACTTTGCGATGCTATACGTCTTCTCCAACGGTGGTTTCTCGTTCAAATTATTCTTTTCCAGCAACAAATTTACCATACTCGTAACGGCGCTCAAGTTGAACAGCGTAAATTTGATCAATTTTAGATCTGGAATTTCATACCTGTACAATGCTAATATCTGCAAAATTTGCGCAACTTGCATTAAGTTATGACGAGCCATATCGGACACTGGCGCGTCGCAAATGCCATACGTTTCTGGATTTACTATCGCCGGGCATATAAATAGCGTAAATATCAAATCGGTAGCAATCGCATTAACCTACAATTTTAAAAAATCGCTTAGAATAGTGTATGTTATGTGATATCCTAGAGCTAACCTCTCTAGAATTTTCCCCGAATGATTTGGCCATCATCCCACCAATTTGCCAAATAAGCCATGCTACCGTACTAGGAAAACAAAACAAATTTTCTTGCAGTGACGTTATGAAGGCGTTGGTCATTTCTACCAAGGTACTCGTAATAAATGCGTGATAATCTGCCAGTCTGTTGTTAAATTCTGGGGTTCCTGTTTGACCAAATTTTTCCGCAACTTCAGTTGCGGAAAAGCTAATGATAAGAAAACGCATCATCAGTGTTTACAGTGAAAAAGAAAAAGTTTTAACCTACTGTTCAAGTATTTTGTCTTGATCGATATCCAAGTACACATCTACGCTTGCTATTAATCTAATTATAGGAATTTGCAGCGTTGATAACAGGAATAATCTTGCGGAATATAGGTTTTCATGAAACAAATAGTACATTTTTGAAAATGCACACGTTCCATGCCTTAATAATCTAAAAGAAAAATAAAAACAATGGTGTTAATCATTCTGAAAATTTGCGATGGATAAGGTGGTAATAATGGACAGGTCACTAACTCAATCTTATGCTAACTCGTCAAAGAGACGAGCCACAATTCCTAATGAATGATGTGTGTACACTTGACACTAACAGAGGAAAATACTCCAGAACTGGGTCATCATCCAAATTCCAATTGACTATTCAGCTATACCCGATTCAGTCTAAGAAGACAGTATCACAACGTGGTTTTTGTAACGGCATTAACTGCCTTCTTAGACTGAATGGGGTATATCATAAAATAACTCACGTACTAGTTTAAATTATCTAGGAAATGTGTAACAGTACTAGCCTTCTCGGATTGTCACTGGAAACCAGCTGTAGATAAGCGAGTTGTTTCAATAAAACTAACATCAAATTCATATCCTCAGGTAACAAAATCGATCCATACAGTCCGGTTACCACACTGTGTAGTATCTCAACAAATATTTGAGAATCATAACAGAGACGCTCCCCAGTTGCTAACCAGTAAGCCAACTGCTCCGGTTGATTTCTAAGTAATCTTAGAAAATCACCATAGTGACTAACAGCCTAAAAATAGAAATATTAGGCTAAGTTCTTAAAATAAGATACAAGAAACAAACAATGGAAATACTTATTTTTCTAGAACTTCTAGAATTTAGAAAGCTCAAGGACGATTGTCACTACCTGATAATCCAATACTTCTTTGGCCGCTACGAAAACAGTTTTATTCAAGAATTTCGTTTTGCGACAGCACTGTTCCGACGTGAAATCTGCCCTGGTTAACACTAAATCATTCAAGTTGATTTTCTGGTAGGAATTGATCCATGCTGTTTGCATTAATCGTTTTATGTAATCGTTTATCTAAAAAGGCAACGATTAGAAATTGTTGCGCTGTAGATTTGATACGTACTTTCTCGTTTAAATTCTGTATAATTCTCCTTTCTTCATGGACTAATAATCGTTCCTCTTTTAATTTCCTTATTAATTCTGAAACATCGACAATTTTCGTTGTAATTTCCTCCATTGTTGGCGATTATCTCGGAAACGTATTCTAGAAGGACGAATCGATTTCTATATAACGATGCTTATAACGTTAACGTTAGGAAATTATTTTAAACGGCAGATTGTCTTTGTGCAATTAAAGCAAAATCAACATAAATAATGTACATAACCTGTTTTTTTTTTTCTAAATACCAAAGTGAATGGTACTTACTTTTCGTTATTAAATAAATAAGTTTTGTGGCACTAATTCAATATCATTTGCACTTATTGTTAAAATAATATTTAAATAAGAAACTATGCAACATATATTTACAATACACCTTAAAATTCTCTAAATCTTGACAAGCCATTAACAGAATGAAATTAGGTTTGGAAAAGGTTGAATTACAATGGGGAATGTACGAGTTGTTATGTGTGAAGAATTTGTCGAAAGCTAGATGAAATGGGAATGAGGAAAATTAATCATATTAAATTTATGGGAAATTTGCTTAAAAACATAAACAAAAATCGTTTTGCGGGTATTTACCGATAGGTATAATCAAAAGTGGGTACTTCCCCAGAATTATTTAAGCGACAAGCGATTAATCTACCGTGTTCTTCTTCTGTGGAGGTCATTGGTAAGATCTCTTGGACAAAAGAGCGTGAGGTACAAAATAAATTGAGTATTCTTCTCATAGAAGGCTCATAGATTTTGGTAGAAAGTTGATTTTGGGGGTTTGTTCTGTGTAAATTATTGGATAAACACGTTTGGGTTTTCAATGAAAACTTTTCATACTGTTAGGTTCTTTAAGAACACTGAGACCCTATAACTTGCCTCTTCTTCTAGAAGACTTATAGACCTTAATAATAAAACTACCAGTACTGATTTTTAGCATATATTAAAGAATTTATATAATGCAGTAACAACCGCTACGACTTTCAATACGGTACCGTCCTTTGTTCTTGTTCCCTCGCTACAATCTTCCGCATGGTCTTGTGATTCCCCGGAGGCACGAGTAATTCCCGGCGATCCAGTTTCGTTGGTGATAACATGTGATAACAGTTGGAAATCAACCCACAAAGAAACGTTGCGGAAAGATTTATCTGCACAATGCAATCTGTGTTCATTTTCTGCGGAGTTCATCGGTGAGATCTCTTGGCTTAGTCCTGGATCGGAGGCCGACTTTTCAATTCCATATCAAAACCGTGTTGGAGATTTTCCGGAGGGCGATGCAGGGAGTTTTGCCTCTACTGTGTCAGCGCTTTAAACTGGACTTACGAACAAAGCTACTCATTTACAAGACCTTCCTACGATTAATTATCACCTGCGGTGAGCTGTCCTCCTCAACTGCTATTAAGAGCCATATCAATAACGATAACGACCCAAAACAAAGTGCTGCGCATGATATCTGACGCGCCTTGGTTTGTTCAAAATATTTAGTTACACGTGGACCTTCACATATCCATTTTCCGAGAATGTTCGACCAATCTCGCTCAATCGATATTGGAAAGGGTTGGCAATTCAGACAAACCAGTGGTAGTAAATTATCTCTTTCATTTGGTAGCTTTACGAGAGACTTGTGAAAGGACAATTTGGATTTATCAAGGATATCAATGATATCTATCTACATTAAGTAGTTAAGTACTTAATCCATATCTATCTGAATATATTTCGTATTTCTTTCAAATGTTATCGAAATAATTAGTAATTCAAAGTGTTTTATATTTAGAACGACACTTATCTATGTACATCAATCAATGACAAGTGAAACTTTATTATCGCTTTTTGATATTTTTACTATTAGCCGTCTAAATTTGTTATTCAGCACCGTTTTCTACGTAAAACCGACTCCCTGAGACTATGTAATATACTTCAAATTCTATTCTAAAAAACGAAAGATATCTGCAATAGTTTCCGAGATATTTACAAAAATTCAAAAATGATGCAAATCTTTGATGGGGTTGTACCCCGAAATCGGGTCAGTCTGAACAGCTTCATCGAAATTAAAATTTCTCAGACGCCAAGTTATAAGTCAAAAGCGACTTGTGTGTTTGGCATTCTTCTTCATAATCATCTTTCGAAGAAGAACATTGATGAAAGCCTAATCTGAAAAAGAGGATGTGATCAAAGTGAAGATGACTTTAACAAAAATACAAAACTATAGCGTGAGCTACAAAAAGAATTGAGTTTTCTTCTCCTAGAAGGATCATAGACTGTGGTAGAAACTTCGTTTGGGGTATTATTCTGTGTTAATTATTTGATAGACACGTTTGAGCTTCCCTGGGACACTATAACTTCCCTCTTCTCCTAGAAGGTTTCTAAATCTCGGTATAAATTTCTTCTGAGGTTTGTTCTGCGACAATTATTTGATGGAGGCGTTTTGTTTTTCATGGTGTCAGCTTCCTCAGGAATACTATAAGACATTATAAATTGCCACACGTCTGTAAAAATTTTATTTTAGAAATATAAAGCATAAATCGATGAAGATTTTGGACATTATGCTTAATTCCCAAAAAAGCTGATAAGCCGAACCGTAAAGGGAGGCAGAGCGAAACCAGTGAAGATGAAGATGAAGGTACAGAAACCTTAACAAAGGAAAGGAAAATATAGTGATGCAGATATCAGCTATAACATACATAAAGAACTTATAAATTATGATAAAAGTTTAAATATTTTAAGGTTTACAGTTATATATATTAGAAAAATACTTCTCGGATTTAGTGATTAGAAGCTGTTCGATACCGAAGAGGCCGCTCATAATTTATAATTTTTAATCTTCAATAATTACAAGAATGTAATAAAATAAGTTATTCATATAGAAAGAATGCGCCTCATGCATCAAACGCTATGACAATATGATACTTGCAGCAGGAATGTGGACTTCACACTTTATCTATTACTGTCTATTACATAGCTGTGTAAACCTGGCTTGAATGTTAAGCAAAGCAGCAAACATTTTTAAAAGGTTTCACTTTACCACTTAAATCGCTTTTACTTGTAGAAACCGAATTGTAAAAATGAAATGTTTTAAAATAAAATATTAATATTGTTGCAATCGAAGTTGGTAGTGCAAATACAAAAGCCTTTAATATTCCAAGCATATTTCTCACCATTACTAAATATATCCTGAATCCACAAGAGGCACAACAAACTATGCCTCCAAAGCTGAAATTTGCTGAAGGTAAGAGATGGAATTTTACGAATCAGTTGTATTTACGCGAATTTTCAGGCGAGAAGGTGTTATGCTTTCACGGCCCATTGATATATGAAGCTAAATGTCTCAAAGCGATTACGACTAAAGATAAACAAGTAAAATATTTTATACACTATGCAGGATGGAACAAAAAGTAAGTATATATACACATAGGAAACTCATATTTTCACTTAAATATCTAAAAACACAAAATCAAGACCAACTCGATTGTATTATCATTAATCATGGGTTTGGGCTTACGCTAATAAGAGGCAGACACAACAACATTCTGTTGGTGTGTAATAATTGCAATTTACTACCAACTTGTTAATAGTAACTGCTGCGTAAGAGGACTTCGGAGCTAACCTCAAAATAAAAGCCATAATTCCATTTATAAGAAGAAGGAAACTGAACCTAAAAATCTCCTGTTTTCAAAGGAATTCTCGTAGAATTCTCTAGAGTAGAGTTGAAATATCTCAATGTACTCCTTGATCGAAGATTCAACTGGAAGGAAGATTCGAAAGATCTTTTACAACCACAATTGGTATGTGAAATATTAAAGGATTCTGCCAGATGACAGATCTGGTCATGGTTAGAAAGAAAATGTTCAAGAAAACGGAAATTCAATGAAAGTTCAAGAGGTTCAATTTTGGATGCAATATTTCACTTCGGTTTATACAGTTGTTGAAGATGCTTGCCTCGAGCTAGCGAAACACGTGTCACCGATTTTATCATAAGCAATTGTGTGGTGAGGAGTTTACCGATGTGATATTTGTGTCAATATTTGAATTGGCAATTTGTACCTGCCAAGATGTTAGAACTGTGTCATATCTCGGTAGTACCACTTCACTATGATTTACTGACAGTTCAAGTAGGAACCACCAGGTTGGAGTGGAAATATTTGTACCTGGATTTCGTTTGTCGCAATCTACGGGCGCCTCTATAGCCATCTTCCAAGCCAAGATCCACGCACTAAAATGCTCTGAAATGTATCCAACGGGGTTTCCGAAGGGAATCATTTGTACAGAAGCCACGCAGCGTTAATGGCTCTTAAATCAGTTACATTTGGGTCTAAAGTTGCCTGGATTTGTACAATATCTTAGGCAGGTGGTAAACAAGGTAACCTTGATGTTTCAGGACATGAAGGCATCAAAGGTAACGAAATTGTTAACAGCCTTAGAAAACAATCCGCGTCTCCGTTTCTGGGATCAGAACCATTTGATGGGACATTACTAAAAGCTGTGTAATTTGAAGGATACGAGAATGGTAAGGATCAAAGACCTACCAAAGGAATATTCCTGGGCTTAAGATGTTTATCACCTATTGTGCTGCAACAGAAATTCCTTGGGCTACAGAATGAAGGCCTGAAGCTAGGTCACAAATCTTTTCACCAGTCATTGTCACTTGAGAAGTAACCATATCAAGATCACAATTGATAACTGTAGGTTCCACAACAGTGCAAAGGAAACTTCGCAACACATTCTATGTGAATATGTAGGCATGCTTCGCTCAAGGGTAAAGGCTACAATTTAGTTGGTCGAAATGGGCAATGACCTTCTCCAAAAACTTGTAGTCCTTCAGGCCTAAATATATATTAGACTATAGGTAGTTCGAGATTTGACCATGGGGAATTCTCACAACTATACTGAGTTCACGTTCACGTTCACGTCACGAATGCAGTAGGTGACGCTGGAGAAAGAGTTAAACATGGAGGCGGAAATATAATGGTGTGGGCCTGCTTTCCATGGTACGATGTTGGTCTCATACATCTGATCGAAGAAACTGACCGGAAATATCTAAAAGAAAATATTAGATAATGTAATGCTTCCATATACTGAGGAAGAAATGCCCTTGATATGGCATTTTCAACATGATAATGACCCTAAACACATTTCCAAGTGTGTGAAGGAATGGTTTCTGGAAAATGGAATAGGAATTGTTCAATGGCAAGCGCAATCGCCTGACCTAAATTCCATAGAAAACCTCTGGAAGTGTGTCAAAGATTCGTTAGTAGGTCAAAAGTTTAAAAGCAAAGATGAACTGTGGGAGGCAGTGCAAAAAGAATTGTGCGGTTTGTCAAATGACCTGTGTAACGTTTAGTGGGGTGAATGCAGAGGGGATGTGAAGCTGTAAGAAAATATAAAGGAATAAAGGCAGCAATCTGAGTGTTTTATTTTCAAAATTAATCTTTTTTAGAATGTTATTATATTGGATGTATATACATCTATTATTTTGTCCATGTCGAAATAGAATTTCACTTCTTTTTATCGAGTTTGGAATTACACATTTGATTTTATTTTTACATATGTATTTTATTTCGAGTGAAGAATAATAATTTAAACTTTACAGTATAATACATTTGATTTTCATGAAGTTGTGACATAATTCTGAAGCAACTTCTTTGACACCAATTTTTTTGTCCAGCACTGTATATCAAACCCGTATAAATCTATCGCCTTCTTTCGACAAACGCGGGTCTTACGGACTGTTCTTTCATCGAACTAGACGCGCGTCTGTCGAACCTCAGTTATCATCAATTATTATTATCTTATATGATAGATCTCTACCACTAATAGGTCAATAAAACAAGGCTGGTTTGAACGATAGTTATATTTTCAGAACGTTTACAAACGTTTTCGGAATACCTTCTTCAGTGAAAATATAACTAGATAAATATATAAACAAACATTTGTTTTTTATTTAGGAACTATCAACAAAATGACTAATATTCAAAATTTAAGTAATGTATATAGCAATTTGTTAAAATGACATTTGCATTTCTTAAGAAGGAAACCTTTGGCTAGGTTTTTAAATTTGGGATTTCCCTAGTCCTTGAACAGAATTGTTAAGGTTTCGACATAGATTTTTTGACATAAGGTTTTACTTAATTTGCATGTATGTTTACACATTAATTTAGTTTTTATAATTTATATATATATAAAAGTTGGTTACACATCCTCTATATCAAAAAATCCTAGTCATTAGTCATTTTGTTGATAGTTCCCAAATAAAAAACAAATGTTTGTTTATATATTTATCTAGTTATATTTTCACTGAAGAAGGTATTCCGAAAACGTTTGTAAACGTTCTGGAAAATATAACTATCGTTCAAACCAGCCTTGTTTTATTGACCTATTAATGGTAGAGATCTATCATATAAGATAAGTATAAAAAGGTCACGAAATATATATATATATATACATTTAATCAATTATTATTGTGGGTTTAGGTTTTGTGTAAAAATTTTGTTTCTAGTTGGGACGAATGGGTACCAGAAAGCAGGGTCTTAAAATATAACGAAGCAAACGTCGCCAAACAAAAAGAAGTACAGAAAGCTCATTCGGCCCAACCGACAAGAACCAAAAGACCGCCAAAAAGCAAAAAACGGAAAACTCCAAGGAATCCGATTCTAGAGCTAGTACCCCGAATAACGAGGTGGCACGCGGTACGAAGCACAAACTCCCAAATACCCCGTCCAGCAGCCAAGATTCTAGCTCGGACGTCCCGAAGAAGAAACGCGGCCGATTAGATCCGTCAGTTGAATCGGAAGAACAATTTTTGAGTAAAGTCGAAGTCAAAGTGAAAATCCCCGACGAATTAAAACCTTGGCTGGTCGACGATTGGGACGTCATCACCAGACAAAGGAAATTAGTTAGCTTACCGGCGAAATCGAGCGTCGATGATATCTTAGAGAATTATATTACGTATAAGAAATCTATCAAATCGAACAATTCCAGTAAGGAATCTGCGACGATCGAAATAGTAAACGGTTTTAAGGAATATTTCAACGTAATGCTCGGCACGCAATTATTATATAAATTCGAAAGACCCCAGTACGCGGAGATATTGCAGAATCACCAAGGGGATCCCATGTCGAAGGTATACGGTGCCATTCATTTGCTGCGATTATTCGTGAAATTAGGTTCGATGTTAGCGTATACTCCGTTAGATGAACGGAGTATCCAACTCCTCTTACAGAATATACAGGATTTTCTTAAGTATATGATCAAAAATAGTACAACCTTATTTAATTTGCAAGATTATATCAATGCACCGCCGGAGTATCATCGTAAAGCTCTGTGATATGAGGAAATTTCCGATTGAAACGGATGGGTAAAAGATCAAAATCAATGTAGATACATAGTTGCATTTTCACCCGTTAACTTTATTTATTATGTTTTTGTCATAAGTAGTGAGGTGATGGTTTATGCGCGATGTCGCCCAGAAAAAGCGTCCGATCGTTTGTAATCAACATTTCATTGGTTTACTCCTCAACGCAGCCAATTGGTCGAATAACAATCATCAGTCAGTATTAATCCATTCTGAAATGATCCGCGGTGATATGATGGGCATCACGCATTAGGCAATTAACGCGCGTATATACTCAGTTCACGTTAAGAATACAGTAGATGGCGCTCTGAACTGAGTCAAAATCAAAACCTAGGTCCAACTCCTCAGATAAGTAAGGTTATATTAGACATCGTGCCATGTTAGATACGCTGCTGCGCTTTGCGTAATTTAACCGTCGTTATTCAGATTCAAGAATTTTATAGCCCCAACTAGTCAGGACAAACAGCGGTAATTACGAAATAAGCTACAACAACCTACATATACACAGAACTACTCGCGTACAACATCGATTTACTACTGACTAGAGTGGGAAGTCGGCGATGCTGTCGTAACTTATTTCGTCATTGTACGCTGTTACCGCCGTTTGTCCAGGCTATTCCTAACATAAACGAAGTATAGTTAAATTTTATAGCGATATTCGCCGGACCGAAACGCTTGAGTTTTGAACCCAGATCGTCGAACGCCGTAACCATTCGACCATCGCCGGCCACATAAATGATTAGACGTTTTCTTTGGGCTTATTTCTAGGCTGGCCAAACAGCGGTAATTACGAAATAAGTTATGACAACCTACATATACACCGAACTATTTGAATGCAGCATCGATTTAGTACTGACTAAAGTGGGAAATCGGCGATGCTGTCGTAACTTATTTCGTAATTGTACGCTGTTACCGCTGTTTGCCCAGGCTACTTATCTCATCCCACAAACCATCCGTTCACTAGTCATAAGTCACTTTGTTTGTGTTTTTTTTTGTATCTCGTTTGAATAGTTGAGCGTGTATCACCCTCTAGACGATAGCATTTAATGCTATTGTTTGTTCAATTGAATATTATAACTAGTTGATTAATGGATACTTTCATTACTGTACGCAAATGTAAGATAGAATTTGTGCTTTAATCTTTACTGTAGTTGTGCTAGACGTTAGCAGTACAAATGATTTGCTAATTGTTGGTTTTATGTGTATGTTAATTAATATTGCCGATTGTTTTTGTATTAACATTTGTATAGAAATTAGGTTTTTCGTCGCCGTACCAATTGGAAGAATACATTTGTTATGTGCATATATATCACTTATATCTATACAGTAGATTTGAGAAGGAATCATATACACTACATCTTACAATCGTTCTATAAAAGAAATACAAATATAAATATATTTTGATCGTTTTATAAAATGCGAAGAATTGTACCTTTATCATATTATACAAAGTGTTACACTCAGGGATTAACAATTTATAGCTAGCGCAAACGGATGGTTATTTAATAATGCGAATATTTAACCGTTGCGGTTAAATAACCGCTAATATTTACACAGCGAACGTACAACCAATAAAAGAATCACTGTTTTATACCAGGTCTTCAAACATGTTTCCGAGCGACGTGACAAAATAATATATGCAACCAAGATTACCCTGTTGCCTGTACTGTTTTAGTAAAAGTTCCAATCATTTTATTATAATTAGTCGTGACAAACAGTGGTAATTACGAAATAAGTTACGACAGCCTACATACACACAGAACTACTCGCATACAGCACCGATTTGGTATTGATCACGTGATCCTCGCCCAACACCAACATTCATCTCACAAATTTTTCATCAAAACGAAGTTTGTCGAAAAGGACGCGGTATGTACCTTACTATTGCGTTTCAAAAAACTGACGGAAGAAGCTGTGAGTGCATTCAGTAATAAGTCCAAAACAACCGAAGGGCCAATTTTACTAATTAGACCAGAAATTTGTGGTCGTACTTTCAAAGAATTTTCTTAAATGGTTTGGAATGAGCAAGAATTCCGACGCCTTTCAGAGAGGAATTAGGAAATTTCGATGAAAAAAGAAGAACGAATGCAAGACATCGTTCATACATCATCATCATCATTTACAACTTTCGAAATGTATCTTGAAGCCCCCAGATCGAATGCGCAATAGATTGATTGGTAAAAAAGGAGTTCAATGGATGAGAGCAACCTTCAGACTTAAAGATGGATTTTCCAAACCGTAACTAGCAACTTTGGTCCTTAACATCCGCGCAAAAGAGCAACAGAACTCGCCCGTTCAAGTTGATTTAAAGAAACGCTATGTTATATTCAAGCGGTAAACCAACCGCATCTTCTAAACTGTTAAATAACCGCCCGGGCGCGCTGGCTTTTACTATTGGTGATTGTTAATTAGAGCAATAAACAATAATATCACTTATTACTAGACCCCGGAAAGTTTTGGGGGAGGGGTTGAGCTCCACTAATTACGTCAGCAACGTATGTCGTAATCCCTGAACGAATCGCATTAACGCACCTGCATATCGAGTCTCTTGGTATATGTTTGGGGGCGGACACTTCATTAGTGGTAGGGATGGTGTTGGATGGTGTTTTTCCCTAAACTCTACGGGGTCTACTTATTACGTGTTTTTCATGGACAAAAGATCGTAAATTTGTCTCGTGATCTCGTTCTTCTTCTCTCGCCTTTATGCCCTCTCGGAGAGTTGTTGTATCAAAAATATTTATCAGCCATTTTTGTAAAACTCGAAGTAAGATATGACCAAACCTGTACTTGAATTTCTTCTTGTACCCTGGTTAGGACATCGGATACTTGACTTAAAAAAGAGAACAATAAATCATTGTTTATCGCATCCAATCACCTCAAAGTTTCATATACTGTGTGTAGGTAAATTATCTAAAATTATAATGGGGACACTTGCTTCGTAATATGTCCTTGAAATATAAAGGTGTGGATTTTCGCTGAAATCTCAACTCTACTGTACAATGGGTTCCAACATTATTTAATAGCAACTGAATGTGTAATTGTCAAAAATGTAATTGCGAACGTGTATATTTAGAAGAAGTATGTAGTAATTGTATAATATAGGTTATCACTGAAAGACATGAAGTGTAACATACGCAACTACGGCTTATCAAATCTATCTTGAGTGTTCAAGGTTGCTCTGGCGCAGACGACGCACCTACTTATTTTACCTACCGTTTTATCGCGCATTCGAGCTTACAACCTCAAGATTTAATAAGCTGTACAAATCTAAAACGGAAAATTTTTCACGCGATTCCAAAGTTTTTGTTTTACCTTTAGCCTCTATGATAGAGTATAATATAATTGTTTAAATTCAGGAAGAGTTTACTGTTTCCGTTCTGTAATAATTGTAGAGATAATAAAAGAAAGAAAAATAGATATAAATTGTGTTTGATACTACCTAGAAGCTTTTGTCCAAAAGTACTGTAAAGTTGATTTTGGGATTTTTGAAGTGAAACTTCTTTAGTCCCGTTAGTATAAAATCGAGAATTACACGCAAGATGAGTAACGACGAAAGTGAGAGTGAGGGATGAAAGATGACCTCGCAACTGGTGTTGCCATTGGTCGAAGCGTAAGAGAAAGGTGTATACACACTACTCAGAGTGGTCTTTTCTTCCTCACTCACTCGATTACCGCGTTGTTGACGAGTTGACACAAACGGAATCACTGGCAATCATTCCCAAATTTATGCACGTGATCAATCCCAAGTTCCCACCTCGCGAAATCTTTAGTTGGTAACGGTGATACGTTGGTAGTAGTAAGATTTGACAAATTAAAAGAATACATAACTTTACAAGGCTATGCAAGATTACTGTAGGATGGCCATATAAATAAACTCACGTTTAAATATATAATTTACTTGCACGTAAACATAAAGTTGTAAACCTCGTAAATCTAATCACAGTATAGGAGAAACGCATGATGTTTCGGCACCTTTGATGTTTGTGTGGTCGATTTAAATGACCTCGAAATACCTGAGAAGTTAGCCAGCGCCATTTTGAAAAGACGAAGAGGGGAAATTTTGAACGATACTTTCAGGTTATTGAGTATTTAGCGTATTAAAGTATTTATTAAAACATATTTATTCGTAATCTCAAATTAGAAACTTACTGTACAAACTGTAAAATTACTAAAATCACAAATAACTACTAACCACTAACAAAACAAGTTTCAAAATATATTTTAAATGTAATTATTACATCTTTATAATAGATGGTACGGGAGTCGAAAACAGTGCTCTGTAACGTACAATTGACAATAAAAGATTTTTAATAATTATCTAAAAATTACTTTATGGACATACGAAATAAAATAGTTAAAGATAGTGTAATGTTTTGTTCCTCGACTGTACGTTATCGGCTACTCAACAGTAATATGTGTACATCATTCCATTTTAATAATATTAATGAAGCTAGCCAAATTTAGAAACTGTCGTCGTATTTAAAACATGGCTGCCGAACATACGCATACCACATTTACCATGAGATTTTCTAACTTTAAGTTTCTGTATATTCTGTGATCTAACTTAACTTAAGGCGCCTGCATAATGGTTACTAACTTCGTTCTCTTCTCTCGCCAATCTTCTAATATACAGTAAGTAACTACCAACATGCAATAAATGGTATTTGAAAATGCGCCATAACTATGAAAATAAGTGATTCAGTGGTAAACATCATCTATTCAAATGTGGTCATGGGATAAGCCGTGCATGACGAAATTGACGAAGTAAAAAAATTACAGGGTCGAAAATCTTTGAAAACGAAAATGTTCATATTTAGGGTCTTTAGTATGGACAAGTTGGGACACATGTGGTTGCTTACTCTGTATACTTGATTATATCACACCGGTAGGTGAATCTGCTTCAGTGAACAAATATGTAGTAGAAATAGTTTTTCATCTTGAAATTATAAGGAAATGCCGCTATATTAACAGGATCTTCTTCTTCTTTGCTTCCTTATGCAACCACCATTGCAACACCGACTATTATTTTGAATCGCCATGTATAACATTTCTTCAGGGAGGCCACCGATGTGAAGCTAATAACACATTCGTATCACCCATAGTGTAATTTTTGACGTTTTCTAATGTTGGCAGGGTGTAAAAGCCAGCTGTTTCAGTTTGAATATTTATTCACGTGAATTCGTTAAATGCCGGTATTATTTTGCAAATTTAATAAAATTCCATCTACAAATGTATCTGTTTTAGTGAACAAAGTAGTGAATTTTGAGGTTGAAACCGCAAGGAAATATGGATCCAAATTTGCAAATTAAAAGCAACCCAGGTTGCAAAGAACTGCTCCTGAAGAAGTTATCGTATGCCGTAACAACTAGTATAATTTCACAAATAATAATTTTATCGATATACTTATTCGCTGTGAACTTTAGTGTATCACAGCCGATACAATGGTTGACTTTAACGTGTGCAACATTAACATCAGTAAGCACCTGGTTATATGTGATACCGTTCCTGAGCATAATATTCGCACAAAGTGTTATTTGTGCCAAAAACTTTGTGTTGAAATCGACGTGTAATACCAGCCGGATACAGAAGATACTATCGGTAGTTTCGTTACGTAACCTACTGTTATTGTGCTTACATATTTTCAGTGGAGGTTTAATAACATGGTTGTACTTATCATTAGCCGGAGGACAACACAGTAGCTTATCTGTAATGTATAACCAAGATCACTACAATTTAAATATAGACTCGTTTTATTTAATTTGTTGCGGACTATGGACTGGATTGTATTTTTCATACGTATCTACAGGATCGAAAAGAAGATCCTGTTTCCGGTTATACATCAACCAAAATTGTTACATTTCAAGACCGAATTAATACCTCTAATACAAAACAGCATCAAAATGGCGTTTTGGCCAAGCAGTTATTTCATATTAATATATTTTGTGTGGGGTGAAACGATGCAAGATCATGTTTCCAGCACACTTAATCTACACAAATCGAAGTTTCTCCTTATCTTATGCTACGATTCTATTTTCTTGGTTTTTCAGTGCTTTGTATATTTTTATTATGAATTTAATGCGGTTCTTCTTCGAGCTGTTTTTAACCCAACCTATCGATTTTCCAATATTAAGTTTAAACAAGGATGATCTCACATTATCCTACGGAGTATCTATTAACAGCATACCAGTCGTACAACATTTAGCATGTTTCGATTTATTTCTCCTCGCTAGAAATTCAGTGGAGAAAAGGAAAGTCTTATTTACGTTATCACAACCGGGAAATCACCCTCATAATTGGAATAATTTAGTTACGAACGTTCTGTGTATCATATCTAGTTTTACCGAAGCGATTAATCAATCGGCGAATTCGATTTTAAATCCTGTACCTACCAAGAAGACCGATGTGAATCCAATAGTACCGGTTCCCATACGTCAAAATTACGTTTACAATATGAGAAGCTTGACCGCAGAAAGTTTGCGAGTTCCTTTGAATGTGGTAAACGTGACGCACAACAAGAGCATTTCACTTTCATCCCCTGTTCGCTCGTTCGTGGACAAAACGATGGAAAAGATTAACGCGCTTATCGCGACGATAAAAACCAAATTTGGAATTAATTATCTCTTTGGACGATTGCCGTTGCAAAATATCCAATGCAATTTGGAAAATGGACAGGTAATTATATGGATTACGCAGGGAATATCGAATTTGGCCGTCGCTTCGTTAACGGAAGACACGTTCGGCATCGCCCACAAAGATTTGCCCATTATACTCTCTGCGTTAGTAGAATTGAAGCTTAGTATCGAAAAATTAAATAGGATACCGGCATTTACGAGGAAAGCGCATAGCGCTGAAGATTTCAGTATTAAAATGAAAACCGGAATACATTCAGCTGTAAGACGTAGTTTGTATAATTTATGTAAACATTTCGGTCCTTACGTTAACGATATTTCACTTAAGAAGGATGTATTGCAATGCTTACAACCTTATCTGTTAGAAAGCTAGAGGATTTTGTGTGCATTTTTGACATAGTATGTATATTACTTTTATATGTATATCCAGCTTATCAAATCTATCTCGAGCTGTCAGGGTTGAATGCGCAATAGAACATTAGGTTAAATAAGGGAGCCAGAGTAACCTTGAGCGCTCAAGATAGGTGTGATAAGTTGTAATTATAATAAACATGTATCTTTGTATTAAGGCGTTTTCTTTGTTAACGATCAAAAACCTCAAAACCGGCGCGGTCGAACGGTTAGTACGTTTGACTACGAAACCGACGGTCTGCGTTCAAACCCAAGCGTGCTGGTCTGTCTGGTTGCTTATTTAGTCACTATTAAAATCGAGCGCAGCGTCAGTTCGATTTACACTACTTAATGATAACACATCCATATTTTTGACAAACTCTATTCATTAGTAATCGTTAGATCAACTGATCTCGACTTGAAGTTTCTCATAAACCTGGCCCCAAAAGTTTAAGAGGTTAAAGAAGTGCCCCTAAACAGCGTCTAAAAGAAGGTGTATATTGTTTTTGTAGGATTTTGATGGTAGGATGATTATTAGAGTTTGTTCAAAAGGTGGATGACGGGTTATCATTAAGTAGTGTAAATCGGACTGACGCTGTCACTCCTGCGAATTCTATTATTCAATGATAACCTATTACTGAGTAATAGACAGCGTCAGTTCGGTTTATATTACTTAATAACAAGTCATTCACTTTTTTAACAACCTCTAATGATTATAAACATATGCCCATGTATGTACAATCGTATTTTTATTTTTAGAAAAATATACATTTTAAAAATTCACATAGTCCTCAAATTTTGTACAATACACGTACAATAAAACAACTTTTCTTGCACTTTTTGCCAGCTGATCGATAAACAACTTTGAATATTAGGCAAGTAATTTCTTAATTGCTCGTCACCAATTATGGTGGTTCCATGCTCTTTTAAAAACACGCTGAGATAAGCTTGAGCTAGTTCGAAATCTTGATTCGATTTAATCATATATTCAATGCACTTGAAAAATTGCAACATTACCGCAACCGAACCGCCTCCCTCGGGGCCGAGTGACTTGATTTCAAAATCAATTCTAGACGGTCCGAATTCTTTTAGTTTCGCGACAACATCCGCAAAGTTTTCAGTATCCGCAGTATCCTGAAGCGACTTTCCGAACTCGGATAAATTTAACAAATTCGTCGGTTTCAATAGTTTGCTTTCGTCCCTTTTGCCGGCCTTAGCGAGATCGAACTGCCAGCTTAACGACGGTATCGTTGGAATGAAAAAGGGCGCAGCTTTAGGCGTTTTGGGCGGACCTTTCGGTTTATTCCTCCTCTTGATGACGTCCAAATTTAATAAATTTTGCCATCTCGATGTCGGTAGATTTGATAACGTGATCAGCTGCGCGTTTATTTGTTCGGGAGAGATAAATTCCGCTTCGTTTTCCTCCGAATTATCTTCTTTAATTTCCACCTCATCATTTCGTTGTACTTGCGGTAATTGGATGAGGGGCGCTTCGTCGTCTGTTGATAGGGGTTTCAACGTCAGATGGGAATAGAGACTTTTGTTACTCCACAAGAATATCCCTAAATAATCCACGTGTGCTGTCGCTAACGCGTCACCAGTCGGGGACATATTTAGGGATATACAGGGCGTCTCTGTACAGAACTGATCGATCAATTGTGCAGATAATATATCCCATACGCGTATACAGCAATCCATGGAGGATGTTATCAGCCACCGTGAATTGGGGCTGAATGTTGCGTCTGTAATCTGTGCACGGTGACCCACAAACTTTCGAATAGGCGTTTTTGTATCGATGTCGATGATTAAAATGCTAAAATCTTCCAAAGCAATTGCTAATATCGAACTCTCGCAGTGTGTCCTGAAGAAACTAACTGATTCCTCTATTTTAAGCACTTTTATCAGTGCATTACCTGAAATTAATACACGACGATATGAAATTATAATTACCGGCGGAAAATTCTTTCAGAAGAAAACTTACTTTTATGTTTAAAAGGCCAATATTTTATCAGACCGTCACTTCCTCCAGTTACAGTAATTTGATTCAAGATGTCAGTTGCTATACCACGAATTGGTCCTGTGTGTCCCTTGGGATCGCCGTAGTGATTTTTCCACATTCCAGATTGCATATTAAATCTGAAATTATCCGTATTAATAATTTATTTACAGAAAAAATATTAAACGATTCACCTATCTATGTGTCCACTACTATAACCGATAATAACAAAATTTCCACAATGTGTTAAATGTAAACACGTTGCTATAACTTGCGTCAAATTGATGTTATTCTTCTTATATAACCTTTCCGGTAAGAGTTTCAAATCACCCATTTTCAGCTTATCATATGACCATGTTGTTACCATCGGTAATCCTAAAAATTACAAGCAAAATTACCTTCCGGGCTACCTCTACCACTGTTCAAGTCAAATAAACCAAAATCATATACAACAATTTGTATATTTTTGTATCTCAAATTCTCAAGAGATGATTTATGGGGCATGTACCTTGATGAATGGCAGCTATGTTATCCCATTCCTTTTCCCTTGTCATTTCAGATGTAAATTCAATAATCGGAGGCATCTTCAAAGGATCTTCTACTGCTCGATTCTTTCGTTTGCTAGCTTTACGATTATAAGACGCCTTTCCGAGACTTTTGTTAAACATTTCAGTTTGTGTATTAAATATTCTCAAGGTGGAATCACCTGCGCAGCTTAATATGTTATGTCCGTTCGCTCCGTGATATCGGATGAAGGAAGGCGGAGCTGAATGCCCTAAAATGATTATAAAATCAGCTTACATATACATAGATTAGCAACGGTTTTGTAAATTTTCTGAAGATTTCCGGAGGATGTGTGATCACGAGTTCCTGTCCAAATTTAGAACTTTCTAGTCGCCTTTATACATAAAGTTAATGTATAGTTTATGCTGAAGAGAATGGGAAAGAATGCTGCGTATGATATATGATCAACAGCAGCCGGTGATGACATAGGAAAGCGATTACAATAGTACGATAGTACAAGTTGGTATATGGTCATATACAGTCACCAGCAGATGAAAATGCACAACAAGCCTATATGAATTTATGTCATACTCGTAATTGTCCTCCCAAAACATCATCAACGGCCGCCGTTATATGTGATTCCGGGAAAATAGTACGAATCTTCGGAATCGTGTATCACATCTAACAATTTGCCATTGTTTACCTTCACGTATTCTTAATAATCTCGCCCCACCATCACTCATATCAAATATCCAAAGTTTCAAGGTATTATCTGGAGATGACGTAACAATTAACGGTTCATTGGGCAAACACACCATTCCTGTTACAGTACCATCATGAGCCGCCAGCAACTGCGTCTCCACCTTTTTCTCCTCCAAATTCCAAAACACTATATGTCCATTCACACTACCTGTCGCCATGATAGGAAAACCATCGGTTCGAAATGATATCGAAGTAACCACCCCCAATCTTGATGAAACTCCATAATCGTTTCATCGTACTTCAAATTATGCAATACAATTTTACCACTACATAAGCCGACGGCCACGACATCCAACGCAGGCGCTTGTTCCAAGCAAGATATACCCGAATCCCACCCTTTGAATGAATATATCATCTTCGATGTGTTTATATTCCATATTTGCATCGTGCCTTGCTGACTTCCTAATAATATCTTATTTATATATGTGGCTGGATGAATTATGGCCGAAATTTGGAACGTTTCGTTATCAAAGGTGAGTTCTAAGAACAAACTTTCTTCCTTTATATCCCATACCTTCAAAGTACTACTTTCATCGATTGAAATCAAATGCGGCCCAAATGGAAGGATGTGATTTATTGGTTTCCTGTGGCGTGCGTACGTGTGTTTTAATTCCGTTCCTCTCCTCCAAGCGTATATAACATTTTCGCAGGCTGTGTACACATGAAACGCATCCGAAGACATGCATGTTATATCACTTGGGTGCAAACCACTTACGCTGAGTAAACCGAAATGTGATATTCCGTAGGTATGAAAGGACTTGCCGATGCATGTAATTATCAGATTTTCCTTTCTGCTTTTGATATAGCGAACTTGCAGCGGTATATGATTACTTACATAACCTAGCCCGCGACACGGTAGAAAGATTTTGCTACCTTCCGACATATTGAAATATGACCAGCATATAGAATAGTTTATTAAAATTGTAAATATTTAACACCTTTCTTGCATTTTTGCCAATTATATTTAAATACTTCACTATTCACAATTTAACCTACACGAGCATATGTATAAACAAATGTCAAACATGTAATGAATAATGCGGCTGCGTCACAAGTGGTATAGCGTATAGCCAACCTAAAGAATTTTTAAAGTTACTGGAAAAATTCCGTAATTTCCGGTAAAACTAGGATAAAAAATATATACCAATGCAAGTAAGTACAACCGTTTGATATATTTTGTTTTAATTTACTATTTATTTAATTTAAATACTACTATTTTTTAAAAATGTACTTATCCAACAGAATAACGACTACCCCCACCTTCGAAGAAATACTATTTGAATATCTCGTCGTCATTGGTCAAATTCTAAGGTAAACACAAGTGCCGCTTTCCCTTTTTGGTGATTTTTCTTTTACTGAGGATGGCATTATGTTTGTTGAAATTGTATGTCTAAATGGGTGCAGTGAAGACTGCGTGAAGGTAAATTGAACTTCATTCGAATTGGACTGTGATCGGTTGGCAGTATGTTGTGTACTATGTGAATTTTAACGATCAATGGAGTAATTTGATATGTTCTGTCTCATTATGCCTGATTATTCTTATGTTGGTATTCTTTTAATGGCGTTCGTCAGTGAAGAAAATTGGTCATAAGAAGATACCAATAAGATTACATATTGCTTTTATACAGTGCTATCAACGATTCCTGCATATTACGTGTACCAAATTAGGCAACCCAAATAACAGCAGTTGGTAGTAGGTAATGTGCGTAACATACTAAAAGCAGTAGCGTAGTAGTTTTAAAGCTACTTTTTCTTAAAATAATTTTAAAATAATTATTTTATGCTACATCATATAGCTTCGCTTACCTTACACAGATATGTGATGAAACGGCTGTGTTCTGTTATTTTAGATGTATGATAGAAATAATGAAGCAAAAACCTAAAGAATGACAGCAAAAGTTTTGAACAACCTATGTAAGCCAATGCCAACTGCTAAATACTAGTACAATATAAAGGTATAAAGACGAAAATCAGCAGATTTTAAAAATTACTGGTCACGTGATGTGCAATCATTTTCGATAAGTCTGTACCAAACTAAAGAAATGATTTGACTTAACTTGACAGATATAAAGAAAACTAAAATGTCCTCAACCACAAATCGTGCGCTTGTTTTATCTAGGGATATTTTACTACCAACCATCTTTACTTAAATTTGGCGCTCCGAATCATTCCTTCGGTTTAGTATTGCGTTTTCTTGAATATATTTGGAATATGTTTATGAAATTAATTAAATGTATATATACACATACATATATATTTCGTGACCTTATCTTATAGATAGTATTTATACCACTACTAGGTTAATTAAACGACAATAATTGAGTTAATAGTTATATTTTCTGACTGACGAAAGTATTCCGAAAACATTGTATAACGTTCTGAAAATATAACTATTAACTCAATTGTGCTCAATTTTTTCAAAAAGCTTGCGTCAGGTTAACCAACCTATGTGGATTGAGAGTAGAGTACTGTGAAAATGATGGCGTCCAACGTAAAATAAAGTTAGTTCCGAATAGACCTAGTAGTGGTAGAAATATTATCTATAAGATATAAAATTAATAACCGCTACCAAACATTTTTTGATTACGTTGCTTGAATTCACTCATTGTATATGAAATACAGCTTACATATACACAGAACTACTCGCATACAGCAACGATTTAATATTGACTAGAATGTGGACTGTGGAGTCGGCAATGCTGTCGCAACTTACTTCGTAATTGTACGGTGTTACCACTGTTTGTCCAGAATAACCATTTATATCCGTATTCCACGTGATTTATTATCGCGAGTGACTCACTCACTACGTAGTCTATTGCAAGCCTGGCGATTGGCGCTTCTGGGTTTTATATTTGCTTATGTCAATAGCGCCCCAACAAGTAATAGGATGTATAGCTTATTGCTTTAGATTATTGTTATAGAACGAGAATATTCTTATTAACCCATTAGTATCCGCTGTACTCATTTGGGTAGAGTTTACCGTACTAAAATGAGGACCGCGGGAACTAATGGGTTAAGGGCTTAAGAAATGCCAACCCAAGATATTAGATTACCTCTTGTTGTTAAGAAAATGTCTAAACATCAGCAGTTATTACCACTAAACCAAATCAGCAAATTATTTATTAATTCCGAGACACTTGTTTCGTTAGCAATGAAGGCAGCATCTTCATTCTTCTTTTGTCCTTGTCTAATTCGGACGTCGGAGGTCAAGCGGTGTTTTATTGAATAATAGACACGTGAAACCTCCCAGTAAACGTTTTTACATTTCGCGGACAGTTGGAACTTTCGGCAATAGTGGACATACTCGCTAATTGCTTTCCCAACTTTACCAACTTAAACTATCCGCGAAATTGAAAGAACGTTTACTGGGGATCTGTTCTTGAATTTGAAATGGCGAAAATTAGATGATACACTTGCAATCCTATAGATTGTATAAATTACTTTAGCTTATATAGGCTTATCGAAATCACTGCAGCTTAATGAGATCATTAGAAAATTCGAGAAAATGAGTAATTTCAAATTACTCCTGCAAGGTAATTGAAAACCAACTCGCAGTACGCACACGTGCATGGTCGGCGTTTCGCACCTCTCCCTCAGTAAGGCGAATACCCGTCTTTGTCCATGTTCACCACCGTTGTCCGTGAACACAACAGGTGAAACATCAACTAGGTCCAATCGCAGTGCAGCTAAGCATCCGACCGAGAGCGAGACCAACAGGAAAGTATTAAATATTTACAATAATCTACGAAGATGTGAAACTTTGTGATGTGTGACAACTAGAGTTTGTTAAAATGGTGGATGACGTGTTATCATTAAGTAGTGTAAACCGGTCTTTGTCTCAACTTACGTGCAAGACGCGATATTAAAATTAGGAGAAGTAAGGGCATAAGTCCGGTTTACGCTACTTAATGATACACGTCATCCACCTTTTTAACAAACTCTAGTGATAACATTGGATCACCCGATATATAGTACACAGAGTTGCAAGTCTCTCGCCTAGTTTAGATTTAAAAATAGGGTTGCAAATGTGTAAAGGGCGCAAGTGTCCACGGTTGCATCCGCTCCGACGTCGTCTTCTTACTTTTCACTCGGTATGACCAAATTTTCTCAGTTGATAATAAAGAAAACCACTGAAATGTCAATTAACTGTCAAACATATCTTTTGTCTATGATAACTCTGTTTGTGGTCGTGTTATACATGCCAATTACATAAACTTTGATAAACCTTGAATATTTGTGATAGGTAGGGGGACATCGACGATATGAGGTGGAGAAGGAAGTGGAATAAAACTGCGTAACCGATGTGTCAATGTCGTTTAATAGTACCTAAAGGACGTTTCAGGTAGTTTTGGACTGTATAGGTTAATCGCACCGAAAACATTCGGGATGTCTGGGGGACTGGGAAGACGGTTACTGAACCACCTTAAAAGTAAAGAATTTCGGAATTACTTAATGAGGTCTGTACACAAACCGAACGAATTTTTTGTTTTGTAGTAAAATCTGTACATTTTTAGCACGCATTTCTGGGGCCCCGTAGCAAATTGGGGAATCCCACTAGCAGCTATCGCCGACTTTAGGAAAGATGCCAAGTTTATTAGCGGTAAAATGACTATCGGTATGTTTTTATACAATGCAACATTAAGATGAAATATGAACATGAAAATTTTTTGTAGCTCTCTGTTTATATTCCGCAATGTTTATGAGATTTGCTTGGATTGTTCAGCCTCAAAACATGTTGCTATTCGCTTGCCACTTCACCAATGAAGGTGCCCAACTTACGCAATTGACGAGATTTTGCATGTACTATTATGTTCCAAAAAAGGAGGAGAAAGAATGAGTTTGTGCCTAAGTAAAATGACATACATATATATTTTTGTATATATATATATATATATAGCTTTTAAAGAGTTCTAAGATGAATAGGGAAGTAAACGTTATCAATGTCATTTGTTAAACCAGTTTGTTGCATATATAATTTATCTTAATTTAAATACATAAATTGTTAAGTAGTTTTATTATAGGTTTTATCTTGTGGATTCATCTACATACCTCAATTCGTAGTATTTCTAGATAAGGGGATTATGTTAGAAAGAATTGTTATTGTATCAGATGAAAAGTAAAATTATGTTGGGGGGGAATGTTTTTTTAATTAAATTATCTATATTATTATTTTCTTGGCTTATAATTATTTGGAAGAGAATGCTTTGATTCACTTTTTGAATCACCAATCAAGCTGAGTTAACAAGACTGGTTGAACAGAGAGTTAATGAGCTTTTCCAAATTAATCTTGCCAGATTTATTAGGTTTCAAATTAATGAATCAAGTAGTTTACTATAATCAAATGAGGTTGATATTTTGGCTATTAATACTTTATTCTGTGATCTATTCGTCTCTAGTTTTGACAATAATCGGAATACTACTTCATGTCCGCAATTTATTACAATTGATCACCTTTCCGGACGAGGAGTAGAAATGGTACATACTTACGTATTCGATCGCAGGATCGAATTTTGAATTTCCGTGCGATTTGAAATATATAAATTCAAATCAATAATCTGTCAAGAGATGCAGCGACGACGTTCGTCGCCTTAGTTACAAAACAAATTACTAACAGTTGTTTGAATTTTTTGCAGTTTTGAAGGTGAGGATTATAAATTCAAAAACTGAAAATTTAAGTTTCGGGCGAGAATATTTGTTTTGTGATATGGTCAGTTGTTGTAAGTACTTTTCCTCTATTTTTTAAGTAGTAATAGGTAGTTTAGTCGATTTTTATCGATTAGCTTATCGAGCATAAATGTTGTGTATTAATTGGCGATTTGAACAAGTTACTGCTTGACAGAAATTGTCAGGTCATGGCAACTTTAAAACTGTAAGTATACAACAGTTTGGCTCTAAAATGTCACTCACTGACATGAAAACGTTTCAAAAGTCTTTAAAAAATTACAGAATTCGTTTAATTTTAATTTCTTCACGACAAATTATTGATTGATACCACAAAAATATGAATATAGGAATTAACGTTGGTTAATCCAAATACCGAGGATGTACAATTATAACTAGAGTTGCTCAATTTGTGCTAGGAGTAGCAATATTATCTGAAAGGGCTGTACTAGAATAAAATAACATTGCGTTGTAGTACTATTGGCACAAATTGAGCAACTCTAATTATAAGTATAGTCTGTTTTTTAATCCGGACGAGTAAACTGGAAAGATCCAATTACAGTAGAAAATTTTTGGTGTTAGGTTTTTGAAGAGACATTTAACAGTTTTGTTAGAAAAACTTGATGAGGAATAAACGAAAAACAAACAATTTGGAAAAAATCTAATACCGTTACGACACAGCACGGACAACAATCTACCGTTACAAAAATATGGCGGTTAATTACTCGAGTTTGCTAAAAGGTGGATGACGTGTTATCATTAAGTGGTGTAAATCGGCGTGACGCTGTCACTCCTCCGAATTTTATTATTCGATGATCTTATCAATAATAACTTATCATTAGAGTTTGATGAAAAGGTGGATGACGTGTTATCATTAAGTGGTGTAAATCTGCGTGACGCTGTCACTCCTCCGAATTTTATTTTTCAATAAGAAGATAAAATTCGAAGGAGTGACAGCGTTAGTCCGATTTACACTACTTAATGATAACACGTCATCCACCCCTATAACAAACTTTACTTCTCATTGAATAATAAAATTCGGATGAGTGATGGCGTTAGTCCGATTTACACTACTTAATGATAACACATCATCCACCTGGTTAACAAACTCTATTAATTACGCTTATATTTCCCCTATGTGATCCTGCTCTGCGAAAAGCCAATCACAACGGTACTTTTCGCGGTCAAATTTTAAATTGCTCCTCTAAATTTTGGAGACTATAGTCTTGGTTCAAAAGTCATGTAACATAAACCTGGAAGGGGAGGGGAAGGAATTGCAATCGATACTTAAAATGTAATTTATCACTGATAAATAATAGTCAGAGCAAACAGCGGTAACAGCGTACGTTTACGAAATAAGTTACGACAGCATCGCCGACTCCCCACTCTAGTCAGTACTAAATCGATGCTGTATGCGAATAGATTGTCGTAACTTATTTCGAAATTATCGCTGCAGACTAGCAACCACTATCAATTTACAATGGAGTATCACACCTTAATAATTTTTTTAAAAGAAACTCAAGGGAAACTGTTTTGGCTTTTTCACAGATAAAAACGAGTTTTTTCTTCTTGACTAAAAGCGAAATAGGCAAATTTAATAAATGAGAGAGAATAAAATGGAAAAAAACATCTGCAATCAGCACGAATTTATGAAAATATTCTTGAACTTAAGCTTTTTCCTACCTCTAGTCATAACGAATTTTATAATTATTATATGTGGTATTTTTGGCCCAACCTTAATTATAGCTTATAACGAGAAAAATTAATTGGTTAAAGAACTGGAGATTAGCAAAAATTCGAAAGCCTTATCACTTGTTTACACCATTTTTCGCTTGGTAAAACGCCGTTTCGATTTGTTACAATTAAGTGTGGTTTTCTAATTTGCAAATGATCAATTTTTTCGGGCGTGACATGCTTGTAATTCCAGATAACTTTTTGTTACGATACACTCGAATCACGTGATTATTATACACTCAGTAGAAAACATTTGTTGATATATACATAAATTATTTTATGATAACTCTCGATAAAAAGTATATGTTGATATATTACAAATTTGAACTAATGTGCAATAAGAAAAATATACACAAACGTCTATATACAGTTCGGTTGAGAACGATTAACGTTATGTAATTTCTTTGGTTTAACCCTGATTACTATATTTCCATACATACCTTCCTACATTCCTGTATATTATTATTTTAACGCATGTAAGGTACAAATAATAACAAAAACACGTCTTTTACGATATGTTTTATCAATATATATAATATCGCGCCCACATTTTAAAACCGTTTCTTCTGACAAATAAAAACGCTCCCGAAAATGTTGTTAAACTTAGTAATCTTTTCCTGGTATTAGTTCTTTTTTCAAATTAATACATATTCGTATAACATTTTTATTGGGTAAGATATATAATTGACCATCTTTTAAAATTATATTTAAATGTATAAGTAGTAGCTACATTATTGTACAGTATAAAAAATATACAATTAAGTAAAATACCATTTATGGACGGAAAAATTAACAAATTACGAGTAAATGAGAATTAAATAAAAAGAAAACCTATATATAAAAATTCAACAACTAGTACATATATAAAAAAACAAAGTCTTACAAAAATATATAATTATATATAAAAAAATGATTGCATCCTTAAATATTTGTACGCACTCATCTGTTTGTAATGATTTTATTTAGAAAAATTTGAATGAGATTCCAGCCTGAGATTCAAATCGACATTATCATATCTTTGGATTGCTTGATGATTCAATATGTCAATAGTCTAATATTGATATTCATTGAACATTTGCTACTTTTGTTATTTAGATAATCATGAAAAAATAATTTTTATGTTATTGCGTTCGGAAAGTATGAGCGGTATTATTTATTTGAAAATTAGAAATAAATGCCATGACTTTAGTGCCTGAGGCTTACTACTTTGAACCTTAGCGTATGAACGGGACTATTATATTTTTTTCAAAGAAAAAAAAATGGTTGACAAAATTTTTTCTTCTGATTGCCAACATCGTAAAAACAGCGCAAAACCTGATACGTGCTGGCCCAATCCAAATATTGTTACCACCGTGGAAATTAAAAAAAAGAAAAAGTAATTAACAGAGAAGCGTTTTAAAAACATGTTCCTTTTTGTTTCTAATGTTAAATTATCAGCGTATCAAAAATATATAGCGCAAATATCTGATTTCCCATAGAAATATCAAATTTTTAAATAGAAGTGCTGCTTGGAATAAAAATTATTCTTATAGAAATCAATATGTGTTGCATTGGACTGTATTTTGCTTTTAATCGTTAATTTCTACTATTATAGTTTGTGCTGAACAAGTTCGCTGGCGAATTCGCCCCGACGAACGTGTGTTAAAGTTATAAATAGACCCCGGAAAGTTTCTGGAAGGTTGATAAGAAAACCATACCCTACCACTAATGGATGGTTCACCTCCAAACCTATCCCCCGCGACGATTTGTACGTTACTGATGTCATTGGTGACGGTCAACTTCCCTAAATTTCTCGAGGTCTAGTTATGAATCATCAATTATTATGAAATACACAATGAAAATAACACAGTGAGACCCGATTTTCTTATACGTTATAATATCATATTTTCTGACCAGAAGGATATCCAGATGAAACAACTGTTCGATATAATAGTAGTACGTCACACAAAATGTTCACTTAGATCTCCAAAATGTTATGTACACATTAGAATCGTTTTTCGTATTTAATACTCTACTTAAATTCATCTAAGTCTATAAAATACAATCGATATCAGCAACGTTACGAAAATTGTGATATAACTGATTTGTACGCACGTGGCTCCTGCCAATCGACATTTGAACATATGGAAGCGAGTTTCATGATTACCGACGAGATTTTCGAATTCGGCCTCCATTAATTGTCCGTCGTAATAGGTGACTTCTTGTTCGAACGGGTACTCGAATCCTTGTTTACATTCGCATTTGTATCCGCCTGAATAGAAACCACGGCCGAGAATCGGAACGCACTGCAATACGAGAAAAGTGTTTGAAGACTTTTCCATTTAATTGTTAAACACATTTTCATTTCAAAGTGCAAGAAATAAGTTTTTATTTCTTTCTCCAAAATTAAGTGAGATATAAAATAGCTCGAGCGACAAGGAAGTTGTATTTTTAAATTGTTTAATCTGATATATCAAACTTGGAAGAAAGAAAACTGGCGTAGGATGATTTTTACAATAGAAATCAATCGGGTAACCTTCTGCGACGCCACTGGAATTATTATTTTAAATCTAATTACGTCGAAAGAAGCCCCCTGTCATTGTTAACAGACACACCAACTTTCATCGAAATCGTCGAAAAGACGTTTGAGTAATTAATTTTTAAAAAGTTATTAAAACTTTGACAGCCCGTTTCTCGAAAACGAAGCAAGTTACGACACATGTTTATATGAACTTTTTCTTATAAAATGTAACAAGGAATCTCGCTCTGAAGTTAAAGTCATCACTTAATTTACACCTTGAATATATAATACACTATTAACACAGTATGTAGATATTCTTCTTAGTTATTTATTTTTATTAATAAATATATATAAATTTTCATCACGTTTCATCAGCGGTTTTTAGTCAGTTCACTAATAAAACTGACAAGAGAAAAAATGATTTAATTCGGCGGTACACAAAATGTTTAAAGTTTGTAGCTTCTTAAGCGAACATGTTTCCGGTGTTGTTGCTTCCGGTTAAAATTTTCAACCAGTCGTCATAAAAATGTTTGTTTAAGAAAATAGATTTGAATCAGCGATTATGCCCGCTTTTTCAGTGTCGGTCTAAATTCAAGTTCAGCTGAAAATGAACTTGAACTTAAACATTGAACCTTCACACGCTTAACTCTTCATTCAAGGTTATGTAAAACTGCAATCGCCACTATAACACATTGATTGGTGTGAATGTTTGAGCTTAGTATTTCCTTCGGCTGAAGTTCAACTCGACAAGTTTGACAAAAATCTGAGTTGAATTCGAACTGAAAAACGACTTAAACTCTGAACGTGAACTTGAAACTAAACTTTAAGAGCTTCTACAGCTTTAATTTTTTTGAAAATTCCTTCTTCGTTGTTAAATTTAACCTCAACTAAGGAATAGAAAAATGACGCTGAGCTTACCGTCATTTTTGGACTTAACTACCATATCGAATATGTGGTATTCAACATTTCAGGCCTGCAAACCGGCTGGTTCTTCACTTAATTGAAAAAAGGTTAGAGCTGCCTGAGCTCTTGAAATTGTAAACAGTTAGTATTTTATTGTTATACATACATCTTTTAGAGCTAAAATATACAGTTTTCAAACCGACCAAAAAAATCTTGAAAATAAGTACCTTACAGCCTTAACAGCGATATGATTAAAGTAAAAACAGATGTTCCGAGTTATTTTGTCCTACCCCCGTACATCCTATCAGATTGTATCTATCAATTCAACAGTTTAATAGTGAAGTATGGGTGCTCCATCAAGGAGCACGGCCTGCAACGGGAGGCGTCAAGAAGCCCATATCTTCACTATTACAGTGAGTCAAATATAGACACACTTCAATGTCAGGGGCAAAATGTAAGTTTCCACAGCGTACCTCATTTACCTAGTGGTTCTGAAGGTGTGAACATCGAGTACAAGTTGCAATCAAAATCTCACGACTACTAAGTGAAAACTTTTTGCCAGTGCACACTTTACCTTGAAGCGCGTTGCTATATTTGACTCACTGTACATTTAAAATACTTACGTATGAAGTTCGTTGATCGCACTTATGGGTCCCTTTAAACGCGTTTGGAGTGTAATACTTATCGGGGCATTGATTTATATCCAATTTTAGCAAATCCATGGTAACAGCTACCGCTCCCCTAAATTAACAAGAAGCATAGTGAAAATAATTCAACATTATTCGAATTAGAAACATACTTAAATTCCAATTTCACCCTCGAGCTATCCCAACCGAAGAAAGGTACAGCATACTTCACTTTCCACATCGGATGTTTCCCATGGCAATCATAATATGGAGACGTCCAGTATCCGTGATCCATATTAGCAGCTCGATAAAAGTTGGGGTAATGTTCGAATTTCCTCTGATGCAAACCGGTTGAGTTGAATCTCAATTTGATCTTCATATTATACTTTTCCAAAGCATCGAAGTTGCTTTGCCAGCGTTGTTGGAGGAATTTAAACCATTCCTTGTTCGTGTATAAATCATCGGTTTCGTTCAATCTTGCCAAATCTTCAACGGCAAATTTCCTAGTATTTAACTCCGTTTTGTAAGCGTATGGGGCGAAATAGGTCCTGTTGGTGAATTTACTTCTTTCCCAATAAGTCCCTGCCGACCAAATACGACTATTTCCCATAATTAACGCTAGAGTTTCCCCGATCATTTGATCCTCGGTTAGTTCGCTATCGGCCAAACGCTTATCGGAGAAAACTTCTTTCGGGTCGTTCACTTGAAGGAATAAACTGATGAAATTCGCCAAACGTATTGCCATATGCGCCTCGTTAACGTAGAATTTTTCGATCCGAACGGTATATCTCCATTTAACACCAAATCTTGCGGGCTGAAACTTTTACAATTTTCCTTATTAACAGTCGTAATGTAATGCAGGGCTTCGTGTACGTTCAATTTTTTCATATGAAGAGACGCAGGTCCTCGAGTGAAATTCTTATATTCGTAGTATTTACTTAGATAAAATTCACGCGTGTAATCACTTGCCTTTTCCCATTGCACTGGCGGTTTTTGTAGCCCTAAAATATAAGTTGGTTTGTAATTATTCGAAAAAAGAGGGTTTAAATTGTTAGTATTTACATCCAATCTTTAGGCAATCGAAACTGCTATAATAGACTTCTGAGCTGGCTCGTTCGATGATTTCACCTAAATATGACCGTCTTGCATGGAACGGTAATCTATACCCCGGTTTGCATCGACATTGGTATCCACCTCTTCGGAAACCCCATCCATCTAATGGTTCGCACTAAAATATAAACGAGTTGAAAATAAATTGATATTTACGTAACATGCAAGGTTGGGCAACCGAACGGAACCTTATATCAACTTCCGGATTGACGTAATCAACGAAATTTTTATAATTCTATGGAGTTTATTTTAGATCCGTAATGCGTCAAATTTATTTAGAAGATTAGATGAAGAATAAATAAAACTATTTGGTTAACAAAAATTAGGCAAATAAGTGTTGTTTTTGAACTATTATGTTATGATAAAAACACAATTGGAAGTCAAAAAATAATCGTTTACCAACAAATAGTATTAAAAATTCTTCTTCACTCTAAATTGCAACTATCTCTATCAACAGACATCGATCAGTAACGCTTTTCTTGTGTGAATTTAAAGTCCGAACTTCTAGAACTTCGTGAAGACGTACGTTGATGTTGAGATTTTCGATTCAGAATTTCATAAGGGGTTATGTCACGTACAGCTCTTTTGCCAATTTATACACACTCATACATACATATATCAATCATATGTTCGAAGAGTGTCGACAAACAAAAATTCCATTTGACCTTGCTCCAGATATGACCTGAATTTTACTAGCGTTTACGTTTCTACATTTAACAAATTATCATAGTCGTTGACCTCATATGAGGTGAAGGATTCTCAAAATTTTCCACGGGAAACTTTAATATTAAAAAAATTCTTATTTTGATGAAAATATTTTATTTAATCTTACCTCAGTTGTGTCCTTTTTACATTTCGCGGTGTTGACATACTTATTTGGACCGTCATTACCTGCGCTATACGGGCACTGGTTTATATCAATTCTTTCAAAATCCATTTCTACTACCGAGACGGCAGTATATCTAAAAAGAAAAAAGAATCATATGATTTTTGCTTTATTTCCAATATTTCCAATTTATTTTTTGAAAATTTGGGCCTGTAGCGCGATACACGATATCCTTAAATTAGTTGACCGTTAATTTATGCAGTAGCCCACATATGACCCATATAATGATACGTAGAAATAAAAATCTTTAAAAACGTCAGGTGTGATGTGTGTCATTTTATAGTTTTTGGACCTCCTTAATCGATTTCTGCCATACATTTTCACACGAGATGCTCAGACCTAGTGCTAAGGGGGTGACGAAGATGGTTGCAGTTCCAAAACCGAAACTTTACAGCCATCTTGCACGATCGGAAGCGGGAAAGACCTTTGATCCATCAGCACTTCCAATCCAGCAAAAGGGACGAAAATGTTTCTCTTACTAGGTTCAACCTCCTCCTTTTTATTTAAGAAAAAAATTACTGGTTCTCACCATTTCGGAGTTTGTCATCCCCCACACCTCATACCATCCAGTAATCTATGTTGAAACGATTCAGGAGATCAAAAGATCTTGCACTTACAGAAATTTTCAAGTTTTTAGTATCACGGTCTAGACACTATCCGAAAAATGGAAAAATTCTGCGTTTTACCACGACCGCTGCAATATTCCAAAGATATTTCTACATTATGAGTAGAATTGCTCATTTTGCGCCAATAGCCAGTGGGGAGCGCATAGAAGTTTACACATAAAATAAAACATTGGTCGTTTTCGCGACGTAGGCAACATTTTTAAAGTAAATCTAGAACTGCGAAATAGTCTCTACAACAGGGTACATGTATAAACAACAGATCTCATTGAGACTCGCAGTTATACTGAAGGTTGTATCAAACCCCACCACTGTTCGTTGGCGCTTGTGAGCAACTCCAATTATGAGGTCTACATATTATAATTCCTATTAACTTACAAGTTGTAAATTAGTTCATTGCAAATTTTTTAAATCAGAAATGCTTTTACAAAAAGTCGTTACTTACGTGGGATATTCAATATGCCTATAGCCTGTGTGCCTGGGATATATATCTGCAATCGGAACCACAGCAGCAACTAACCAACGATTGGATCGTCCACAATCGAAATAGGGTTCAGTCCACTTTACTGGTCCCGGTATCTCATCAGCCCCTGGAGGACCGTGAAATGTGAACGTCTCATTGGTATTATTCGCGTATCTGATCTTAACCTGATAAGTTGTTTTCGTATCGTGCCTTCCAGCAACTTTATCGGGCAGCCATGCCTTATACCAATTCTTAATCCTATAAAATGCTGATGCATAATCATAACTTGTATCGGGTACTATCGCGCCGAGATCTTGCACTATAAACGTATTCAACGTAGAGATCCTTTCTAAATGTAACGGATCATTGAAATCATCTGCCCTGTACGTTCTAGGGGCAAATCTTGCGTAAGTTTTGTTGAAGTAACCTAGGTATGATGGGGAATACGAGCTGTTTGGGGCGAAATACACTGCACTAGCGTTCACGTGCCGATTTGATGATACATCTGCGACAGTTGATAGTAAATAGTACATCATACCAGGATCGTAGGTATCATTGATCGCTGGTCTAATAAAACGACTTTGGAGTATGTAGCTCCAAAAGAATGATCTACTCAAAGCCATGTTATGAATGTGCAGTAACGAGGTCCTATTCGGAAATACCGGATTGATATTTACGTCTTTTATATCGGGTTTGTGGGAGACTGCATCTTCTGGCAGGAATAGTTCCTTGTCGTGTACGATTTCACAATTGTCTTTGGTGACTTTATTATATTTATATCTAATTTCATCGTAGGCATCCTTAATTTGCCATTCATATTGGGCTATTACGCCCAACACAAACAAACAGGCGAACGTGTAGAGCGCGGCAAACGCCATTATTTGTATATTGCACTAATCGTCCAATGGGATACACTTTATAATATTTCTTTCAGCACGCAAACACGTTTATTTCCAACACACAACGATTTTTAACATTTTACTCTTATTGGAATTTTATTTACCCAGCCCATTAACTAAGCGCCGTACAGTCATAGCGTTTGCCCCTTCTCTTTACCACGCCCCTCTTTGTCCACCTGTAATGGTAGTAAATTCGGTTTCAACAAGTGGTAATGACATCATTCGTCCATTAGGATAATGATAATGAGGAATTTAAACGTTTCTAGAGGTAAGGAACCAAGTAGAAATTTCCGATATGTGGGTAATTTTTATATGAATTTATGTTATACACTTTTATACGTTAATGAATAATGTGTATTGTTCCTTATAGAAGCAGTTAGGCATAATAGCTATTATTTTAATATCAATCCATAATTTAGTGCTTCGTGTTGGATCCTACACCAATTTGTCGTTTAAGCAGTTTCAATATCAGCGAATTCTTATGTAGATTTATCATTCTAATTTCAATTTTATATTCCTCTTATTTCAAAACTAAATATTTGTAGCAGTTCCCTTTTTATAAATTCAAAAAGAAAAGAATGGGGGAATAACACAGTTATAACCCCTAAAAAAACGGCGGCTATTTTTCTTTGTTTTACTGCGACACCTATCGGTGATATTAAAACGAATGTACAGTTGTTCAAAAATGACCGAGATGATGGTATAGGCAACCCAACGTACAGGATTGGTATGTATTCAGCACAAATTCCCTAGATTAATTATTTATTACACCTTTGATTTATTAATTATTCAAAATGCAACAATCAACATTAAATTCCTAACTTATTTTAAAATATGTGCTGTGAAATGTTTGCCCTCGTTATATAAGCATGCATTAACCCTTAATTTTTTCCCGGCTGGTTGTTATACAATGTTGAATATCATCGAGTGTTTCGGCTGTTAAGTGTGTTGGTCTCCCGGAAGACTTTCCCCTTACAAATGCATTTTTTTCTTCAAATTTTTAAAAATATATGTTTGTGATAAACTACATTGTGACGATTGAAATCTACATCAGGAAAGTGCGGTATAAATTGCTGAATGCAAGACTCCAAGTCATGCTGAGTCCAAGATCCACTTGCATTTAAATTTGCACTACGATAAAAGGCTGTTATAATTACTAAAATAAAGGCATCTCGTTCTGACATAAATAATTTTGCTTTGTAGCTAAAATTAATGTAATTAAATGTAATTTAATTTGTGTACCTAATGAACAGCAAAATTAAGCATGTTATCTTACCTTATCGCACTAAAAAGAACCTCCAGCGCTTATCAAAAGAAATATTAGACTCAAACAAGGCAATAATCCAGTAAAGATTTTTTAAATTTCGCGGAGAGTTTAAGTTCGTAGTTCCGGTAATAGTTAACATATTCGCATGCATTGTGCTTATAAATTGGCGAGTCCGCGAAATTTAAAAATGTTTACTGGGAAGAAGCAATCTAAAGCGAAAATCGAAAAGATAAACAAACGTATGACATTTATCAGCTGTAGATTATTAAGATATTTTCTTCTCTATCAACTTAAATTTTGAATTCTTCATCGTTGATTTGACCTTGATCTCAAGCATTTTTGAACATACGATACAGCTTGTTCAAGAATGGGCGCGTCCAGCGCCCTAAACTGTTTGTACAGTTACAGTTTTGATATCCGAATGGCTTGATTTACCTCAAATTGTTAGTCAGCATACTCAACCATAAATTTTTATATCTAATGCCCTAAATGGAGTGGAATGAAACTAACTAACCAATCTGAACCTATGGTTTTCGTACGTTCTACTATGTCCTACGCAGAGACCAAAGAGGACCGTCCGAAAGGACAAAAACGGCGCAGAAGCCCACTCGGGGGTAAGCCACGTGACCTAATAATATATGCAACCAAGATTACACCGTTGTCTGTACTGTTTTGGTAAAAGTTCCCAATTAGTTTATTTTAATTTCGTTCCTAACCTCTACATACGACAACTCCCGATAAGTTTTGGAAATGCTACCAATCTACATATAGGTTATGCAAACACTTTGACAGAAATCAAACAATCTTGAATTTACTGTACTTCCCTCTTTTATTATAATTAAGAAGTTGGCTATCCTCATATATGATCCTTACTAGTGTATATGCAAACGTCATTCACGTCTGTATACAGGCTTGCCTAAAGGCGAGGAGTTCCATAAATTATAACTTGGCAATGAAAACAAAAATTTAAAGTCTTATCTGTGGGGGCTACCAATGTATATTATTTTAATATACATTTTAATATATCTCAGATAAAATTTTTATATTATCGTAGAATTTATAAGTAAAAACAGAAGGATATTAAAATATTTATTCCGTCCTAAGTCACCAATAAATCTATTACTATTATTAATAGAGAAAAAAAAAATGAAATACACAGCACACACGGAATATGTTTCTGCAATTACGAAAATACGTTACTACATAGTTAGAGTGTAAGGACAAATAAATTAAAAGGGTGCATTAAGTAGAATAATAATTCAAAAAGGCAAGTGTTGAAGCTATAGTTCTCCCCTAGTCTCGCGCGTTCAACGTATTTTACCCTTTTTACATAAGACACATTGCACGGTTTGCTGACCATGTATAGAAATACTTCATCGCGTTAATAAATTTTCGTTGGCCAGTTTGAAAAGTTCTCGCAAAATGTATACGTAACTAGCTGCTGCATGTTTAGTTTTAGGTTTTTCTTTTTTTATTGAAATGTATTTTTCAAAGAATTAAATAAAAGTATGAGAAATATATATCTGTTATATAGCCGGCTTTTATTTCTGGTTACCGACAGTTTGAGTGCAGCCGACTCTCTATTAACCTTGAGTTATTTTCGCCAAAGAACTTTTCTATTTTTCTCGGGTTATGTATATTTCAACAATTATGTTCGGATTCAATCAGGTAGAGAATGGTACTGTTTACTTTCTTATGTCTTAAATAATTAGTTGGACTTTCAATGTTATTTTACGAGCGAAATTGTGAAATGGCAAAAAATTTAAATTATCCGAAGAAATCGACAACAAAATCTACTTTTGATTCTCAATCGATTGTTACTAATGTCATGTTAATTTAAGCGTAAAAAATTCATTGTAGAGTAAAATTTTCTAATACAGATTTATGTTTATAACAATAGTATTTGTTATATCTTTACTGTTATATAAAAATAGAAATAAGATTATCCTTACCGCAACTTTCGGAAATAATTCCAGATATGTGTTTCGGCAACTAAGTTTCCATTCACACTGGATAACGGATCTTTAATACAATTATAAAATTAGATCTGGACCTGTAAAAAAATTTAAACAAAAATCCGGATGGGAGTAAAAATGCATTTATTGCTTCCCAAAGCATCTTTCTTTACGATCAATACATTTTTGTATGCGTTCCAACCAGTTTCTGAAGCAGTTTTTCCACTTAGAAGATGCTGTATCAAACAACACAGCTTTTGCAACTGTTAAAGAATGGATTCCAAACATTATATTTTTGGGGAAACCGGAAACTAAAAGATATCATTTGGACATAAATCAGAATTTATTTGGACAATGTTAGTTCGACGTTTTACGGCTTTAAACAATCAATAGTTTCAGATGGTGTTTGCGAGATGATGCTTTGTCATATTGAAAGATGATCCAATGGTTTGCATTGATTTTCCTGATTTTATCGACTATCTCCATTTTATATTTATATTTATTTTGCACGCCAAACGGTTAGAGAATTGAAGATAAAAATTACATTTCAGCTGCCAATTAAAACCCAACAGAATTTTTTTACTCCAAATCTCCACTTCCTCTACATATGCAATAGTAGTTTAGCATTCGAACATACTCATAAAAGCATGCTCAGGTATTCTAATAGGGCGGTGGTTGGTCCCGTGTTGCGTGACATGATGCTTTGTCATGGTAAAAGATGATCCAATGTTTTAGATGGGTTTTCCTGATTTTGTTGATTATCTTCATCATAGATCATTAGGAGCTATTGGGCTTAGAATGGAATATTTATTGTTTACGCCAAAGGGTTTGAGAATTGAAGGTAACAATTACATTTCAGCTGCCCATTAAAACCCGACAGAAATTTTCTGACATAACTTCAAATCTCTTCTTCCTTTACATATGCAGTAGTAGTTTAGCATTCAATCACACTCCTAAAAGCATGCTCAGGTATTCTAATAGGGCGGTGATTGGTCTCGTGTTGCGTGAGATGATGTTTTGTCATGGTAAAATATAATCCAATGTTTTGCTTTGTTTCTGCCGATTTTGGTTGCTGACCTCCATTACAGACCGTGAAGAGCTATTCGGCTTAGCTCAAAATATTAAATTTTCAGCCCAAACGGCTAGAAAATTGAAGGTAATATAGCTAACCAATTACGCCTCAGTCGCTCATTATTACCCCAGAAAATGAATCCCTAGCCCAATTTTCTGATGGTAGTAATCCCAAATTCTCAGCTACTCTAAATAAACAGTAGTAGTTTAGTATTCCTTCGCACTTGTAAAAGCATGGTCCGATATTACAATAGGGAGGCTATAGGTCTCGTGGATTCCACGCTAGGCTGTTTTCATCGTAGCCATTATTTAGCTTCAAGGACATTCGTCTTAAACTTCGTTTTGGTGGACTTGACTTTTAGCTTTATGACATGATACTAGTCTAGCAATAGGGCATTAAAGCTGACGAGACCAATGACAGGTTGATTAACCCCAAAGTTAATTAGATTGGGGGACCTATGATTGATCACGCCTCTCTCGATGATATCCGAAAACGGCCATAATGTGCACATTTTCTTCATCCGAATTCGGCTAAGGGTATTGTTGCTAATAATCATCCCTTATCCGGTGATTACAACCCCAGGAAATGAATTCCTCTCTTTCTGATTCTAGTAACCCCAAATCCCCAAGCATGATAAGTTATCCCAATGGGGAGGTTGATGTGTCTCATGGAGACCCAAAGCCAATGATTGGCTGAATAACCCCAAAATGGAGTAAATTGCGGTGGCTATGATTAACCACGCCTCACTCGATGATGTCTTGAAGCAGCAACAATGTGTAGGTTATCTTAATCTGAATCGAGCTCTATTTATTGTCATAGGCTGATGTTACTTGAAATTCAAGAAAACCGCCTCCATATTATTTTCTTCATTTGGGTCGAGTTCTAGTCATTGTCCCAGATTGGATGCATCTGGTAATCCGAAAAAACCGCCTTGATATTATGGCGGGGGTTGTAGGTATCGAGTCCATGACCTTCTAATTTGTAGTGCAGTGCTGCAAACTTTATTCTTGCATATAAACGCTACGAATTGATTTTCTTTTTCCAATTGTTTGTGCTACTTTATCTAAAAAGATCTAAAATTTGGCCATGACGAAATTTATTATATTCTGACGATATTCGGATTCCCCAATTTCTGAAATTATTACAGTTAATTGTTATGAATATCAATCAGGTTCCAATCATGTATCTTTACTAAAATCGGTCGCCAATTACTTTATTTAATTTAATGACAATTATATACATATATAATTTTAATATGTGACTACAAATACTTTTGGGATATCCTGTATAATTTCGGAATAACGTTTTTTCTCCCCGATCCTCATTATCCTCGTGTGTTTACGATAATGGCCGTAACAAATATTTTGAATAGAATAGCAACATGTGCGTAAAAGGGCGAAAGAGTATGTGCTCACTGACCATGTGGCATTAGTGAAAGTTTTGACCTAATTTCTTCTCAATTTTCACGTTTAGTTCGAGTAAAGCGCTATCGATGTTTACGTATCCGGTTCATCTGTTTCCACTACGCAATGCTAAAGGTGTCAGCTGCCGGTTGTTCATAATTTTTTTATTCGGGGTAAATTGCTCGTTACAGTTTTGTACTCAGAAAATAAATAATGGGTATTGTACGTAGCTAAAGTAAGTACGTACGTTACCAGTAAAATGTTATAATCTTCTTAATTGGTTATTTCTTGTTACTAGTAGTGTATTATAGAATTTTATTGGAACGCGATGTTCTCACGAATACAAGTCGGATAGGTAAACATTTCTGCCAAGTTTGATCATAAAAATTCGCACCCCTTCTCGCTATAGCAATTTCCATGTCATATATATAAACTTCCGGACCAAATTAATGCACCACTTTATTTAATTCAAATAATTATATAAATGATACTTAAATTAAACATAGTGAAAAACATGGAAACGGAAATCGAATCAAATTAATCTTAAAAAGTCAAATTAGTAGCTCCAATGCAACCTCAATATCGAGTATGACCTCCACTACTCCTAACTACTACATTTACACTTGTTGGCATGCTAGAGATTAAATTACGAATAATTTATTGAGGAGTATTCCTCAATTCTTTAATCAGGGCTTCCACTAGTTGATTGTGATTGAAAGGTGAAGCCGTACGGTTATGGCCCTTTTCTTTAGGAAAATCCCATCACATGTGCTAAATCGGATTTATGTCTGAACTATAAAATTGCAACGCAAAAACTGGAGTATTAACATCATCTAAGTCAGGCAAGGGCAACCTTTTTTTTTTGTAGGGGGACAAATAAAGAAAAATTAGAATGGACCAGGGGCCAAAACAAAAATAATTAACAATAACAGTATTTATTTAAGAAAATGGTACAGATATGTAAGTATACATAGCATGGGTTTTACAATAAAATAATAAAACAAATGAAGAAACTTTATTAAACAAATAACTTCTTATTTCCTTTATGGAAGTTCAATATAACAACTTGTTTAGCTATGTGTGGACTAGCATTATCTTGCATTAATATAATATTAGGGCCTATAAATTAATGTGCAACGGAAACAGGATTTAAAACCGAAACTTATTTAGACATGTTAAAATTTCAATTGTATGCTGAAATCTAGTTAAATGAAATAGAAAAAAAAAACAACAATTACGGTATGTAAGACAAGCAGATATTTATTTATGTAATATTAATTTGCTGACCCTGGCGACTACGAGACAGGAACTCGCCCGAACGAAGCGCGACAATTCACGAACACTGATTTTCGGCTGATTTTTGGCCGAAACTGGCCGAAATCGAAACCGAATGTTCGGTCGGTCACTACTATAAATAGAACAAATTGCATTACATGTCCAACCGCCATGTTTTCCAAGTAATAAACTCCATTCATTGACTTCGTTCGTATAGGAACCAACTCTGTACGGACGTCGAAACAAATTCCTCCCCCAAAAGCGATTTTTGGAGAAAGATTGCAACTTGCAAATCGTTCTCCTGGTCTTCGCCAGGTATCCTCACGTCCATCAGGAGACTTAAAAGTAACTCTCGTCTCATCAGAGAATAAAACCTTTCTCCAATCGTCAATAGTCCCATGTTCAAGATTGCTGGAAAACCGCAATCTTTGAATATTGTGTGCTCTCTTGTGGTGATTAATGGCTTTCTTTCCGACCTTCTATTACTTAATCCAGCTTCCTTCAGACATCTTACAGTTAGAGACGATACGGCACAATATATACATACAATTTATTTTGTTTAATCTAAAAAATGACGTTTTAATCAAAGTACGTAAATCTTCCTGAAATTTTGTATAGAGCCATAATCTCTCGTTCTGAACAACTTTTCTCAGTAATATTTTGAGATATCATGAATAGGAAGGGTACGTTACCTGAACAGAAAATAGTTTTGGGTTCACGGTTAAGGAAGCCATGTTTTTCAAAAAACTGAAAATATTCTTAAAATTCTATTCACACCAAGCAGAACATCATCTCACAATCTTCAATTCAAATTCAAAAATTTTTAGTCCATCGCACCTCTTGTAACATCAATCCAGTGGTACACTGTATATATACATACATATATATACAAGGTGGAAATTAAGTGATGACTCCTGGTTATGTTTTATGAGAAAAAGTTCATACAAACATGTGTCCTAACTTGCTTCGTTGTCGAGAAACAGCGTGTCAAAGTTTTGATAAGAAATTTTTTTTTAAATTAATTACTCACAAATCTTTCTGACGATTTCGATGAAACTTGGTTTGCCTCTTAGCAATAAAAGGGGCTTCTTTTGATGTAATTGAATTTAAAATAATAATTCTAGTGGCTTCGCAGAAGATTACCTGATTGATTTTTATTGTAAAAATAATTGTACGCCACTGTTTTGTTTTTCAAGTTTGACATTTTTATTAGATTAAAGAATTAAAAATGCAATTCTCTTGTCTCTCGAGTTTTTTTTTTTTGGTATCTCACTTAGTTTCACAGAAAGAAATAGAAACTTATTCCTTGCACTTTGAAATGAAAATGTGTTTGACCATTAAATGAAAAATAAAAATTGGTCACGTTTGAAGTGAATACCCGTTAATTGTTATATTTTTTACTTGGAGGTCATCGCATTTTCGTTGCACGCGTTTTTCGATGATTTGGAAATTAGTAGGATTAGGTTGTAAAAAATCTTTTCGGAAGTTTCATGTATAATGCTTTATTCTACTCTTTTTTATGTTTCTGTATTTCTGAGGGCAGCATCTATTGTGATTTAATGTTAGCCTAGCTCATCGCCTCCCGCTCGCACATCATACTCTCTCTGTCTCTCCTTCTGTTTCAGACGAAGCAAGCATGCACGTATCTTTTCTCTAGCTCATCGCCTCTCACACGCACATCATACTCTCTCTCTCTCTCTCTCGAAATCTAACGCCACAGAATAGACAGAAGCGACAAGGAGTGTCGGCAGCTTTGATGTTCATGTGGTCGATTTGAATGTTCTCGAAATAGCTCAGAAGTTAGCTAACGCCATTTTGAAAATACGAAAGGTGCACATTTGTTCGTATTAATTAAAAAATATTAGAGTTTTGGATATGTTAAAAGAATAGTATTTGCTAAAAAGTTAAATCAGTGATACACAACAATAATCGTATATTTTAATTTTAATATGCACACACCATCCCAGAATAATAACATTAATGAAGCTAGCCAAATATACCACTATCGTCGCATTTAAAACATGGTTTCCAGCCATGCGCATACAGAATTTACCACAAGATTTTCTGACTTTGTCGCTTCTGTCTATTCTGTGCTAACGCTTACGTTCTTACGCTTACGCTCGAGCTTCTCCGGTATCCCTTAAGAAATATTCACTTCAAAAATGAAGAAAGTCTTCAGATAGCTAGTTTTAAAAAGGTGGAAACCCATAAATAATAAATAATAATAAAAATTTTGTTGTGTAATAAATTACTGAAAAAATTAGCTGCACCTTTTTCTCGCCGAGCTTTTAATGAATCAATTCCATGATCCAGAAGAAGCGCACCATGATTTGTTTACACTCCACAGCGTTTATAAGTCAAGAACTTCAAAAATCTTCTTTGGATACATTCAGTTTGAAGGTCGTAAAAGTAACAAGTATAATAATAAATGAAATGCATTTGAGGTAATTTGACGTTTGTTCATATTTTACTTCACAGGATAGGATGAATATGAAACTGTTGGCACGGTAGAAAAAACGAAGCAAGTTCGGGCAGATAAACTTTTTCTCATAAAATATCGCTTAATTTACATTCTGTGCATATGTTCAACTAGCTCAGTGACTGAGTGGTGAAACTTGCGCTTCACAGCGTTCAAAATCTGGTTGCGGCAGAGCGTAGCAGTTTAAAATCCGAAAATGGATGTTACCTCTAATACGTTGCGAAAAGTAAAGAAATGCCACAGGGCGGGCCGGGGGCGGTACGGTATACGTATATATACTGCTCGGTGGCTTCAAACGTTTACACCGAAAAGGTAGAAATTTATATTTACAGGCGTTTACGGCCGTTTTCAATGGGTGAAACTTTTCTAGGGTTGTACCGTGTATCACACTGAAGCAGTCTCAGTTTTCCTGAAGCTACGAGCGTTTTCAGAACAGGGAAATGTTGGTATCAATTACTGACACACAATTAACAGAGTACGAAAAAATTCTAACATTGACACCGTCCGCGAAAGTCTGCTTCTTAAATTTTGAAAACGGTTATATTAAGATCAAGGAATTTCATGGTTCACATGTGAGTCATAAGTATATTCGAGTATACTCACGATATTGAAAAAATTGAATTTTTGCCAGTAATATATTAAAGTGTATTCGGTCTATTCGAGTTTTATCATCTGATGTGGATGTGGTCTACTGGTACTTTTCGTAATTTCAGAATTTTCAAAAATATTTTAAATTAATGAATGAACATGCAGTAATATATGTATATATATATACACTGAGGACGATCGTCGTCCGTTACAAACCTTTAAGAAAAATACACCGGTCGTAACGCCTATTTATTGTTCTGGCACCTCAGTCATGATTACATTCGGCAAGTGCCAGCGACGTAACGACGAAATGTGCCGAGGGGAGATAGAATTTTTGCAAAAGCAAGAGTACAGCTGGTCTATTTTCCTCTGTACGTTTCGATGTTACTCTCCGGGCGCACACAGACGAAGATATATGGATGGTACTAGTTTCGTCCGATGGAACCGGTTAGAAGAAGCGCTTTTCTCTCCCCGGTGGTAAATTCTCATCTTTTCGTCTCTCTTAACCGCCTCCGCCCCTTTTAGCGCTTGTATAGGTACTCACACACACACACGCATGCACATACGAGGAGCGCGCTGTCCATGCAAAGATTGCGAATCTAGAATAACCTGTTTTTAGCTCTCCCGGGCGCGTCTTGGCGGGAAAAATACAGAACCGTTCTTCTATACTTTGTCAAACGGAATCTGAGATGATGAGGACAGTAGTTGCGGATTTTTATATATACATACCATGTGGCATGTGTGTGTACGGTCCATCTCTTTCGTTACCTCGTTGTCCTCTATCTTGTCCGTATTAGCGAGTTTTCGGTGTGAATGGCGACCACATCGTAGCAGCAGCTTCTTGTGTGTCGCTCTCTTTTGTATGACCATGTACTTGGCGGGAAAGCACCCAATACTATCTTATATACTTTGTACCGTTAGCTCATTTTTATAATCGAAAGTGGTGGTTCTAAATATAACAACAGAACAAATAGAAATACGTCGATTGCAATTATCATTAGGATAGGTTAACTATTTTAACATTGCAAAATCAATAATTTTGTCTTTCTCTTAGATTTTCTGCCATTTCTTTTTCCTGTTCATCGTTTCTCTTCATCCAACGATTCTTCCCAGCGGATGTTGGTCATTCCCATGATCCTACCCAACACCAATGCCTATTTTGTAATAATTCTCACTGACGAGATTTCTTCTCGTTTACTGTTGTACTCGTACCTTCACATCCTTTTATCATTTTCACTATATCTTCATCTATTTTATTAATTACTTCTTGATATTCGCCTTCAGTCCACAGTTCTTTTGCCATAATGTTCTTTTCGAAAATTTTCCAGCCTCCCTGAAGGGTATTTGTGAGTATAATCCTCATTTCACTAGAGATTATTATTCTCAACAAGACGAAGATCTAAAAGACACTCACTCACTGTATGCTATAATTCTGAGAAAATCATTCCTACTCATCAACCCCTCGGAATATATTCGGTTGGCAAGAAAGTAATTTCGGTTTTGTAGTCTGAAATAAAACTTACAAAAAATTAACTTCAGTTCAGTTTCTTAATGATCAGGGCCGAAATTTGAGCGCGTGATCATGAACCTGCAAGGACGATGTGACTAAAGGTCATTGAACAAAATGGAAAATATAGAATTGATTAAGGGTGTTCGGTACTTTTTTCAAGATCGATTAAACTTAAATTTTTTTATTGGTTTCAAAACTATTTTGAAAATTGTCTATCTGACCGCTAAAAGTAGTATGTGTAACGATAACATGCTAGTTTTTACAATGTTAAGAGCTTCAGCAGCTTCAATTTTTTTTTTCAATCATAAGTGAAGAACCAATAAGAGTACGGGCTCGAAATTTTGCATACCGCGTATTCGTTAGGATAGCTACGTCTTATCGGCGAGCTTCTTTGTAAATTCCTTGTTTGTTGTTCAATTCAACCCCAATTAAGGAATAGAAAAATGACCATGGGCTTACCGTCATTTTTGGACTTCAAGAAAACAACGATAACAAAGGAATTTACAAAAAGCTCGCCGATAAGACGTAGCTATCGTAACGAATACACGGTATGCAAAATTTCGAGTCCGTAAATTTACTGGTTCTTCACTTATGATTGAAAAAAAAGATTAAAGCTATAGAAGCTCCTGAAATTGTAAAAAACTAGTATTTTATTGTTACACACACTACTTTTAAAGGTCAGATATACAATTTTCGAAAAAAATAAGTTTAACTAATATTGAAAACAAGTACCGAACACCCTCAATCAATTCTGTATTTTCCATCTTATTCAATGACCTTTTATCATCTTCGTTGCAGGTTCATGATTCCGCCCTCATAGAAATTTCGGTCCTGGTCATTAAGAAATTGAACCAAGTGTGATATAAGATCATCAACATCGTTTGTGAAAGTTTCACCATTCAAAGGGGTTTTGAACACTTCGAAATAAATGGTAATCAGATGGTGCCAGATCAGGGGATGCGACATCGATTCCTAACCAAGCTCCAATAATTTTCCACGAATTACCAAAGCAGTGATGATTTTGATGGAACACAATTCTCTTGCGGTTTGCTAATTCTGGCCGTGTTTCTTTGGTTGCTTCATCGAACCTTATTAGTTGTTGACGGTAGATACACTAGATACCCGAATTGATCGTGTGGTTTCTTGGAAGCAGCTCAGAATACATAACACTTTTGTAATCGCACATTTGACTAATTAAAAATTACACTTCGGTTTATACGGTTGTTGAAAATGCTTGCCTCGAGCTAGCGACACACGTGTCACCGATTTTATTATAAAACAATTGTATGGTGAGGAGTTTACCGATGTGATATTGTATGCACTAAAAAAATTAGTTTCACGTTTCACGGATAAGTGCATTAAATTAAATGGAAATAATTCAGAAAAACTACATTGTAATTTTGATGAAAACTTACGAAATAAAAAAAATATATCTAGTCAAATTGGAAACATTCCTCGTACATCCAGGTATCATTTTTCTTGTCCATAAATTTTCATCAACGAATCAATGATTTTTAACGTCGTTTTCATTTTAGTTTTCACTATTCGCTCTGTATCAATGCTTATGTTTAGAACTGCATATTATGTGGTAGTTCCAGTCCTTGCTTTCAAATAATATCGATCTGGCTTATTTTTAGATTGGCTTATTAAGTTATGCATAAAAGCATAAAAGCAACTATTGGCACTGCACGCGGTCACAATATCCAAGCCTAACTTGAAAAATGTTAGGTAACAACGTTAGTTTTGGGAAAAAGTGATGGATTTATATTCTTAAACGGCTTTTCACCTATCTTTTGCCACACGAACATGAAAGATAAATAAGAATAATGGTGTTTTCACGATATTACCCTGAATGCTCAGACTATTGTAAAACTTTGAAATCTTTACCACCTTTTCTGATATGACTTACAACTAGACTTGTTTCCTTACCTTCAATCTATTTGAATCAGAAAAATACTGTTTTTCTTAGTTGTTATATATTTTCGTTAGATTTTAGGTTTACACGAAAATAACAAAAATACATATTAACATGACGTGTAGAAAACAACAGAAGTGTATGAATCGATTTTAAATACAAATTACGTTGTCACTAAATTTGTCCAATAATCACTTAAATATCGTTGATGTGTGTATACTCGAAATATATATTTTCGTACAATTCCACAGTAGAATATTAGAGAAATCCGAATGTCCGTAGAATGAGGAAATCAATAAGATGATGGATTTCTCCTCGGGGAAATTCACCGCCAAGCCATTTGAGTTTTCTTCTTTTTGTTAGAAATATGCCAAAATTCATCTAGTGACGTGTCACATGTGAAACAATCTTGGAAGAAAAAAGGTGAAACGATACCAAAGAACATCAACCAACTTTGATGTATTTTACTATAGAGATGGTACAACATTTCAGATAATTTATTTGGAAGTATATATTCCAGATACGCGAGTAAAAATGATGGAATTTAGATTGGTATCAATTTCAAATATTACCAACAATTCCTATTTTTACTAGTGTTAACAGGGAAAAAGTAAAAGTAGGAATGTTTGTGGTTTAGATCTAAAATACATTAGCTCTTACCGCTATCACACTGGGTTTGGAAATCACCAAATATGCATTTCGATTATTAAATAATCATCCTCAGTGGAAAACATGAAGGAAAAAGAAACGAAAGAGCGGGCAAAAATGGGTTCTTTATTTGGTACTCATTGACTGATTAGCAGACTAAGTTGACTAATTTCACTATAGTCTTACCAAACTAACTGTTACCCTTTTTTACAGCGATGTTGGAAAACTCCAAGCACGTAGTTCAATTATTAAGAGGCCTTGTTCAGAAATTCATTTTTCGCCTGTCAATTTGCACACAATCAAGTACAAAACAGTCAATCGACTCTGGAGTTACTACCAAAAGATTATCGGGGTCATCACTATAAGACCTTATGGGACATGTGAAACTCTTTGATAATAAGTTTGATGGAACTCGAGAGATAGTTGCTTTCTCCATTTGTGTAGGGAATACGCGCATCTGTCATTTTTAGTTCTTATTCTATCGAGTGTAGCCCGCCCAGTAAAGGTTTTTAAATTTCGCAGGAAGTTTAAGTTGGTAGTTCCGGCAATAGTGGACATACTCGCCAATTTCTAAGCACAATGCATGCGAATATGTTCACTATTGCCGGAACTACCAACTTAAAGCATCCGCGAAATTTAAAAATTGTTTACTGGGCGGGTTTTGCCTGGTGGCTTCTGATTTTTGTAAGACGTTATTATTTTTTGAATCCATGTTATCCGATACCCTAACCAGGGTATATAGATTTTATCCGAGAAAAAGAAGAAGACAAAGAAGGAATAGAAGAAAAAAGGGAGGAAAAGCTTTTATTAGCGGTTTTTTCTAAAGCGCAAACAGTTATTGTTAGCAGCGCTAATGCTCCTCAGGGCATGCTGCAGAATTTTTGGGTAATGGTATATCTTGCTTAGGGTGTTCTTCGGGAGACAATATTCTATACATTAGCAACCAGTGATTACCAACTCAGCCCATCAGTAATTATAAAGTATATAAATTTTAAATTACTTGCGCCCGGCCTTTCGTTTTATTTCTTTCCACTTGACGCTCGAAATACGTATTTGATGTCTTCTAAAATCGGTGTGGTAAGCGAGAGATAATTTGAGAAAGACTCTGAAGTTAGTTAATTCAATCTACCGAGTAACCACCCAATGATTACCAACTCAGCTCATCATTTTTACCCGATTTATATTAAAATGTTTATGTTATTTGTATACAAAATATGGATAATGTGTTGTTTATAAACGTTAACATCATTATTATTATTACGTTTTGAATAACATATTCTAACTTCCCTAACATTTTTATTTATGGGTTTTATAATCGTTTTATATCCAATTTTGACGTGCTAAAGCAAACTTAATTAAAATCATTTGTGCTCGGTTTTTCGTTTTCTTTCCTTTGTGTTTTCTACTGAAGATGAGTATTCGATGATCGAAATATGTGTTTGATGTAAAATCGGTGCAGTAAGCGAGATAGTTTGTGGAGACTCTGAAGTTAGTTAATCAACCAGTGATTACCAACTAAATTGATCTAGTTGTACTAATCAACGAGTGATTACCAACTAAATTAATCATTAATCATTCTTATCTCCTTTATATTAAAATGTTGCAATTGTTTGTATACAAAATATTGGTAATGTGTTGTTTATAAACATTAGGTTTGATTTTACAGTTTCGTAACATTTTTATTTATGGGGTTTATAATCGTGTCATATCGACTTTTTACGTGCTAAAATAAAATCATTTGTGCCTGGTCTTTCGTTTTCTACTGAAGATGAACATTTGAGCGTTGAAACACGTGTTTGGTGTCTCTAAAATCGGTGTGGGGTTAGCGAAAGATAATTTGAAGAAGACTGTGAAGTTAGTTAATTCAATCTAATAACCAACTAGTGTTTACCAACTAAGCCAATCATTCTTGCCGGGTTTATACTTATTAAAATATTTCAGTCATTTGTGTAGAAAATATGGATAATGTTACGTTTATAAACATTAGGTTTGGAATAACATTTTTCACTTCGGAAACATTTTTATTTATGGGTTTTATAATCGGGTCATGTCGAATTTGGACGAAATTATTTGTGCCTGGTCTTTCGTTTTCTACTAAAGATGAGAACTTGATCGTTGAAATACGTGTTTGATACAGCGGCGGCGTGTGATACCGTATATTCGGAGCTGCAGTGAAGATAGCAGTCGTTCGTATATAGTTATATATCGCCCGCATTTACCAAGGTGCATTGCCGTCGATACACGAGTATATGCGAACTAATGTTATCTTCGCAGCAGCTTCGAATATACGGTATCACAAGCCGCCGCTGGTTTGTTGTCTTCTAAAATCGGTGCGGGCTTAACAAAAGATAATTTAAAGAAGAATCTGAAGTTAGGTAATTCAATCTAGTAACGAACCAATCGATTCTTACCCACGTTATACTAAAATGTTTGTTATTCTTATTTGTACACAAAATATTGATGTGTTGTTTATAAACATTAACATCATTAGGTTTCGAGTAAAATTTTTCACTTTTGTGATATTCTTGTTTATGGGGTTTGCCATCGTGCCATGTCAATTTTCGACGTACTCCTTTCTTTTGCAGGGTAGTGTACATCTTGGGCAAAAATATTGTTCACGTTGTGTAAATACTTTCGAGGTTCACTATCGATATATTTCTATCAATATTATTGTAATTTCTTGGAAAAAATGGTCCCCCGTACACAGTCGAGGCATACCCGCTGTCTTGAGTATATGATCGGGAAAGGAAACGACACAGACGTACAGGCCGGAGTAAGGTATATGAAATAACTTGCCGCCCTACTCGTTAACAACAAAATATGTGTGTATGTAGTTGAAAAGAATGTATAACATACCAGACTGGTTTGCAAGGCGCGAGCTGAGAAGAGCGCATGTCTGTTGGCAGTTAACAACCTGAATGCAAGTGACGCGCCGACCCGACGAGACGGCTTGCAAAACAACGGATTCTGCACAGTGCACATTGCATTACGCCGCGGGAGTCGGTACTACACCAAATCGTTACTATTTTACACGGTTATTTGTATATTTTAAGTTTTAAGTGTTTGTTTGTTTAAGTTTTTAAAACGTATTTAAATCAATTATTTAATTAAACGCGTCGATTTTTTTCTGTTAAAGCCCGTAATTTTATTACCTTTTTAAAAATATGTTTGTTGTGTTTGTTAACGTGTTAAGTGCATGAAACTATAAATAATTAAGTGGTAGGTACCTCTGTTTTCTTATTATTTTTTCCGGTATTTCTGGCTGAGTGATACGTCAGGTACGGCGGAAAATTGAGTTTTATACGTGCGATGACGATCCGGGTACGATTCTTTAGATGTTGGTTAGTTTTAAGTAAGCGGTAAGGGCGTCGAAAGATGCATTTATTGCGAAAATAAACATTTAATGTGGTCACGGAGTGTTATTTTAAGCATAGGAAACTGCCCGCGTTCACCCAAACAAATTGGCAAGGAATTGGCATCGCGTTCTTTTTGAATTCTTTTTTCTCACTCTATTGCCGGCAAATTGTGCATTGGGTTCGAGGCTAAAAGCCGTGCGCGTCTGTGTGTGGACCCCGTAGGTAGCGGTCACGTTGACGTTCTCTGTTGGTGTTGCAGCCGCCATTTTTAATGCAAAATTATAATTTTTAAACAATATAGCTAGGTACGTACAATGATTTCCTCAATAAAATCACGCACAGGTTATCGATTAGTATTCACTTACGTTCGCTTTTATCATATGCACAACAGCTAAACGATTGTAGATAACGTAAGAACGCCAAACCGTTTGATCGTCGGCTTTACACAAGTAGTCCTCGTATCGTTGATATATTTGCCATTCACCTTCGAAATGTGCATATTTACGTAAAAAGATTTCGCGCAGGCCAGTATGAAGGTTTCTTTGTAGTGGTAAATGAAATACCGGCTCTTTGCAGTGCCGGACTCACTGCGCAGGATAATCTCTTATCAACTAAAATTGGCGGGAATTTTCAATTGTCAAACACTCAACCGTCACTTGCCCTAACAGTACAGACGAATTCTATGATTTTATCAACAAATTTATGTAAAAAAATATGTATTTTACTTCATTAATACTATCGTTCTAATCTTTAATACCGTTTGAATAAAATTTTTACAATTTCGTGAACATTTACCCCCTTTGTATATCTGCAGGCACCTGTGTTTACAACGGCCATTTTCTTATCAGTTAATAAAAATATAAACAAATCGTTTTAAAATGTACTTTTGTACCAGGCACTTTTAACCCGAATTTCACCGATTTTTTCGTTTAAAATTCCCAAATTACCCTCAAAAAAGAAATTGTTTTTCCTCCACACATTTATATCCAATATGCATACATAAAAAGCAATTAATACATTACGTAAATTCTCACTTGTAGCTATGGCAGAAGGTAATGGTGAAGTATTATTAGAAGAATCCATGAAGATTGAGGAGAGCGATACAGAGAGAACCGAAGACTATCATAAGTTAATAGAATATGGATTAGATGAGAAAGTCGCTGCCAAGTTAGATGAAATTTACAAGACTGGTAAATTAGCACACGTTGATCTGGATGAAAGAGCTCTCGATGCCTTAAAGGAGTTTCCCGTCGACGGGGCCCTCAATGTTCTCGGTCAATTCCTCGATTCCAATTTGGAACATGTATCTAATAAGTCTGCATATCTTTGCGGTGTCATGAAAACATATCGACAGAAGAGCAGAGCCGGATCGAGTCAGGGCGCGGCCGCTCCAGTTCCGGCGCCCGTGAAAGGACCAGACGAAGAGAAAATTAAGCAGATACTGGAAAGAACGGGATACACATTAGATGTGACGACAGGTAAGGAAGGTTTGTTGTTATTTCTATTTTGAATATGAAATCTTTGTGTTGTGTACGTATATCGGACGTGTTTGTTGTTATGGTTTGAAATGTTTTCCGCTGAAGGATTGGTTGTAGTTAGCATTAGTATCATCAACCAATAAATTTCAAACTGATACTTGTGTGTGGGTGCGAACACGTTAGATATTAGATGTTGTTTTACACAAACAATTAGCGAATCTTAGAATGGTTAGTAAACTGTCATTGACTGCAAATTTTGCTGCATAAGCACTAAATTTAACCTGCTAGTCGCCAAGAGTGGTGAAACACACTTATGAGAAGGTCAGGAGTTCGAAACTCGGTCGCGGCGGAGCGTAGTAGTTAAAAAAATACTCTGAAATCTGTTACCTCTAATATGAAACAAAGAGCAAGGGCAATACCACTGGAGGGTATACACATGTATAGGGCTAGGTGGCTCTGAACCCTTACACTGAAAGATACAAAAGGGTAAAACATCATTGATGGTGGCGAAGCTCCAAATTTACAATCAGAAATCATAAATCAGCATTACATTTGTTCCAGCTGTAATACACAATTATCAGAAACTATCATACACATTCTATCAGTGCTAATTTATGATTTCTTGTAGCGACAATTTGGAGTAGGCGACGAACTATTCTAAGAATTCGCAATGTTGGTGCAACATACACTACATGGGCATTGCTAAGGGCAGTGTTGTAGGACCCATAATATTATCACAAGTTAGTCATACAGATAGCACATCCTTACGAGATAAATCTTTCAATAAGTAAAATTGTAAATTAAAATCAGTAAATCTTATATTAAAGAAAAAGTAAACATGGATTTTCAAATGCCGCAAAATTGCGTCGAATATTATTTCACTACGGGCCAACCAATTAGATTTGAAATTTTAGTGCGTGAAGGACGGTATCGTAAGAATGTACAAGGCAGGTTCAAGAAGTCTTCACAAAAGTTGGTGTTCCAATACTCTGTTCATCCAATAGAAATAGTTAAGCTACTCTCCATAAATTTATGCCAATTAGCGCAACAGAGATTTTAACATGCTACAAATTAGAAACAGGGTGGAAAATTTGAAAACTCAAAATGTCGAAGCGACATGGCCTTTGACGTTGGCCAGCTCGTCGCCGCAGAAGGGGTACACGTTGGTCTGATACGAGTTTTTAGACATACGACCAATACAAACATTTTATTCAAATAGTGCGCGCTTTTGTAGGGAGTGGCTTAACTATTTTTGTTCAACGGACGGAGTATAGTATCGAATGAAGTTGGTTACTGACAAGCCCCATATTCGAATGGAGTAGTCACATTTGAGTCGAAACATTGCAAGGTTTATTTTTTACAATCTGTTGAAGGAAACAACTTTTGTTATTTTCGAAAAATGGAGGAAAACGAGTTTCGTGCAGTGGTTAAACACTTTTATCTGGAAGGGAAAACACGAGGAAGAAATCAAAGCCGAGTTGGATGAAGTTCATGGCACATCTGCACCAGCGTTTAAGACTGTTTAGGATTGAGTAAATGAGTTTAAACATGACCGTAGCATCACAATTGACGAACTTCGTTCGGAGCGTTCAATTGAGGCAGCCACGCGTTGAGTGATCGACGAGTTGAGTGTGTAAACTTATTGAGGTTACAGACCCAGTGGTTCAATATAGCGTGGGTATAAAAAGACTACCGGCAAGAGCGTGCCACGTTCAGTCGAGAATAAACGCAATCGTGTAACCAATGCAATTGCTGATTTGGCGTTTTTTTTTTGTTGCAATCGAGGGACTGGGGAGTCGACGATGCTGTCGTAACTTTTTTCGTAATTGTACTGCTGTTTACCCAGGCTAGTCAAGACAGTGGACTTCACCAGAGGAACCGGCCCCAAATAAAGCGAAACTGTGAAAGAAGCCGGTAAGGTGATACCCACAGTTTTTTCAGGAATCATCCGCATTGATAACTTGGAGAAACGACGAACGATACATGGCGAATATTATGCGTCATTATTGGACCAGATGTGCGAAGAAATCAAGCGAAAACGCGCCCATTTGGCTAAGAAGAAAGTGTTCTACCATCAAGACGATACAAACCTGTGAAGTTTCGATGGCGAAAATACACGAATTAAAGTTCGAATTGTTACCGCATCCGCAATATTGACCAGATACGGCTCTTCGTGACTTTTTCCTTTTTCCAAGCTTGAAGAAACGGCTCACCGGAAAGCCATTTGCGTCGAACAAGGAAGTCGTCACCAAAACGGGACCTTCCAAAATCTTAAGTTTTAAACGACTTGAAAAGTTCAAAAATTGCTTGACGAAATGTAACGAGTTAAAAAATAAATATGAAACAACTCGAAATAATACCCTTTCCGGTTTTTGTAAGGACTTCTTGATCTACCTCGAAGCGATGGTCATGAAGTTACTTTGTTATTGGTTTCGACTGCTGACGTCGTTTCTCCATCGTGGCAATATTGTCCGGTTAAAAATAAATTTATTTAGAATCAATTTATTTCGCATGAAAGCAAGAATTTTAGCTAATATTGTTATTAAATCGAAATTGGTTTTCTATGTTAAAAAAATTGCGATTATGTTTCGACGGGATAAGTCTAAGCCCGTTAGCAACTGTACCGACTTCATATAGAAACGATCTCTATGTTATGCGAGGATTTATTGATTGGAAAGAAGTAAAAATACTGCAGCTATGACTTGGAAGCATGTGGGCCATTAATTATGTACCGTTTTTCACGGAATTAATGGACGTTTTCTATCAATGTAGAGAGATGGGATGAAAGAAATATTATTTCGCTTGATAATCTACAAGCAACAACTTCAATATTCTATTACTACGAAAATAAATTAAATATTAAACATTTGCGTGCTTTTTCACAACTCTTTCCAAATCACAACAAAAACTTAGCTTACTTATTTAATAAACATATTTTGTACTTAAGGTATAGATTGAAAAGCACACCTTTCTATTCTCCGCGTAAAATATATAGCGTCAAATGATGAATTAAAATTAACCTCAATATCTGCACACTACGTGAGTAAATGTAAACAAAGAGGTAGTGCAACGTTGAGAAACCATGGGAAATAACGTGCACGTCAAGAATAAATAAACTATATAGCTCTTTAGTATTTGATACCATCATCATAGATACTATCTATCTATTTATTAAATTGTTTGCTTATCAGCTGGCTATCTACCCTTATAAATGCAACGTTTTATTTCAAAACCGTGGAGACAACTGTGTTTATAATGCCACAAACCGTATTACCATGTTGCAACAACTATAGAAAAAGTTGTTTTAACCCTTACCTACACGTTCGTGGGGGAAATTTTTTACCGCCATATCTTATATTTTCGTCCATAACTATAACTGTTTCGCCGTTCTTGGTTCTGGGTCTGCCTTGAATATATTCGATTTTTGTTAAAAATAATTAATTTTGAATAAAGGATATTCTGGCGATAGATGTTTTTTGTTTTTATATAAAAAAATCACTGTGTTAAGTACGTTAGTTTTTCAAAATATAAAAAAATGTAACGGCGTAAAAAATTTCCCTACGAAAGCACTAATGTTGCCCCAAAAAATAGAGAAAGTAGCTGAGGGTTAAATATCTATTAACAGACTATTTCATACTTCTAATATCTCAGTTTCAAAACTACCACACTGAAAGTAATTCAAAAAATTGGAATCAAGTCTTTTTTCTATCTTGTAAGTGTAATAAAACTTTCCAAATAAAATTATGTACTTATATAAATGCACTCATATTTACCACTGCCACCAACGTACCAGATAAAAACATTAGGCGTACAGTGTTGTCACGTTTTCTCGTTAATTTTTGTATACTTATGATTTTAATTGAAAAATTCAATTAATACTTGAATACTGTGATACTTTTATGATCATGCAAACTTAATTCGATCACTCATCGTTATACGAGCAAATTAATATTTCGAAATTTTCATGCCGCATGGTTGGCTCCCGGTACAGTCTGAGCATTTGGCAAATAGTAATTATTGCATAAATCTCAATTTTAAGGAATTTAAATAAAAGAATCTGCTTGTAGACTGAAACCTAAAGATTTTTGATACATATCAACTAGTTGAAAATATTTTTTGTACGAGAAATAAACACTACAAACCTCAAAATTAGAAACCTCAAAATTTGATTAACTTTTTGCACAGACTGTCGACTCCACTTCCTTAAGGTTAGTAATACTAAAATGTAGATTTTGTTACAGTTGTCAAAAACATTTCCCATCATGAAAGCCAAATTCTCCGTTTCTGAACCGTGCAAATTTCCCCCATAAATACTGTAATTTTTGCGGATGTTCAAGTCGGGTTTTTTTCCGTTTCCGATAACAATACAGTAAAATTAGTCGTCGTCGCAAATGCTCGTTTCCTTGTTTTTCGCTTTTACTGTAGAAACTCGTAAACTACATCGTGCAATTAAAAATATTTTACCAATAAAATATAGGCACGTGTACACGACAATAGGCGTCAACAATGTGTCTACCCCACTCAACGACAATCATGTTTAATACTCCTACACCTTGTTTCAAAAATAGAGAGACGATTCTCTGAACGAACCCTAAGTCAAAATTACACACTGTAAAATCTGGAATAAAATTTATGCGGCAAATTAAAGCGATATTCAGATCAGCAAAGGAGAAAACAAAAAATATAATAAACACTACAATAACTAGTGGTAATAACCAAATGTCAATACATTTGACAGGATTACGTACACTATACGATTATAGCAAGATTGGTGCAGTGTCATTTGGTGCTGCTTTCGACCAATCAGAATTTACTCTAAAAGTGGTGTGTTCAGAAATTCGTCTCTCTACTTTTGAAACAAGGTATAACATGTAAGAGCGCTGAAATACGAACGAATTGATATATAGAGGAGGCAGCCTAAGTTCCGTTGTACGTCATCTACTACGTTCTATGACGTCACGCTACCAACCGTACAATATGAATTCACCTAACTTTAGAAATTCCACAAAATAATTGATAACCACCTGCATATCATATATAAGTAATACTCATTATGTCGAACGTATATTTTGTATGTATCCATATTTAATGTGTGCAGGGCCTTATTTTAAAATTATGATCAATTAATCAAAATTTATAATATACAAACTGCGGTTTGGTTGCAAGTTTTGCCAATATATTTACAATAAAAATCTTCTGCAGAAAATGTTTAACAATGGGTTTTTTGTGTGTAATATTATTAATTTTAAAAGAAAAAATTTAGGTGCAAATCGGTAATTTGTTTAACATATGCAAGAATAGCTGATATTCATGTGTGAATTGCAATTAAAATAAAGTCAGTGCAATGTTGATATTTATTTGTTTAGAGATTACAAATCTAACAATAAATATTGTAGTTTATAAACGATATGCAACGCTTAAAAAAGCCTGTAGTAATTGCAGAAAACCTGCACCAGGCGGCGTTGTTAATTTTATAAATTCAATTAAACTTGCCAACGTGGAGGCATGTGACGTCACTTGCAATTAATGACGTGCAATGGAACTTAGGCTGCCTTTTCTATATGTAACTGTTTCATTATTAAACTGGGCAAATATGCGTTAGGATGAGTCATCTGTCCTTTTCACAATGTAATACATTACAGAGGTCAAAGGACAGATGACTCACCATACCGCATATTTGCCCAGTCTATTCATTACGATAACATATATTCGAATTCAAATTGGGAAACTGGACAACACTCGTGATAAAAAAGTAGTGTTTGTTGTTAACTGTGATAAAATCGATTAAAATGAAATGAACATAAAAGCATTTTATTTTAGGGCAACGAAAATATGGAGGTCCCCCACCTGGTTGTGACAGCACACCACCAGGACCAGGTTGTGAAGTATTCTGCGGCAAGATACCGAAGGATATGTACGAAGACGAATTAATACCATTATTTGAAGAATGCGGAACGATTTGGGACCTTAGGCTAATGATGGACCCGATGACAGGCACGAATAGGGGGTATGCGTTTGTGACCTTTACATCGAGAGATGCAGCTCAACTGGCCGTCCAAAAGGTATGTTAGAAGGTGATGGTGCCAAAGAGCGTTCCTTTTAGCGATGTTGCCTATGGTAGAAATGAAGTGTTTGGTTAGCGGTGATGTTTGGGGTTTTCCAAAGTAGTTTAAATAGCGATTTATTTTATTATTTTTTTACATTCTGTAATTATTGTTGTCGTTTTAAATGTAATTTTGAATCATTCAACATTGACAAAAGGAAGTTTAAAGTGGGTCAGCGAGTCGTTAGATGTCGACTGGTTTAGTAGTTTTAAGTACGTAGGTAAATTTCTTGAACTAAAAACAAAAAAATATATCCTTGTACCTAACTATAAAATTTGACCTTATAAAATTTCGTAAGAATTCCTACTGATTATCCATTTCTCGTAAATCGAGTTTACTTCTAAAATATTTTTAACCGCGCCACTCTTGGGAATGGATACTCATTGGAATTCTTCTGTATATTGAGTAGTGAGTCAGATATAATTAATGCGTAGTGTTGAGTGTTGTATCTTCTCACTATTCATATTATAATCGTTGATTAATTGGCATTCTTCTTATTATAGTGATGTGTGTCTACTGTTGTCATAGCCGGCAATTGAGAGTTACTTTTGTTGCAGCGGCTCTGACTACGGAGCATACGTTCTCTCCCTGTAGTTTTGTCCTTCATCAGAGCCCTCGATGTGACCAAATTCAGATGTTCTGACACTGTGGTGTCACAATTGGCTCTTTTTCTTACTGGTGTGTTTGGTTGGAAAAAAAAAGTTGTCAAAATTGTTTTACAGGTCTCCTCTTTGCACAAGGGGCAAAATTGAGACCGCCATCGTGATGCATTCGAGAGCGTTGTCGCACCGAAAAATTTGTTTGGTAGCAGGTGTTGGTTGGTGGGCGTAGCTGTACCGAGTGATCCAGGACATTGGGAAGCGTTAACGGGTTTTTTTCTAAATCTAGCGAGCATGCCCGTTCAGTAGTTTTTTTGTTGGTGCAAAATTTAACTGTTTTGATTCATGACGAAATTGATCTTTTGTATAAATATTAGTTTTTTTCTGATGTGGCTGACCAAATTCTGGCATGTTTTTGTTTCTTGACCCACAGCTTGATAATTACGAAATCAAACCCGGCAAGACACTGAAAATTAACATTAGTGTTCCGAACCTTCGGCTTTTTGTGGGCAACATACCAAAGTCAAAAGGCAAAGAGGAGATACTGGAAGAATTCGGTAAATTAACAGGTAAAGTGCATCAGTAGCTAGTGGCGGCCGGCTGCCGGGCTCAGTCCTTTCCCGCCCTGACCCTTCCCTCACCCTTTGCCCGAGGCATAATTGGCTACCCTTCCACTGTTCTTGCAGCTGAATGATTATGAGATACGGAAAGGCAAAAAGATTGGCGTTACCATATCTTATAACAATCACCGGTTATTTGTGGGCTATATTCCAAAGAACCGGGATCGAGACGATCTCTTCGAAGAATTTTCCAAACACGCACGTAAGTTGAGAACCCTTTTCCCTGGAATGCGTTAGTCTGCGCCTGAGCAATGGGTAGGGCAGGGCCGCTACGAGCATGGGAAGGGTAGCAAGGTCCAGTGCGTGCAAATAAAGTAGGAGACATATCCATAACTTGTTATAACGTAACAATAAATAAAAAAAGAATAACCATCGTACTTCGCAGCCAGTGCTTACTTAGTAGTGCAGTGGACTTTGGTGCTCATCCATTTCGTCGAGGTATTTACGAATTTCAAATTTTTTTAACCCTTTTTTCGTTATATTTGCGTAGCGGGCCTGATGGAAGTGATAATATACAGCTCGCCAGACGATAAGAAGAAGAATCGCGGCTTTTGTTTCTTGGAATACGAATCGCACAAAGCGGCCTCTTTGGCAAAGCGTAGGCTTGGAACGGGCCGCATTAAAGTCTGGGGTTGCGATATTATCGTCGATTGGGCCGATCCTCAAGAAGAACCGGACGAACAGACCATGTCCAAAGTCAAGGTGTTGTACGTACGCAATCTTACCCAAGAAATCTCGGAAGAAAAGCTGAAGGAGTCCTTCGAGCAGTATGGCAAAGTCGAAAGGGTTAAAAAATTAAAGACTACGCCTTCATTCATTTTGAGGATCGCGAAAACGCTGTTAAAGTAAGTGAACAATTTATTGATGTTAGTATCTATGAGTAAATACATTTAAGAATTCTCCCATTATATACCTAAATACGCATATTTGCAGCTATTTGCTTCTACATAAGTGGACAACTAAGTTGCCACAGACTCCTCCAGTAGCTGCAGTTGCGCTTTTCGGCAAACCCACCATGGAAAAATTGCATTTAGAAAACTACTCACCATCCGTATCCGCGTTTCACGGTTATGCCGATCATCAGTACGGCTTTGCGAGATGTAGCTTTCGTTTCTATACAAGCGGTGTACAGTGTGTCTCAGATCGAGTGGGATTGCATGGGTAACTTTCTTATTATTGAAGATGGAGCTTTAGTTAAATCTGCTCATTTAAAATCTGGTTGAAAAAGTTCAAAGTGTCATACGCGTCAAAAGTTAATTAAAAAATTTAAAAAAACGGAAAATGTAATTTTCTTGTATATCAAATATCTTGGATTTATCTAAGCCCTACGTGATTAAAATGTAAAAAAGAATATTTTACTGGCATTTTTCATTCAACCATACGTTATGTTATATCGTTGAAAAGAGAATAAGAAATTCTATCCAATAACCTAAAAATCCAATATAATGACCATTTAACTTGAGGAAGTTGATACGAGTTCTTCAAAAGCAGCCAGCTTCATTTTTTGTTCGACATGAATTTTAAATTGGTCTTATCGAAAACAGTGATTTTCATATGAAACATTTTTTCGTACCTCTTATACTTACGAAAATATTTGATTTACAAGAAAATTACGGTTTTCTGTTGTTTTCTTTAATAACTTTTACCGCGTTTGACATTTTTAACTTTTTCAACCAGATTTTAATCAGTATATAAAGCTGCAAAACATCCCATTTAACAAAATTCCTTCTTCAACAATCAGAAAGTTATTTATGTAATCCCACTCGATCTGGGACACGCGGTACATTGCCTGTATAGAAATGAAAGCTACGTCTCGCGAAGCCGCACTGACGAGCGGTATAACCTTGAAACGCGTACACGGATGGTGAGCATAGTTTTCTAATTGCGAAAAATTTATTGCGATAATTCCATTTCAAAATCGACAATTGGCAATAAGATAATTTTTTCAATTAATGTAAAATTATTAAAAATCAATGAAGTACTAGAAATCTAGTAACCGTTTGAATGCCAAGCCACGCGATCGCGTTAGTTCTGTTTTGTATCCTGAAATGTTAGCGCTGTGGACGGTCAAGACAGTAACTGCGCGTTTTATTCTGTCAATAGGGGTCGTTACGGGTACCATTTACAAACTTTATTATAATAAATATAATGAACGAGAAAGCATACCTTCAGACATGCACTATCGCACTGCTTGCCAATAGGGTGATAATAGCATGATTTTTATTATAATTTAATTACCTAGTTTAACACATTAGTAGTTATTCATATTATTATCAGTTCTGAATAAAATACATTATTTTTGGTTTAAAATAATTATCGGAAAGTGTTATCCTTGATTTCCCACCTAAACGTGTGTGACGTGTGTTTCCGTGCTTACTTACAGTTAAGTCTGACAGCAAAGATTTTTTGACATATAAGGTCAATATTCTTAATAATTTAGTTGTTCTAAAGTCTCAAGCGAGAATTTAAGCGTGGGTTAAACCATTCTAAATAAATATTTCTTTACGAAAACTTGTGTTCTTAATACAACTAAATACAACTCACAATGAATTATTGCTTATAAATAAGTCTAGTGACGCCACTGGACTCGCCGGAGACATTCGCAAGGTCTCGGATGTTCGTCGGAGACATTCGAATAATTTGAATTTGAATTTAAAATTTATAAAATATTGCTTACCTAAATACATGTTATTTTTTATAACAAATAGATACCTAATTATATAATTGTTTCAATAAATATATTTCGTTGTGAAGTTCGAAGTTGCGTATACTCCATTGTCAAGCTAGCGGTTAAACATTTTTCTTAATATTTATGTAAAAAAAAAATAATCCTACATATTTGAATTGCTTAGGCAATGGAAGAATTAGATGGAAAAGAAATGGGTGGATCAAATATAGAAGTGTCTTTAGCAAAACCTCCGTCCGATAAGAAGAAAAAAGAAGAAATTTTGCGTGCAAGAGAGAGGAGAATGATGCAAATGATGCAAGTTAGAGGAGGGTACGTAAACTCAATTATCGTACAATTATGGATTAGATATCAATTTTAAACAATTTTAGAATGATGCCAGGTACTATGCCTATACGAGGGCCACCTGGTCAAGGTCCAAGAACAGGAACGAGTGTTCGTGGACCTATGGGCCGCGGGGATTATGGTAAGTATGACGCCGTTCACGAACTGTGTCAAGTGATTACATGTGTTTTTTTTTTTTTTTTTTTTTGTTAATTGCAACATGGTTCTTAGTCTGCTTGTTAGTCAAGTAACTATTCTACTGTGCTAAAACGGTTCTAATTCTTGAAAGTACAACTCGATTAACCAATTCGAAATTTTCACTTGTAAAGCACACAAAATTCTTCACGTAATTATATATATAGAAGTTGGTAAATACTCGTATTATATAGATTTAGATGGTTGCGGTATAGGTGGAGGTCCTCTGCAAGCATTTCTTATAAATTTAAAAGATGGGTCAACGTAATTGACTAAAATTTATGGATTCTACGCGGTTGTACTTTTGCGAAATTAGTTGTTTCATAACTGCTAGGAATTTGTGTATGTTATGATTAACAATGCCATTAAATGGCAATAATTTAAACTAACGTGGCATTACAATATATAAATTCATATCATTTTATTTTCTAAAACATCAGTTTTGAAATTACGACATATATTACTTGGTTTAATTAAGAAGATTACAACGTACTGGATGTACATATGTGTTCCGACAGAAGGATAAAAGAGTCGCTTTCCTATTGATGATGGTAGTAAAAACGTTCTGTCTTTGAATTTGAACGAAGGAAATTGTAATCTTTTTAATTACACAACGTTCACAGGAGAGATCTATTTTAAATAGCTTTAGTGAGTTTGCACATATTACATTCGAAATTTAAATCTTTTATTCCTATACACATAAGCTTTTCGAATGTTCGTGGAGAGGAAATTATCATGTCATCGGATCAGATTTTTATTACTAACTAAATTCCCTTGTCGATGTCACTAGTAGGAAATAGGGGCTAGGGGGAGAGAATGAACTTAGGAGTCAATAAAGCACTAAAGCTACTCAAAATTAACATTTGTAGTAATTGTAATTATAGTATAACACTGTTATAACGGACTTCATTATAATGTACATTCGGTTATACCGTACTAATATATTAGTTCCGTCCTATTTCCACTTACAATGTAATCTTTCCTTTCTACTGAAATTCGTTTATACCGTACCTTTTGGCCGTACAAGTACGTTATAACCGAGTTATACTGTTTTTTTTTAATAAATAGTTGCAAGTGTGAGGTTAGTATTACAAATTTTTATAACGGATTCTTTTATTTAATTTGTACCAATCATTGGTTTTATTTTCGATCGAACTTTCCATCGTAACGTAATATACTACATAATGTATGTGAAAATTTCTTACAGATCTATGAATTTATCAAGCCATACACTCACCTGCCTTGTATGAGATTTTTATTGTTGACTGATGTCTTGGATCTTTTTCTACTAATATTACTACTTTTGTTACATTTGTGAACTTATGGCATTTATGGTCATCTCATTGTCGAAGAAATCTGTCATTGCTTCGATGAATCGTGGTGAAAGCTTTATAATGAAAATTATACCGGGCGAATTGGAAGGATTGCATCAAATTTCGAGAGTATATTGTACACACACGTCGAACTAATTTTTTGTTTTCAAGTTAGTGTCTTAACCCCTTCAATCCGGGGTTTGCCGGAAATTTCATGGCAAAAACGATTTTTACTTTTTAATATAAGCAAAATTTTACGCATCACGTTTTTAATGGTTGGGCAATTTTTTTAGGAATAGGATTTTTTGAAGTACGTGTCTTGTAATCGCGTTGTGCTCTCAATAATTGATACAACTTTTTAACCAATCAATGTTTTGCAGAGGAATTTTGGGAAGTGCAAAAGCCTTAAGACCGATAGACTCTAACAAGAATGTATTGACAAGTTAGTTCTAAAGAATTTTTCAAAGCCCGTGGACACCGTCAACTTATTATTTGAATTTTTTTTCTAAAAAGTCACGCAGTGTGACCGAACCTCTAGAATCTATGACATTTAAATGGTTTAATCTCAAAGTGCAAAACTGTTAACTAGACTGAACCACTATTTCAACACGTTTGTTTGAGTTACCAACTTGTCTAGTCTCAAATACGCATGTGCAACTTCTAGTTTGTCTATATTCTTGCAAAGAAAATACAACAAGCACCAGTTTTTCTGGTAAAGTTTCAAGTTAAAAGTCGGGCTTCTCCGTTGCAACTATCTCCTTTTAACGCGTGTAATTATGGGCGAGAGTAAACTTGTATGATAATTTCTTCTTTGTGTCCATCGGTCTTTAGAAATTATTTTCTTTACATATATAAATTCATAACGACTTACAAAATTATATTGGCACAAATACATGAAGATCTTAATGACGCGAAAACGCGTCATCCCTCCCCAAGGTCGATTTTTAGGATAAGACGTGACCGCTGCGGATGATGTTAATGAAGTGGGGATTGCGTGGTAACCCGTCAAGACCGAAGAAAACTTCGTAAACGTATTCAAAGCTATTTCTTTTTTGTGCGTTTATTTCCTTGTTAGCTCCGTCTTTATCCCACGACTAAAATCCCGTACCTTATTTTTGAATTTTTCGTACACTGTGGGATTAAAGTATGGAATATTTAAGAAACACGAACTGAACTGTTTTTATTTTAAAACGCTGAAACACCCTTTTCTTTAGTTTTCAAAAATACACATTAATATGTGCGATTCACCTTCCGACTTTCATTTGTTTTCTAGGTAAAACCTCATCACAAAAAAAAGTTAAATGATAATATAGATTTTTAGTAGTAGAATCAGAGAGTGATTTCTCTTCCCTTTATAATCATGCAAATAAATCACAGGATTTAATAACAAAAATTCTGTGTGGACTATTGATTATGTCTATCTTCGTTTAACATGTCGATGTTGCATAGTCCATCCTTTTTTTTTTAAGTATTGGTTGTGTTTAAGACTATGTAAAACCTAATTCGTTGATTGTATCGATCGTAAGTCACGTGATGGCCAAATTAAAATGGACGTAGTATTATAGATTATGTTATTAGTAAATGGATGACGCGTTTTCTGCTCCGAATTACTTACTTCTTTTTTCGAACGCGTATGTTGGTAAACGACCAACACAAACAATTGAATGAAAAGTTCTTTTTACTTGCTGAATATATTTCGAAGTTTGGTGCATTCTCTCGGATTCACCCTGTATATTCAGAAATGTACTTCCCGGTTCCGCAGATTACTAGTGCGCGAGATGTTTAATTGTACATCATGAAAATAGTTTTGTTTGGTATGTAATGTTAATTATATTTATTTTTTTATATATACATATACCGTGTGTCCCAAATCGAGTGAGATTGCACGGGTAACTTTCTTATTATTGATGATGGAAGTTTAGGTTAAATGGGATTTGTTTTGTAGGTTTATATGCTGAGTTAAAATCTGTTTGAAAAAGTTTACACCCGTCAGAAGTTATTCGAAAAAAAAAAAAAACAAAAAACTGTCATTTTCTTGTATATCAAATATCTTCGTAAGTAAAAAAGATACGAAAAAAGTTTCGTATGAAAATCACTGTTTTCGTTAAGAACGATTTAAAAATCTAGTCGAAGAAAAGTTCAAATTGGTTGCTTAAGTTAGATGGCTGTCATATTGGATTTTTAGGTTATTGGATTGAATTTTTATTCTCGATGTAAGATAATGTATGATTGCATACAAAATACCAGTAAAATTATTTTCTTTTTTACATTTTAATCAAGTCGGCTTACATAAATCCAAACAAAAACAAATAAAATTTCAAATAACAAAAATGCTCAAAATAATATGGCGGCCATTAAGCTTAAGAAAGTTGATGCGAGTACTTCAAAAGCAGGTACCTTGAATTTTTTTCGACTTGCATTTTAAATTGGTTTTATCGAAACGGTGATTTTCATATGAAACATTTTTTCCGTATCTTTTATACTTACGAAGATATTCGATGTACAAGAAAATGACGGTTTTTGTTGTTTCTTTTTTAATAACTTCTGACTGAACTTTTTCAATCAGATTTTAAATCAGCATATAAAGTTGCCAAACATATCTCATTTAATCCAAACACGATCTTCAATAATAAGAAAGTTACCCATGCAATCCCACTCGATCTGGGACAAACTGTATATGAAGTAGAGGAATATTAGGGATGAAGGTTGTGCATTATGAACGAAACACCTGGTTTTAGTGTTATTTTACCCTAGGTTTTTTTGTTTCTGCAATTCTACAGATGTTCCTGTAGATCTTGTTTTGTTATTTTTGTCTCAGTTAAGTTATTTTACATCTTGTGTAGAAGGTAGGCTAGAAATTAAAGAGACGCGTTGCAGTCGGACTGGAACTTTGTAAACTATGTTGCAATGTACAGGTTATGATGTTTGTTGTAATAATATTCATTTTTTACAAAGTAATGTGAGATTACTTTAGCAATTGAGATGATGATGATGTCACAAATGGAATAATCGAAGTTGTTTTTTTAAGTATGAGGCGAATCTAACGTGCTACCAAGGTAGTGTGCGTGTGTTGGCATGCGTCTGCCAGGGGCACCGCGAGGCAAAAGGGCATCGTACGCAATGCACGCGCTCCGACTTAACAAAATGCATGCTCTGTCTCTTGTCACCTTTATTATTTTGTGTAATGTTTGCTTGCAGCCAGGAGCGGGTAAGTACAATGCTGTGGTGTGGGGAGTATTATTTTAATTTAATTTATATTAAATTATATTAGTATTGAGCTAGATTCTGGCGAGAATCGTTACTTGACTCTTTTCCCGGCATGCTATACACGTATATATTTATAGTAGTACGTCTTTTCCATGGCTCTCCAAATTGGATCAAGTTGGCTAAATTGGGATTATTATTGTGTTTTTTATAGATTATGATTACGACTATTACGGGTACGGGGATTATCGAGGCGGCTACAGTGACCCTTATTACGATGACTATTACCGGTACGAAGATTACTATTATGATTACCCGCCGGCGCCACCGCAAGCTCGAGGGAGAGGCCGTCAGCCACAACCGGTGGGTGGCATTTATTAAATTGGCCCGTGTTTTTTTTTCTTGGTGATTATGCGGTAGTTTGATTGTGGCACAGTGTCCGGCAGCAGCTGCCACTAACAGCCGCACTCCTACTTTTTCTCATTAATAACAATACTTATACACTGAATTAACTGATATGAGATGATGAAATGAACGCAAAACCCCGGTCCGCTTGCATGGTCTTCTCGACTAACACAAATCAAGTAAAATAAAAAAAAATCAAATTGAACACTTGCCACATTCAAATACCATCATATCTGAGCCATCAGACTTCAACGAAGTCTGTATTGCCAAATGTGTAGTTTCTAAATTGGCCAGCGCCGGGAAAGAGAGATGAGTCAGGACGCCAGGGCGGCCAAGCCAGCTCGTCGCAGCGGCTGGCTCAGATATGATGTTGCTCTTAGTTGCAGGGTTATCCAAAAGTGGTGGGGCAAGGGACGAAGCCGCCACTTCGAACACTAACCATAACCAATTTTTTTTTCCCTCCAGTTGCTTACTCGCAATGTGTCTAGAAGAAGCAGCTTGTCGATGTTCGTGTTGTCTGCAATATCCAATTGGACGACGATTCCAGTCTGGCCAAAAGTCTGGGTCGCCGCCGCAGCTTTTGTCTTTGCTTTTAAAATGCTTTATAGTGCTTTTAGAAGCTTCGCTTTTGCTTTGCTTGGCAGTAGACAGCTTTAGCTGTGTAGCCGAGCCCTTGTTTATATATACATATATATACATTTTATTTATTTTTATTTTTATTTTTAATTTATTTTTTGGATAACCCTTTCTAGAGCTTCCGCAATGGATAGAAATAGTATTTATTTTAGCGCCGGTGCAGCACATGGCATTGTTGGAAGTTGCATTTTTAGTAACACCTTTTGATTATACGATTAGTAGTCTTTTTTAAATTTTATTTTGTTGTTAAAAGCTTCTTGTGCACTGAAAAATGGTAGTTTTGAAGTATTTCTTTCCTATTGATAGACAGATATTAGATTTTTATAATACGGAAGTTATCACAACGGATGCGACACTTCTGATTTGCAGGCCCCTGCGGAAGATGAGATTCTATTACAAGTAATAAGTATTTTGATGAAGACAACGGCCGATAATTTCAATTTTAAATTTTAAGTCACTCACGAAAATCATCGTAAACTTATCGAAAATCCGCTTTTTTACAATATAAATATTACTATCGGTACGAAAAGGTATAAAAAATTAGTAAGAATTCTACCAAAAATAAATCTTATTTCACAATAGAGTCCGTTCAAATTAATAAAAACTAGGAAACGTAATAATACCTCACAGAAGTGTGTACGATGACTTTCGATAGTGACTGTATATTATTTACAAAAAGAAAATGCAAATATAGATATCCGGACCATTTGCTTTGACGCCGAATAAAGATTCGTGCTGTGTACTGACCACGCCTACTGTAGTAGGGGACTGCAATACCTGTTATCTTATATTTCGTCCAATCGCTGCGCAGAGGAAGGGAGTCCTATCCGAGCGAGTTCACCGTCAAGGTCAAATGGGCCGAAAATTGTGTATTTCTTCGCAATGCGCCTATAAAACGTACACCTACCGGCTCCAATTTTCTATTTCCTTTTTCGAGGAAACTTAAATAATCAAAAAGTGGGGGGGGAGGGGAGCATACTTACTTATTTAACCCATTAGCGCCCAGCTTACAAATTCTTCTTTAATTCGAAATTTATTGAAATTATTTCAGAATATTCACGTAAACAAGAAAGTACTCGAAATTAATTTCTATTATTGAGCATGTTTGAGTATTGACCTGTCCTATAACTATGACGCTAGGCTTTAGTGGAAGTAAAAAATACGTCATTAGTGCGTCAATTAGTTTAATACATAACTATGTGTTAAAACATACTTTTTTCAAACGAAGTAACTTATAAAAATTGACAAAACTTACCATAGGGTATGTTTACAATTGAATATTCATTTGGAAGTAAATGAAAAATAGGGCCAAGTTGAATGTTTTTTTATTATTATTCAGAAACTATTCAAGAAAATCGCCAGAAAAAATACAGTACAATTTATTCAAGTGTAAATAATACACAGCAAACGTTTTATTAAAGGTTAATTTATACACGCAGTAAGTAGTAAGAATTAAGAGTTCAATATAGGCAACTCTACTGTGGCGTTTATTCACACAAGTATTGCGAACTAAAAGTTGCCATCTTTTATCTTTTCTACTTAATTCTTAAATTGACGCTAGCGCATTGAATGCAATACATTAGTTCTAAATTTTCACCCTAATACCACAGATATAAATGCACATGCAGCAGTAGTAACTGCAATTTTTGAAGTGAATACTTTTAAGGGACACCTGACCAGCTCGGACGTAAGCATAATCGTAAACACAAGAGCCTTAAATTTGGGCGGGGCTTCGCTTCCTGTGAAAGACAAAGAAAACAGAGTATTCAGTTTAGACGTGCGTAAACCACACACACCAAAATTTTTCTTTTTATGGGTTATCAGTGTTAGCATAAGATTTTCAGAATATCGCTAGAGTCAGAATACACAACAGTTTAATCAATGAGAATACGAATACGAAGACAGGTTAGATTTACGCTCCTCTCTGTCAAACTAGGGATTCAGATTTTCTGCGCGCGCATACTTTTTGTTAATACCTATTTTTTGTATGAACGCAAAATAGCACTTAATTCTTAATATTTAATTCTTACTAGTTACTACGTGTACAAATTAGCCTTAAGTCTATCTAATATTTAGTTGCTAAAAATAAATATAATTCTACCCGTCCTATAAATAGGATGCTGGGCTCTAATGGGTTAATCTGGAACTCTTCTACCTTTCGGTGTGGAGTTAAAGGGAGAGGGGAGGGGGGAGGGGGTGCATATTGTCACAAATGGAAAAATTCGAGATGCGCTCGGGCGCCAAAATTTATAACTAATGAGGCTTGTGGGATTTGATTCTTTTTCAATCCCATCAAGCTTTGAAAATATACATTGCCCAACTCAAATCGGCGAGGAATCAGGTTGAAACTCAATACTACCGAGAATTCTGCGAAATTACATACATATATATATACTTTGCGCTGCTTTGTTTACTTCAAACTTTTAATTTTTTCAAAATAGTGCATAAGAATCTGTATGGAAAATTTTCTGCTATGTGCGATTTTTGTTTTGTTTTTCGTTTTTCGTTTTGTTTTTTGGGATGTTGACTGCTGCACCCATGCGTAAATGTATATATTATTTTTAAGTTCTCTTATTTTGTTACCCAGTGCTTAAGTGTTGCCATGAGATAAAAAAAGAGAGAACTAATATTATGTTGACACTTAGGAACTGGAGGAAGCGAGCACATTGAATTCAACCAGTGTATACTTCGATAGCGGAACACAGGTTTGTTAAACACCTTTCTACCACCATATCCCAGACATCTAGCCCTCAAAAATATCTTCCAAAAAAGAGTTGCAGTTTATGTGGAACTAAAAGCAGGTAGTAACAATACTTATAATCTAAGTATACGTCTCAATTTAAAATTTTAAGCGAATTATGCTTTTTTTGGAAACATCTCCAGACTAATCTCCTTCATTCCTTTCTTATAAAACAACAAGTTACTATGTTTACTGGGGTGAAAACTGTCATATATAATTTACGCTTAACGTTAAAATATAGTAACTTTTATATCCCAATTCCATTTAAAAAGGTAGAAAGGGATGATAGAGTTTTCGATGTTTTAGATAACTGTGTTCCTTTGTTTTTTGATTTTCTTTTTCGTGATACGATTCGGTAATAATTGTGATTTGATTCGTATTGCCTTAACAATTGCCATCGATCCGATTCGATCGTACACGCAAATATTACCTGTCTTAATTTTTTAATTTTTCATCTTGAGTTATTTGTATTCTAATGCTTTTTATTTTAAATAGGCTGGCCGTGGACGTGGGGTGGTGGCACGTGGCCGGGCCGGTGGGCCCCCAGCCCGTGGGGCGGCGGCCAACAGAGTGGGCCGGGGAGGAGCAGCAGGGGGCGTGGGGCAGCGCGACAGCCCGCTCGTGGGGGGCCCGCGCCAAGGGAAGTTTACCAGGTAACTTTTATTTGTTTTTTTATTTTTATAATAATGGATTTTACGTTTTATCTATTTTATGTTCTATTTGCGAAAAATATATGCAATTAACTTGTTTCATTCGTCCTGAGAGTGTTCATATTATAGTCACTAGGAGGCCGTCTTTTATGTTTTTAGAAAAAGTTGGAAATAACACGAATTGATCAGTTTGAACGATACACCCTATTTTCTTAAACATCGGAAAATTCGCGCCTTTTCGGCATCTTGTTAAGGAGGGGGTTAACGCGGGTTTATTTGCTTCGTTTTCTTCGATCCGCCCTGCAGAACAGAATCTCCGTGGACATGGAAAAACAAAAAACTATTCAACTAGAGAAAACTAGGAGAAAGTTTCTCTCTGCTCTTCACTCTCTCGGAGCGTGCGCCGATACAAAACTGTTCTTTAGTCGAGTTGCACACTGATTAAATTGAACCAATTCAGTTGAACTAAAAATATTAGTGTTTGTTAACTTGACTAGTAAAGGCGTATTATATTGTTGAGACCACCGCATCATTTAACATAATTTTAACCAATAGAAATCACAGGAAGCAAGCAAAATCCGTAAATTGCAAATAACGAATTTGTTTATCTACATCACCCACTTGAGTGTTTCATTAATTTTTAAACCTGGGTAAGTAGTAGCAAAAGAAAGAACATAGAAGCACAAGAATCCAAGAATAAATAATTATTATTAGAAATTAAAATTAAAGAAAATTTACTTTAGAATTAGAATAAAAGCTAAATATATGGAAAGCCTTTTATCCCAATTTTTTTTTTAACCTTTGGAAACTCCATACAGACACTTTATAAACAAAGCTAGTGTACGTAACATGTTACACAATAGCCTAAACTATTAAGGAAATAATACAACTAAAACAAGGAAAAAAAGTTACATGCGTATAATGAAGAATCAAAGATTACATACTCATAAGAATCACTAACATTGAAATTATTTCTCTTCCTTTTGACACTATCATATTGGTAAACTCCTCATTACACAATTGTGTGCCCTTACAATCACTATCTCTTGCATAAAATAACGATATTTACTTATGATTACTAAAAATTCAAGTTTCACAAAACCACAATATGACCTAACATATTGTTAGATATTTTCATTTGCTAAGTTATGAAAATAACTGACAATGAAGTGGTACCTTCTTCTATTATCCCACAGTTTGTTTCCTGAATTGATATTTGCCTTCACTTCATTTATAATTTGTTGAATGTCAGGATCAATTGGTGGTTCGTCTTCATTCTCTTTACGAGCAATGTTATGTAAAACTGCATCTGCCATTATAATACATTGACGAACACGAATAATTTTTGGTTTTCTCTCTTGACCAAGATGGGCAACAAAATTTAAAATATCAGAAGAATCTATTATATATCCTCTATCGATTTTTTACATCTAAATAATTCAAATGTAATGCTGTTTTCACAGAAGTAATGGGTTATATCTAACTTTTTATGAACTGAATCTTGAGCTCAAGTTGAACTCGAAGTGAAAAACGACCTAAACCCTGAGCTTGAACTTGAACCTGAACTTCACACTGAAAAAACGGACATTAAGGTTAAAAGTATTGAATTCTAATTTTGAAACCATAACGGTTGACCGATCAGGAACGCAATGACTCATTGATTCGACGTTTTGAGCCTTGTCGTGAAAAGAACGATGATTTGAAGATGTCGCCATTTCCTTCATTCGTGGGTGATCCCCCGTAAACAAATTGTTTTGTAGGGACTAACATTAACGATTAGGTTCTAAAAACATAAAAGACTGCTCACATAGTGTCGTCAGGAACCAGTTTGAATTCATGGGAAATTATATAACATTTATCGTTAAAATAACATTGATTTTGTTTAATTTCAGCTGTTTTGTTAGCTACTGCTTAATTATGTTGATGTACGAGTGGCGTTAGGATAATTCCTTCGGCAGTCGTAGGTACCCTCCTTTCCTATTTCAACCTTTCCGTTCCTTACGTATTAGTACCGTTTGTATTAGCAGTTTTTTTGTGGTTTACTATCACCGCGAATTTTTTTAAATTAAAAAAGGTTTATTTAAAGCTCAATAATGACAAGTTGTTAAATTGTTTAAATATAAGAAAAGGGCCTAAGTTGCGTTGCGCGTCATTAATTGTAAGTGACGTCACATGCGTACATGTTGGCAAGTTTAATTGAAAGCATAAAATTAAAACAGCGCCACCTGTAGTTGTTACTAAGAATTAAAAATTTGCGGTCCGTTTTGCAATTACTACAGATTTTTAAGGTTTGCATATCGCTTATAAACCATGACATTTAGTTGTTAGATTTGTAATTTTTAAACATATAAATATCAACATTGCTTCCAATTTACACGTAATAACGTAATAATCGCTCGTTAGTTTTGCAAAGAACTGATTTTAATACAGCGAGAGCATTAATAACTTAAAAAAGACGAAAGATGGCAATATAAATAGAACACACGAATAAGATCCAGACATAAATAAGGCCTGTTACCACTGTAACTAGCGCGCGAATAAAAGAATTTTACAAAAAAATTATGATTTGTTTAATTTATCCGCATTTTAAAATAAGGCGCTACACACATTAAATGTGAATACATAGAAAATATATGTTACACATAATGAGTAATAGTTTTTGCAGGTGGTTATCAATTACTGTGGCATTTCTAAAATTATGCGAATTCATATTGTACGGTTGGTGGCGTGACGTCACAAAACGTAGTAGATGACGTGTAACAGAACTTTGGATGCCTCCTCTATTCATTTACAAATTTGAATCTTTTTCCTATAACTTTTGTCGATAATAAAAGGATTTTATTAATACACTGATAAGCGATTACGATTTTAATTTTTATTGTTCTGTATCGTTTTCCGTTAGGGAATATCAAAATTAACGTTTTATTTGTAGGGCGCAATAGTTATACGTACATTCCCAAAAAAATTAAGGAGAATGAAGCTGTTATCGCTTAAGCTACATTCTTGGGGGAAGATTGGATTTTAATGAAATAATGCGAAGATAACGTGACTTGGAATCACATTGTTTTTAAAATTCGATTGTGTTTGTGAAATTATTATATATTTTATTTTAGGAGAACGATTTACACGACTGCTTTTATTTTTGAATAAAAATTGCAATCATTTTTTTTTAACAATTAACAATATATTTACTAGTACTAACTCTATATGCACACAATTTTGAAATTTTCCAAAATATTTCGCTTAAAGTTTAAATCTGATTTTTTTAAATTTTCGAATACGTTCTTGTAGATCAGCGATTTTCAATCTTTGTTGTTTTACATTGTGCTGATATGTAACGTGACTTAAATATTATAAAAACATTTCTGATTACTTAGGGGATACGGCCCAAAAGGTTGAAAAACGCTGCTCGAGATAGATATGTAGATGACATTATACATTTTTTAGATGAAAATTATATATTTATATACATTGAAAATAAAGCACATATATTTTTAGTTCGCACTTTTACTTCATTTCCAAGAAATCTTGATTCATACATTTAATAATGATTAAAGTGTGGAACGAGTGAATTTAGTAATTTTTGTTTTTAAAAATGTTTTGTATTTTTCTCTAGCAGGTAAGCGAAAGTTTGACGGGGGTCACCAGAACCAGGGGAGTCAAAGCGCAGATACCAGAGCACCTGGGGTAACCAACCTCTGGCGCAGCAGCCTCTGGGGGCAGCGGGAGTCAACGGTGAGCAGCAGTGGTACCAGGATTCTTATCCGTCCTGGAGCTAAGTAGTGACATCAGTGCAGCCCGCGGTGGGACTGAGTGCGAGTGGCCCTGCGTCTGGGCAGTGGGCAGGTGTGCAACTACTAAAAAAAAAAATTATATTAATAAATTCTGGTGTTTTGGTGCGCCCTGCCCCCACGTTAGTGGAACCCATTATTTATAACAGCTGATGGTGTCCCCAAACCTTTCTGCATTCATCGTTTTTTACATTGTTGATTTGGTTCTTTAGTATATATTTATAGAAGTATAGAACGTATATATGTGTTGGATTTTTCAAAATTGTTTTCAAATTGTAATTCTATTCCTTGAATGTGAAATTAAATTGTGTAAGGTTTTTTTTTAAAAAAATCATGTTTTTATATTGTTAATTTTTTTGGGGTCTGCGTCCCTAGTTCTGGAGACTACATCGCGGGGGCGCCGCCTGCAAGTTATAGTCTTTTTTTTTTTTTTGATAATGCTCTATGTTACTTTAATTGAGTTTTTTTTATTACAATTTTGCCTGACATCCCGGGTGTCACAATAACTGCAGCTGATTGGTATTGTGGGTTGGACACTGAAGGGACGCTGGGTCGGGCGGCAAAATCGTCACGAGGTGGCGTTATGCCGTCTACTTGCCGATGCGTCCGGGCATGGAGGGACGACGCTCGATTCATGAATTGTCCTGTACAGACCATTGCTCATGAAGCGAGTTGATTTTTTATTATATGTATATTTTATTCCTGCAAATGCATTTTGCATTGTGATGTATTTTAGCGGTAATTTAAGGAGTTACATACTTCTGTTTCCCATAAGTTTATATATACGAAAAAAAAAAAAAGTGACTCTGACTAGCTCCGACATACGTTACAGCTAAAAGACTCATTTGCAATTTATACACAACAATTATATACTTTTAATTTTCTTAATATTATTATTATTCGTCACCGACATATGATCATCGTTAGTACGATTATAATTATTCTAATTGCTTTCGCTTCCCCGAATTATGTCCCTCAACACTTGTAACACTTTCCTTATTTTAGTGTGATGTAGGTAATATTAAATTTTTGACATGTAATAATAATAATGTTTACTACTTATACATACTGCTAAAGAGAAACAAAAAAGAAACCGTTTAGTGGTCTTTGCGGAGCTATTTAGGAGCTTCGATTGGAATTGTTAATTATCAATCTTGAGAGGACTGATTTATATATGTCTCAATAAACAGTTGTATGTGTATTACATTTTAATTTTGTGGTTTTCATTCTCTCCCTGTTTCCTCGGGTATTATTCACATCCTCATACGAGTATTGTATCTTCAAAGGATGGAAATTATAAATTTATTATTAAGAGAAATAAGTTATGACGGCTTACTGCCTACATATACACAGAACTACTCGTATACAGCGTTGGACTAGAGTGGGGCGAGTCGGCGATTCTGTCGTAACTTATTTCGCAATTGCACACTGTTACCGTTGTTTGCCCAGTTTACTCTGGACCAAACTTGTTTTGAGATAGATAAGCGAACAGCGGAAGTCGATGCTTCGAAATAGTCACTTTTGCGATAACGAGCATATATTGGAAACCAACAAGCTCGTCGGGTATTGTCTGTTTACTCTTCTATGATTAATCACTATTGACGAAAGTCTTTGAATATCTATAGAAAAGATTATAACCTAGGTCCGTGTGGAGTTCAATTTTCCAAAAATTGTTCTCACCATTTTTTTAAATCTTAGAAGTGAGAATTTGTCTAGTCGCGAAGAATTGTGGGTATAGTAAATATGACCGTGCTTCGCCGTTTCTAAATGAAAATACGTAAAATAGAAAATTTCTAGTCTGGACAAACAGCGGTAATTACGAAATAAGTTACGACAGCCAATGTACACTGACTAGAGTAAGAAGTAGGTGATGCTGTCGTAACTTACTTCGTAATTGTACGCTGTTACCACTGTTGAGGCTAATCATTTATATCCGTATTTCACCTGATTTATTATCGCGAGTGAGAGAGTACGTAGTCTATTGTAAGCTTGGCGATTGGCGCTTCTAGGTTTTATATTCGGTTTAGTAAGACCCAACCGTAATCGAATCGGACTAATTACTAGTCGGTAATTATGAAACAAGGTGCGACAGCCTACATACCCAGTAAATATTTGTTAAATTTCGCGGATAGTTTAAGTTGTTCCGGCAATAATGAACATATTCGCATGCATTGTGCTTGGAAATGTGCGAGTATGTCCATTATTGATTTGCAGGAGCGCGAAGTTGGTGTGTTGAACTTTCTTATGATCTGGACTGGATAGTTTTCTCTTTCTAGCATTTAACAAAAACACTGTCATGTACCTTACAATTTAATTAAATTGATCGCTATAGTATACCTGAAAACACAAAGTTACAATTTTTAAACATTAACAATTGTACGACGTACTTGACGGCTACTGAGCTCGCAAAATAAGTGATTAATTTGAACGCAATTGAATTGATTGTAATGTACCGCAAAGAGTCTTGTGTGTGAATGTGGTGTTGTATGATACTGACGTATTGCCCGAATTTTGTGGGCTAGACCGAGTCTTGTACTCGAATCCAAAATGGGTGAAACCGAAATATTTCAACGAAAAGCTCATTTTTAACGCACAATAATCTGCACATAAGGAAGATTCGGAGGGTGGTGTCACAAATGGTAAGTATCTTCCTATTGGTGCAAAAAGGAAAGTTCCTGACGCTCGTAAAATTATACGAATTTTAGAAACCGAAATTGGGAGAACGCACATGGAATGGAATGGTCTAGAAAGTAAGAATGACAAGGTATTAAATTTACGAGGCAAGGTAAGGTACTTACTAAGGTTTGATAAAAGAGTAGATGCTGTATTATTAAGTAGTGTATATCGGACTCACGCTGTCACTTTATCATTGAATAAGAAAATTCGGACTCAGAGTCAGTCCGATTTACACTACGTAATGATAACACGTTATTCACCTTTTTAACAAGCTCTAATAATTACTAAGGTATCATAAAAGAGTTGATGACGTGTACCAGTAAGTAGTGTAAACCGGACTCACGCTGTCACTTCTTCGAACTTTATTATTCAATGATAATTTAAAATTGACACAGTTGATAAGTTATCATTGAATAATAAATTTCGAAAAAGTGACAGCGTGAGTCCGGTTTACACTACTTAATGATCACGTCATCCACACTTTTATTAAACCTTAATAATTACAATTGAGAAAATCTAAAGTTCCAGCAATACTATAGGCAAAGAGATACCAAAATCGATTTCTGATGACGCTGGAATTTAACAACGTGACAAATGAGCGAAATTGTCCACTATAAAGCAAAAATACAAATAGAAAATATACCGAGATCGAGAAATGCTTTCGGCGAATATTTTATTTCTAAGTGAAGCTAGGTCTGACGTAAACAAGGCTTTTGTTTAATGTTTCTTAGATTAAAATTGCTGACGCACACTGTTCAACATATACACAGAATTACTGGGTGATCAACTGAAAGTGTCTGAGGTTGGCTATACAAAATTTATGTTGGCACCACTGTGCAGTTGACTGACCTGAATTTCTGGTTGTATTGTTTAATGTTTACACGTGGGTCAAACAGAAAAATTATCTCAGATTTATAATTAACGATATGTTAATTTACACCATCTATGGTAATAAAAATAAACATAATTGTAATATTATTGATTAAAACCACAGTGCAATGTGCTCAATGCAGTATAGTAATAATAATAAAAATTCTATAGTGGATGTACGAAATGTCCACCATCATTTTCGAGGCACAGGTTTGGCCGTCTTCTCATATTTTCAAATACATTTCATACACAGAACTACTCGCACACAGCATCGATTTAGTATTGACTAGAGTGGGGCGAGTCGACGATGCTTTCATAATTGTATGCTGTTACCGCGGTTTGCCCAGGCCACTTATGATGCATTCGTTTGTCGAACTCTAGCAATGACTAGAAACAAACTGGGGAAATTGGTAATTCGAAAAAGAACTTTGAAAAGTTTTACTAATTTATCTCGTTTGTAAGCATCTTATGGTATACGTATACGATGGTCATTTCAAAAGTATTGGGTGGGATTACCAATTTGAGGGATTTCCATACAGTTGGAAAAATTTGAAATTTCCGCCCGGTCTCCTAACTATGCCGATGTTTCTGCAAAGAATCTGAATTCATATTTGGCGATTTTCTAATCGGAGTTGATGCGTTTCGAAGAGCATAAGAATATTTGTGGAAAATCCTTGGTAAGTTCCTTTCGCGATAAGCTTTTGGTAGCGCGTCCGTTGCCGCCCCTCTGTTCTTTGATGAAGGAAGGAAGACACGCGCGTCGCCGCCGCCGCCGCCCTGGCGAAAATCGCGACCGCTCCCATTCCGTCGGCGCGCGTTGAGACGGCTGCATGTCTGACAAGTGCGGGCGGCCGTCTGACGATGTCACGAGACTGGGCGGGGCGGGTCTCAACCCGACGGGTGTCATGACGTCTATCGTGTCGCGTGCCAGATTGTGATGTGTGCACAGTTTGTGACTAGATATTTTCGTTGTGCCCCCATCATCGTAAGGATAAGATGGCTGCCGACTCGGCGCTTAGCGCTCAAGGGTAGGTAACAAGCCCATACATGTTTCAATACGTACGTGCACGTAATCCTAGGATTGTAGCGTGCATGAAACGGAGGAGTCCCGGAGCCTCCTTCCTTCGTTCCGAGATAATCCTGATCGGTTCCGAATCGAAATTGGTTCGTGGCGCGGGAAAAATCTATTACTGGCGAGTATCAATAACTAATGGGATTAAAGCCGAACAATTTGCTCGTTTCAAGAAACACAAATCAAGTTTATTAACTGTTATTATCGATTAGGATGTTTACATATTAAACATGTAGAAGTTCGTGAAATCGTCCTATTAGATTGAGGGGCGTGGTTTCTGTAGATGCTGTTTTAGATCCTGAAGGATGCTTCCAATAAAATTCGGAAAATCTTTTGATCTTTCCCGAAAGTGCATCGTTTAGGCGAAATAACCGTTATAACCCTGTTTTTGGGCGAATCGTTAGGGGTCTTTGCGACCCATCCCACTTTCGTCAGAGTATTATTGTTTACACACCCATCCCGAAGGATGGGTAACTTCTTATAAATAATACATATGACTAGCATATAGGAATGCTTTAGATTTGTAACGCAAAAAATTTGTATTAGTCTTCAAACAATTTTGAATGGTTGAAGACAAGATTATGCATGTTCGTTCAAGCATTGGAGATGATCAGAAAAAGTTGCATTTGTATGTATTTCGTGTTTAAATAAAAAAAAAAGAAAAACGGAAAGAAACAAGAAAATAGTGTATAGATTTTATAGGTGGAAGCTGCTTGCTTGTCTTCAATTTATTAATTGTTTTAGCAATCGGATTAAAAGTATGGTTAGACAGTGATACCTCCTATGTTTTGACATACTTTCAATTCGACACTAAGAAGGGTACGTTCCAAGTCGCATTATTATTTAACAACCGTAATCATAAATTGATACTTTGTGGACGAGTATTAATCCTCATAACAACAGTATGGACTTTCTTGCTTCCTCTGCGAAATAATTTAGTGAAACAATAACGCCGATAGAATGTTAATCATGTTACTTAGTGTTTGTCAACTTTTCTTGTACTTGCAGCCCCCGCGCTCGTCCATATAAATTTCTATTGCCCCCATTCGCCCCGCACACGGTTTTCCTATACCTTCTTTCAGAAATAGAGAGACGAATTTCTGAACGAACCACAAGCCTAAATTACACTCTATAACATCTGGAATAAAATTTACGCGGCAAATTAAAGCGATACTTCGAAAGAGGCAGAGAAAACAGAGAAATATAATAAACATCACAATAACTATCGGTAATCAACAAATATCAATACATTTGACAGAATTACGTACACGATACGATTATGGCAGGATTGGTGCAGTGTAATTTGGTGTTAATTTCGACCAATCAAAATTTACTATAAAAGTGGTGTGTTCAGAAATTCGTCTCTCTATTTTTGAAACAAAGTATAGAGAACGAGATGAAAATTTAATGTTTTAAAATCCAACATCCTTTTGGTAATCAGTATGTCGAAAGTTTCTCGTTACTCTCGAGATAATTAGCTTGAAGCCAAAAGAAAATATAAACAATTGGTGAATCCCCCAAATCTGTCACCTTTGCTAAGAAAGTATCTTAACTTAAATGTTACAACAGTACGTAAAAGATGAAACGAATTCGTTCCAATTTTCTTGTCTTTTGTTTTAACCCTGGTTCATCCCCTTCTTTTCCACATAAGAACATTGTCACCCCCTTCTCCGCACACATCCAGGATGAAGCGTTTCAAAGAAAAAGCGTTTATTTCCTTTACGCTCCCTCTTCAAATTTTACGTGCTTCCTCCACAGCTTGAAAATCACCGATTTAAATAAAGTAAAAATTTATTCTAGGTAAACGAAAGAAGGAACGGTTATGTATATATAAATGCGGTAATTAAGGTACTATTGTATATTGTATGGTGGTTTCCCTGTAGGTCACTAGGTAGGTAATGTACACAGATGTAGTGTTATACTCACAACTAAACTGGACAAATGAGCGGTATGATGAGTCATCTGTCCTTTTTACAATGTATTATTATATTGCAGAGGACAGATGACTCATCATACCGTATACTTGCCCAGTCTACTCATAACACCTTATCACGAGTAATGCGATGTTACGCGGAGGCCAATGACCCATTGACCTATAGAGAAACCCCCACTGGCATTGCATTTCTAAAGCAACGTGTTCCTGGATGGCCAAAGGGTCCACTGCTTCATTTAAGAATTATATACATATTTCCTTCTTTCCTTTTCACTAATTTGTTCGAAACGGTGGCTTGGCTTCGGTTTGGGGGTGCACGTTAGAAAGTATGATACTGGGGGAAAGGGGGAGGGGTCTAGGATAAGAAGTATTTTGGGGACCGCTGACTCAAAGCATGTAGCAAGTATTGAAATTTATGTATAATGTAATTTTTAGCATGTAAACCCATCTTAATTTAAAACCAAAACACGCAGTCATTGTCCTCAATTTCATCCATTATTTACGCTTATTTCGGACGATATTTAAGATTTTGCTAATGAGCAACAAAATACCAATATACATAGGCTAGTAAGGACGTTAAGACAGCCTTCAACTTCTGGCTAGTAAAGAAAGGAAACGCCGAAAATCTTCACCAAAAATTTGGTCCGGAAAGGTAATGAATGAAAGGCTAGTAGAAGAAAGAAAAATGCGAAGAATTGAGTATATAATGAAGAGGCAGAAATGGAAGTCGATAGAGCATCTTCTTCCTCAGATCTGATCACACTAGAACGATGTTTAAGATTTGGCTGATGAGTAACAGAACACGAATAATACGTGGGGTAGTGAGGACATTGGGACAATCTTCAACTCAAAGATAGTAAATAAAGATACCAAAAATATTCGTAAATATTTTGCCCAAAAAGGTAATTAATGGAAGGTCATTAGAAGAAGCGCAAATGCGAAGATTTCAGGATAAAATAAAGATGCGGAAATGGTAGTGGATAGAGCATCTTCTTCTTCCTCAGTTCCTATCACACTTATTTCGAACGACTTTTAAGATTTGGCTGATGAGCAACAGAACAATAATATACATACACAGAGGTAGTACTAAAAATATTCACAAACATTTACCTCGGAAAGGCTATTAGGAGAAAGGAAACGGCGAAAAATTCAGGATAGAATAAACAGGCGGAAATGGAAGTGGATGGAGCATCTTCTTTTTCCTCAGTTCTAAGTCCACAGCAGCACATAATGTCTCCTTTAAGTTTAAAAGGTTTGCAGCTATTGTCTTGGCCAGACGTATTGGAAGACGATTAGAGATTTAGGAAAACCATAGAAGGTACCTTGATTGGAACGGAACTTATGTTTTGTAATACAATGAATTCAAGATTGTTTACAAGTAGCGTGACTTGTGTCAACTTGGTTGTGTAATCCTTCGGTTGGTAGCACTTTAAATAGTTACTAGAAAATGTTTTGTGTATATTTAGAGGTTATAAATGAAATTATAATAATAGGATACTAGGATGTTTAGTAAAACATGAGACGAAATTAAATAAGTACCTAAAATCCAGAGAAGAGTGGAGAGCATCGATAAAAGAAATAACAAATATGGACAATCCGGACCAAGAAACAATAACCCAACAAAACGACTCAGATCTTTGGAATTGGAAATAGCGGGAAAACACCATATGGCGCCTTCTGCTCTCTGGAGTAGGTACAAGCTATAGTAATGATAGTAGTATACAGTTTACCAATCTATCTTGATGCCCCAATCTTGCGTTATTGAACGGTAGGTAAAATAAGAAGAAAACTCGCCTGCACCACAATAACGGTGGGCACTAAAGATATATTTGATAAGCTGTATATAGGTTAATGTAATTGCGACAAATGCAAGATGATTCAGGAGCGATTATACAAGAAGTCAAATTCAGGAATGCGCTTCAAGGTCAGGCATGCTATGGCAAAATGTAAGTTTCTACAGCGCACCTCATTTACCTAGTAGTTGTGATCGCGTGAACATCGAGTAGAGTAGAAGTTGCAATTGTAGCTATTTTAGATGCAACCGGATGTGGAGCAGGCAACCAATAAACCGAAATGAAAGGTTCAAGTATTACCTGCATAATAAGGAGCAGAGGAATATGCTGAAGAAGTCGTTTGTATTGCGTGGAAGAGTCGAGAAATGTAAGAAAGTTACTAGCGAGAAAAATAGAAGATAAGAGGGGGATAAGACAGATTCAAAAGAAAGACTTTGGCAACTGGGTGTAAGGAATAGGAACGAGAAGGTTGTGAATAGGAAACAATGGGAAAAGATCGTAGAAAGAGCCGGATAAGAACTAGAAAGTTTATGGGAAGGACATAGCAAGGGCGAACTATTCTCCTCCTCTAAATTAAACACGTCACACGCACTTAATTAAGGGGCAATATCGGGTTACCAAAGCAATAATAACCTTAAGCTATCTGCTTCTTCTAATTAGGATTAGCTGAGAATTTATCACCCAGCTTATCAAGCAGTGCTTGAGTGTGAAGTTGATTCCCAGTCGATTTCCATTTCTTTGAATGTTATCTCCTGTCTGGCAGAATCCTTTGATATCCCGCATACAGTTTCTGGTTCTGGGAAATTTCCGTTTGAACCTTCCTTGGCTAGTTTATCGGCAATTAGGTTGCCTTTACTATACTTATACCCAGATTACTTGATCAATTGTCCAGTCATTTACAATTTTGAGGGATGTTTTCACCTTTTTGAAACGAAATTGGGCATCCACATCGATGGAAAGTCACTTAGAACATGTAACGGGGATGACTTTTCCACAAGGTGTCAATTTTTTCTCTGGATTTGCGGATTGCTCCCATGTTTCGAAATAATTTAGATCTGATATTAAGTTGGGTTGAAATGTTTCTCATCCCACAATTATTTATTATGACTTAATAATATAATTTTGGTTTTCTGACTATTAATTACGATCGACATTTTATGGTACCAAGAAGTAGAGATAATGTAGAGGAAAGATTAGAATAATAAGAAGAAAACCATTAATTACTGGCTACAAGCAGTTCGTAGTTTACTTCTAAGCTCCTCTCCACCTGCTCCAACTTTCCAAAAAAGTACAGAGATTTTTCGTCTTAATTTTAATCAAAATCCGTAAACACAGGTTTTGATTTTGGAGGCTTATTCCTCATTATTTTTATTGACAGAAAAGATTCAAAATCCAAATTCGTTGAAATACCGGGCCTTCCAATATGTTTGCAAGTCACGTCATCAAATTATATATGCAACCAAGATTGCATTGTTGCCTGTACTGTCCCCTAATGTCGTTCATAACCTCTAAATATGACATTTCCTGGTAGGTTTAGAAGTGTTGCCAATCTATAAGTTATGCAACCAATTTGGCAGACGTCACGTGACTTGGAAACAATCTTGAAATCACTATTATTAGTGTAGTACCGTCCTTATTGTTGGTACCATTTTAATAGGTAGAAAATGCGAGAGGGATCAGTCCGTTTGTCATTGCAAACCATCACTTAGGCCTTGCAATTAGGCAATCTACTAATCTGCAAATGACTAGTCATATATGTATAGTATATGGGTTAATGTCCCATTAGTTCAATTGAAGTGCTTGTTATCCAATTATTCTATTTATATAAATAAAATAATAGCTCTCGGTGAAACTTAACGGTATTAAGAGGGTAAACGATAGAGGAAAGGCCGGAGAATATAAATAATTTATAACATCCATAATATTTGAAATTACAATTTGCTAATATTTTATACGAAAAAAGTTGCGTTATAAATTGGGTTGCAATTGCATTATAAAGCCAACACCAACAAAATATTGTGAAAATCTCAAACTTCAACTCCCAACTTGAAAATAATCGAAATAATTGATGTACCTATATTTATTTTCACATTTTTTGAAATTGTATATACGACACGTTTCGCGTGTAATTAATCGGAAGTGCCTAGGAGGATGCTTTTTCTCTTTCGCTGCGCCCTTAATTATCACGCGGGTGAGTAATTTCTCGATGGTCGATAAGAGTGATTTCATCAAAGTGATCTATTTTCCTACCGAATCTTACGAGCGAATTCAACACCGCCTGCTCTTATTTCCTTCGGATAGCAACGCGCGCATCTTCATCGAGCATCAAGCATCGCTGAAAGAGCGGTGACGATTAATAATCTTAAACGAAGAGCTCTTCTCCGCGATAGGGCCTAGGAAACTAGGCAATTATTTTCTCGTGGCGCTTTTTAAAACGACGACGAGGGTGGTTAATTGCAATGAAGTTTTGGAAAAGCTGTTTTGGAAATAAATCGTCAACATAGATGTATAGTATATAATTTGCTTTCATACCAACGCTGACAGCAAAATCATTCATAAAATCGTTTGTTAGTTCCGAGACACGTGCTTCGTTACAACACCAGTATCTTTAAACTGTGATATACCGTCAGTAATAGTGTATCACAGTCTTTGCAATCATTATCACGACGAGTTTATAAAATGACGTACGTAAACACGTATCTTATTGGAGTGAATACTTCGTAAGGGATACCGCACGAGTTCAAGCGTAAGCGTAACCGTAAGCGTAAGAGCGTTAAATTTGGACGCAGCTTCGCTTCGTGTCAATGACCAAGAAAACCGAGCGCATGATGTGCAAGCGAGAGGCGATGAGCTAGAGGAAGGATACGTCCGTGCTTGCTTCGTCTGAAACAGAAGGGTAGACAGAGAGAGTATGATGTGCGAGCGCAAGTATTCACTTTAGACGTGCGTAAACCACACACGAATTTTTAATTTGATAAGAAATCTTGCTCCATCGTCTACTATTTCTTAAATTCAGTAACGGACGTGCAGCCTATTAACCAATGTTGGTACGAGGGTGATTTCTTCTTGTCTTTCAGTTGTAAAAAGTCAAATTCAACTTCATTTCAAAGCCTAGTTTTTGGATAATTTTTGATAATTCAGGTAAAATTCGTAGGAATTCTATCGCGATTTCTCTAACAAGAATTTAGTTGTTCATTTTCTTTATAGCTTTGGTGAAATCTGTAGGAATTTTGTTGATTTTTTTGTCAAGAATTTATTTAGTGTCTTTCTTTATACCTAATGAAACTAATGAAGTGTCATCCCAACAATTTATTGTTTTCTTAAAGTGAATACTTCTTAAGGGACACGGGACCAGCCAAATTCAACGCTCTTACGCTTACGCTTAGTAAGCGTAAGAGCGTTGAATTTGGGCCGGAGTCGGTGCTCGCTTCGTGTGAAAGACAAAGAAAATAAGAGAGAGAGAGAGAGGAGAGAGAGTATGATGTGCGAGCGAGAGAAAGAATACATACGTGCTTATTTCGTCTGTAACAGAAGGAGAGAAAGAGAGCCTATGATGTGCAAGCGGGAGTATTTACATCAGACGTGCGTAAACCACACACCTTTTTTTTGGAAAAGTATAGAACGTAGAATTTTGTTAGGATTTTTTATATTAAAATTGATTTATTGAATTTTTTTCTAATTTTGATAAAATTCGTAGGAATTTCGTTGCGATTTTTCTAAGAATTTAGTTGCTTTTTCTACATAATTTTTGGTAATATCAGTACGGCATTTTGTAGATTTCTTCCCGGAATTAATTTATTGTCTTTCTTTATAATTAACAAAAGGAATTAATTCGGGTTTTCCCACGAACTTTTTTGCAATTTTAGCAGAATCTCTTGGAAATCTTTTATCAACTTATTGAGTTTCTTTATAATTTTGATACAATACGTAAGAATTCTGGTGCAATTTTTCTTCAAAAATTGATTTTTGCGTTTATTTACAATTTGGATAAAATTTGTAGGAATTTTGTTGTAATTTTTCTAAGAATTTAATTGTCGGTTTCCTTCATAATTTCTTGGTAATATCAGTAAGGAACTTTGTAGATTTTTTTGGGAATTAATTTATTGTCTGTCTTTAGAATTAGCAACATGAACTAACTCTTGTTTTCCCACGATTTTGTTTTTGCAATTTTAGCAAAATCTCTAGGAAATATTTTATTAACTTATTGAGTTTCTTTATATTTTTGATAAAATACGCAAGAATTTTGTTGCAATTTTTCTTTAAAAATTGATGTTTGCCTTTGTTTACAATTTGGGTAGAATTCGTAGGAATTTTGTTGTGATTTTTCTAAGAATGTAGTTGTTTTCTTCTACATCATTTTTGGTAATATTAGTAAGGAATTGTGTAGATTTTCTTCATGAATTAATTTATTGTCTTTCTTTATAATTAGCAACATGAATTAACTTTTGTTTTCCCACGAACGTTTTTTTTGCAATTTTAGCAGAACTTTTAAGAAATATTTTATTAATTTATCGAGTTTCTTTATAATCTCGATAAAATACGCGAGAATCCTGTTGCAATTTTTCTTTTAAAAATTGATTTTCGCATTTATTTTCACTTTTTTTCACAACGTTTCACGTTTCATCCATAATTTAATAATAACTTCAATAAGTGCGTTTAAGACATAAAAATATTAACTCAACCCAATTTACAGGAAGTACGCCTACAGGTCCTATATATAGTTGTTTGCAAATCATGTGACTTCTGCCAAATTGGTTGCGTAACTTATGGATTGGTAGTACTGCAAAACTTACTAGAAAATGTCGTATTTAAAGGTTAAATCATATTTAGCGGCCATGAACGAAATTAAAAAAACAAATGATCGGAACTTTTACTAAAACAGTATAGGCAACTGTGCAATTTGGGTTACATACATATATGATCACGTGACCATATTTGAAGGCTCGGTATTTCAATAAATTTGGAGCTTTTTAAGCAAGAGAACGATCAAGAAGTAGCTCACATAAACGTTTGGATCTTTTATGTTGATAAAAGTAACGAGGAATAAGCATGTGAAATCAAAACTTGTGTTTACGGATTTTAATCAAAATTTAGGAGAAAAATCTATTTGCACACTTTCTGCAGTTCAAGTTCTGCAGATGGAGAGGCGTTTGGAAGCAAAACCGCGGTTCAGTAATAATAGAGGCATAAACGTTTCGACCTTTCATAATCATAAAAAGGGAATTCATATGGAACAGACCGCGGGAATAATAGAAAAGATCAAAAAATCGTTTTTGTAGTTTTGGTCAAAATTTGTGAAAAAATAGTCTTTTGGGGGTTTTATTGTATAAGGATAAAATAGGGAACACTTGGCGATTGAAACTACGTTTACGAGGTGATTGCGGTGTCGTAAATTTTTCAATTTACGACACGAAATTGAAACTAAAATTGCTCTGAGAACACTTTCAGTGAAGATTTGAAAAAATCTTTCTGCGGACTAAAACGATGTCTACTGAAAGATTTCAGACAGAGAGGTAACCATGTTTCGTATTTTCTGACTGTGTAAAAATGGCGACGAATAAGTCTGAAAAACTTGAATTTTCTATCGATTGTACTTAGGCCAAAAAATTTCAGTATTTTTTCGAACTTCTCCTTGTATGATCTTCTACGAATGAAATGGCATTTTGAAATGAAATTTGCGTTGTGACTAGCGCAGTGTCATATTTTTCTGTTAGCAGAGATGGTGCATAATTAACGTTGTTCTTCGTCCAAGACTCGTAGCTCCTTCAGGGAGCTAGCAAATTTCAACCGTAATAGTAGGATAGCTATTCTTAGGTATGAAAGAATAAACTTCCAAAAAGGAAATTTATATCTTATCCATCATATTTGGCTCGGATCTACTGTGCAGGGACGAAAAGTCTGTCAGGGTGAGAGTGGTCCTACCAACAGCACACTGCAGGCTCAACAAGAACACGAACAAAATGGGCGTGGCAGAAGAAACGATATGTAGATTCTGTCAAATTGAGGAGGAAACCGCGATCTACGTACTGTGTCAATGTGAGGAATTGGCAAGGACGCTACTTTGACACATGGGGAGACGAATATCTCCCGCTCTCAAAGCTGTTAAGTCTAATTGAAGGAACAAAGCTGGAGAACGTGCTCCTAAGGAGGGATCTGGAAAGGTCGCATTGGAACAGGTCGCATTGCCACCTCAACTAATCTGATCTAATCATATTTGGCTAGGTATTAAATTAACTCCACACACACCTATCTGATTCAAAAGGATTTGCAACAGAAGCTAGCTTTCAGCGATTGCAGTGTTAAAATGTTCTGTACGTTTAGAAAGTATCGATAACCAGGAATACCCATGTAAACTTCGATTGTTTCGTCCTCGTATATGAAGGGATGAAATCCGTTATTAAATTTTTACTGGAAAATCGTACGAATTTGTCTTTAACTAAATACATTATATTCCTGAAGATGCTTGGGAGAAAATTATCGAAACCACGACGATATATCTGCTTCAATTCCTTTCTTCCCGAAGTAATGCTTTAATTGCTAATTCCACGCGTATATTGCAAAAATCGTGAAGAGATACACCGCTAACTATTAGACGCAGATCATTAACTTGCAGCCTATGATTCATATCGTTAGGTAAGGTTAGTGATTGTCATATCGCGACGTAATAACAAGTTCGGTGTAGTGTATATACACCGCTGGAATTGGAGAACTGGTCTGGGCGCGGCATTTCTATTGATCTCTGCCACGTTCGGTACACTGTCTCGTACAACCTAATATTGCTGTTATATCGGCGCGCTGCTTTTATTGTTGTTGTTCAGCCTGTCGCCGTAGTCGGTTACGTAACTTCGTTTGAACGGAAATTATGAGACTGCACGCGTCGATAATCGCGGATTGGCCGCGCGGAGACGTCGAGAGGAAGCGAAGGGTGAAACGAAGACGAGTTTCGCGGTTCCCAAAAAAGCGCCAAATCCGGCTCAATAAAATTTTGGGAGTAATTCGAAGATGTTCTGCTAATTGCGCCTGATTTTGCTACGAAATATGTATTTGCTTGATCTGCACCAGTGCTCCTCAACTTCTAACGAATCATTGCCCCCTTGAAACAAACCGTTGCGTAGTATCGCCCCCTTCACTTCAAAAGAAAATTCTTGGGTTTATTAGTTTATATTGGAAAACTGTGGTGGAATTGTTAGATTTTCACGATCTTAAATGCGACTCCAACGTCGCATACCGATAACACACGTCAAAAATGAATTGATACCTAAACACATAGACCCGTCGTAAATCATGTATTGGAATCAACTTTTTCTACATAATTTTTGGTAATATCAGTACCGAATTTTGTAGATTTTTTCCAGGAATTAATTTATTGTCTTTCTTTACAATTAGCAACACGAATTAACTCTTGTTTTCCCATGAACTTTTTTGCAATTTTAGCAGAATCTCTAAGAAATCTTTTATTAACTAATTGAGTTTCTTTATAATTTTGATAAAATACTCAAGAATTCTGTTCCAATTTTTCTTTAAAAATTGATTTTTGCCTTTATTTACAATTTGGGTAGAATTCGTAGGAATTTTGTTGTGATTTTTCTTAGAATTTAGTTGTTTTCTTCTACATCATTTTTGGTAATATTAGTAAGGAATTGTGTAGATTTTCTTCAGGAATTAATTTATTGTCTTTCTTTATAATTAGCAACGTGAATTAACTTTTGTTTTCCCACGAACTTTTTTTGCAATTTTAGCAGAATTTCTAAGAAATATTTTACTAATTTATTGAGTTTCTTTATAATTTCGATAAAATACGCAAGAATTATAACGTAATTTTTCTTTAAAAGATGATTTTTGCATTTATTTTCACTTTTTTCACAACGTTTTCACGTTTTATCCATAATTTGTTAATAACAACTTCAATAACTGCGCTTAAGACATAAAAATATATGAATTCAGCTCAGCCCAATTTACAAAAAGTACGCCTACAGGTACTGTTTGCAAATCACGTGACTTCTGTTAAATTGGTTGCGTTACTTATGGATTGGTAGTACTGCAAAACTTACTAGAAAATGTCGTATTTAGAGGCTATGAACAGAAATTAAAAAGAACAAATGATCGGGACTTACTAAAATAGTACAGGCAACATACATACATATATGATCACGTGATTTATTTAACATATTTGAAGGCGCCGTATTTTAATAAATTTGGAGCTTTGTAGCTCCCATAAAAAATTATGAGACTGCACGCGTCGATAATCGCGGATTAACCGCGCGGAGGCGTCGAGAGGAAGCGAAGGGTGAAACGAAGACGAGTTTCGCGGTTTGCAAAAAGCGTCAAATCCGTATCGATAAGATTTTGGGAGTAATTCGAAGATGTTCTGCTAATTGCGTCTGATTTTGCTACGAAATATGTATTTGCTTGATCTGCACCAGTGCTCCTCAACTTCTAACGAATCATTGCCCCCTTGAAAAAAACCATTGCGTAGTATCGCCCTCTTCTCTTCAAAAGAAAATTCTCGGGTTTATTAGTTTATGTTGGAAAACTGTGGTGGAATTGTTAGATTTTCACGATCTTAAATGCGACTCGAACGTCGCATACCGATAACACACGTCAAAAATGAATTGATACCTAAACACATAGCCCCGGCGTAAATTATGTACTTGAAAGGGACTGACCTGCATCAGTGCAAAGGTATCGTAGCGTTCAATATATACATATGTACATAGTCTTCGCACGTCGATGCGTTAAGTAATTTTGTACAGTCGCATATATATCGCTTAAACAACGGTCGTGTTTTCCTCGTGCAGAAATGATATACAATAAAAAGAAGTTTCCTTTATAATAATTATTAGTCTTTATTTATTGCCATATCCAAACAGTTTATTTGATAATTATATACTTCACAAAAGTTAAACATTTATTTACTCAGAATACGTATTATATTTCGATATCATTAACAAAATGAAAAAAACATAAGTCTTAACATTTTAACTAATATAATAAAACACTATTTTCCGCTCCCCAAAATATGAATTGTTCCTAATCTCCCCAGAACATGAAAAAACGCGCACAAGGGGACGACATCGCCCTCGTTGCGAAACACTGATCTAATAATTCGAACATCGAGGAGGCTGCCATCAAGGCAATGCAAAACTTTCAAGTACAATCTGTTTGTTAAGGAATGCAGAGCTGCATTGGTGTGAGGCGGGTACATCACTTGCTGGGGGGGGACTTCCTTCTATTCCTGACGTCGATCTATGGTCAAGACTTCTCCATCTGGAGCCACGAGAAAGACGATGTTATAGAAACACTTACTGCGAAGACCGAGACCATAACAAGATTCCATAAGATCACCTCAACAAAAACTTCTGGCCTTAGCATATAAGCGATAAACTCTCGGAAATTCATTTATGTCTCTGGTAGAACAGAGTAAATCTATGGTGGATGGGCCTGAACCTACGTGCAGAATTCCTTATTATATTAAATACGAACGGAGATGAAGAACTTGCTAAAAGAGCAACACCAGGGTTGAAAGAGTCACTTATGTTCATTGCGGAATTTTTAAATTCCATTAAGCAGCAGCTGCTGCGAATGAGTCCTGAGGCCTGTTGACAGGAGCTGCTGATTTGACGAAGATTTTCACACTATAGAAACAGTGGATACTTTACAACAGTCGATTTCTGCAGCCACAAGAGCTAACAAAGATTGCCATTAGCAAAGGTGGTAGGCTACACTGAAGACATCGAAGGTAATAAAATTTACTAGCCTGGAACACAATAAGTCATTGAGCTTCGGTACAGTAGGCTAAGGACCATACCATTAAGGGAACAGATTGAAAGTAAAAATCATCCCTTTAAGGAGATCGAAGTTCAAGATAAATTCTGTGAGGTTGGCAAAAACAAAAATGTATCTTATTGACATAACTGCTTAGATAAAAATGGTCCTCATACGACATAATTAAATTTGCTTCAATCATTTCTAAGAGATTTGTGTAAATTTCCGCTCATTGATTTATATCTCGCGGCAGAAATTATCGAACCACTTGCATTATAAGTGGTCCTCATCCGGCATATATTGTGGTTCATATTAGTAAGGAATCTTGTTGATTTATTTCAAGAATTGATTTAATCCTTTTCTTTACAATTAGTAAAATAAATTAAGTCGCGGTTTCCAAAAAAGGAGATTGTTTCATTTTGATAATTTTATTGGAGCTCGTAAGGAATTTATAAGCGTTTTTATATAAAAATTCATTTATCGATGTTCTGTATAATTTGAATCAAATACGCAAGGATTTTCCCCGACTTTTCTCTAAAAACTAACTTATTAACTATAATTTTGTTAAAATTCGTGTCAAATTTGATGTGATTTTTCCAATTTATCCTTTTTATCAAAGATTGTGGCGTATTTACTGACGTTGACATTGACATATATTTGATAGTTTTTGGTATAATTCGTAAGAAACTGGGTAAACTATTTTTGAGAGCCAAAACTTTTATAAAATAAAATCTGGAGGACTCTCACATACAGAGTCCTCCAGATTTTATTTTATTTAAGAAACTTGTTAGGCTGTTTTATATTAAAATGAATTGATTGAATTTCTATATAATTTTAATAAAATATACAGGAATTTTATCGCAATTTTACTTTAAAAATTGATTTTTGCATTTATTTACAATTTAGGTAAAATTCGTAGGAATTTTGCCGTGATTTCTGTAAGAATTTAGTTTTTGATTTTCCTTATAATTTTGGTAACGTTAGTATTGATCGTTTTCAATACTTCATTTGCTTTTCTTCGTAATTAATAAAATTAATTAAGTCGTGCTTTCCCAAGAATTTATTGCCTTTCTTCTTTTGATGCAATTGGTTAGAATCCGTAGCAAATTTGTCGGGATTTTTAAATTCAAATTTAATTTATCGGATTTCTTTGTAGTTTTGATCAAATATGTACGTAATAATTTTGTCTTTGAACTTTGGTAAAATATGCGAGAATTTCCTCGCGATTCCCTTTCAACATTTATTTAGTGGCTTTTTAAAAATAATTGCTTATTCCTCTGCCCCCTCTGGCCAATATAATAATGCAGAAAAATTATTTCACTTTAAACCTAGATCTTTATCATTAGAAAAGAGATCCTTACATTCCACAATGTCGAACATATTTTCCATATTTTGATGATACGTGCAAGGGAGGAATGTTGTTGTACTTTTATATTTGTTTGTCGGCATTTGGAAGTTTTCAAGTTCTAAACTTAAACATTTTGTTGTAACGGAATCAACTGGAAACTTTTCTTCTATCTTAGATTTAAAATCTTCATTTTACGAAGTAGTTGAGATAATATTAACCGCAATAGCTGTTTAGTGAAGACGGTCTGCTTATAAATTCAGTTCAGGCAGCCGAAAATTTGTACTATAACAATACTGGTTATTTATCTTCGTCTGCAAAATTTTTGCCTTCCAAGGAAGAGCTAACAGTGGTCAAGAACTTTTTAATTTATTTATTATTAGATTTCCAAAAATGTATTTGAACCCAAAGAAAAAATGTGGCTTTTAAGAAAACTTATAATATGGTAGCAACAGTAAAGCCATTTGCTATGTGAATGCAACTTTTGAACGATACAAACACTGCGGTATCTACCGGCGTACGTTTCTGGCGCCAATTTTAAATCGTCTAAACTATTCTGCCACACCCTGTATAACTTTTTTTCTCGAATATTCACATCAAGATCTTGCGCAGAATTTTTAATCGTTCTCGTTTGTTTTTTTTTTTTTTGAAGCAATAACCGATTCCTTGATGTGTAACTATACATTAAGCGGAAGAGTAAAGACAAATATAATTCAAACACATAAATCCCTTATCCATTCCTAAAAGGTAGGATCTATTCGGTTTCGGTGAGATTAGATTTAGACCCCACTTAGAAATTCAGTGTTTTTTTGTTTTGTTTCGCCCTGTCATTCGAGAGTCAAGCATTTTCGCGATCCCTTTCGTGACAGACAATGGAGGCAATCCTTTCAAAACGTAACGAAAGAACTTTTCAATATTATTGAGAAACGCTCAAAGGAAAATAGGAAGAATTTAAAATATCAAATTCGAATAAAGTTCATCTGATATGCTTGTCGCTGAATTTCGGGATTTCCTCACAGAAACATCGTCCGTTTCTCTCCGGATGTAACTCGATTATTATTGAATCGACTCGATATCGGGATAACATTTCTTTGCAATTTTTTCTCTGTAATAACGTGATTTGCAATTTTTTTTTACCCCAAACGCTACAAAGGGATACGTTTTTACCTCCGTGTAATCAACCGTTCGTATGGAAAATACTCGATCGTCATTTCAGCAATGCCAACCGTTTTAATTAAAGTAAGTTCGACCGCTGCGAAAAACTCGTCGGTATGTTTGCAAATTTAATTACAACTTCAAATAGCGCACGTTTCTCCGTGCGAGATTTGATTTTCTTTGTTATCGAACGTCACTTCGGACACGATGAAACTGCCTCTTCGCCAAATGAACATAGATAAAAGTTTCCGTTATTGGAAAGTTATAGTTTCTAGCGGAGTTTCCGAGTTAAATCAATTTCGCTAACGATATCGAACATTAACTCAATTTGTGGCGGTTTTAATTGCATATATACACACATACGTTACGTTTTGTAAAATTGAAATCAGTAAATAATAACGAAAGAATATAAAATAAATGATTTACATCGTAATAGGCTTGAAGGCTCTCAGTGGTATACTTTAGTGAACAATAATTTTCAGGTTGTTAAGTTTCAAGTTAAACATTCCTTAACTTTCAATAACTTTAAATGCATAAATTGTTTACTATAGAGTCAAAGACACGAAGATACACCGTAACAAAACAATTGAACATGACTAGCTTTCGCAAATTAGCCCGGATCGTGTAAAAATGACAAAAATCTTCATATTTTACCGATTTTTCACGTATAATTTTAAAATTAGCCAGATTTTCACTTTGGAAGTAATTTCCCCAGAATCTACTTACGAAGGGCTTCAATTTGATATATAATACGACCAACTTTCCGACATTTCGATTTCTCCAGAATTTTCAAAGGGAAAAATTGACAAAATTTAAACCCTTTCAAATTTAAACGAAACTTCGTATATTTATGTTATCGAGGGCATAGGAAATGAATTTGACCTTTAAATTACCGAAATATTTCTCGTTTAGTTGTAATTAATGTTGAATCGGTGAAATTTTGCATTTTTTCTTCAATCATCGCGCAATTGCCTAAAAACGTTTGCCATTCGACAACTTTAGGTGCATAAATCATTTATTAAAGACTCAAAGGCATTAAGGAGCGTCGTTACAAAACAATTGAGCATGGCTGGCTTTCGCAAATTACTCCGAATTCTGCGAAAAATGTCAGAATTTTTTTGTTGTAGCAGTTTTTCGGGTATAATTTGAAAACTAGCCAGATTTTCACTATAGAAGTAATTTCCCCAGAATCTACTTACGAATAGCTTCGATTTGATATATAACACAACCAACTTTCCGATATTTCGATTTTTCGAGAATTTTCAAAGGGGTACCCCTTGGAAAAATTGACAAAATTTAAACCCTTTCAAATTTAAACGAAACTTCGTATATTTATGTTATCGAGGGCATAGGAACTGAATTTTACCTTTAAATTGCCGAAATATTTCTCGTTTAGTTGTAATCAAGGTTGAATCGGTCAAATTTCGCAATTTTCTTCGATTATCGAGCAATTACTTGGGAAGTGTTTGACATTCGATAACTGTAGGTGTATAAATCATTTACTAAAGACTCAAAGGCATTAAGGACCGTAGTTACAAAATAATTGAGCATGGCTGGCTTTCGCAAATTACCCCGAATTTTGCGGAAAATGACAAAAATCTTCGTGATTTAGCGGTTCTTCGCGTATAATTTGGAAACTAGCCAGATTTTCACTTTGGAAGTAATTTCCCCAGAATCTACTTACGAAGGGCTTCAATTTGATATATAATACGACCAACTTACCGATATTTCGATTTTTCCAGAATTTTCAAAGGGGTACCCCTTGGAAAAATTGACAAAATTTAAACCCTTTCAAATTTAAACGAAACTTCGTATATTTATGTTATCGAGGGCATAGGAAATGAATTTGACCTTTAAATTACCTAAATATTTCTCGTTTAGTTGTAATTAATGTTGAATCGGTCATATTTCGCATTTTTCTTCGATCATCGCGCAATTGCCTAAAAACGTTTGCCATTCGACAACTTTAGGTGCATAAATCATTTATTAAAGACTCAAAGGCATTAAGGAGCGTCGTTACAAAACAATTGAGCATGGCTGGCTTTCGGAAATTACTCCGAATTCTGCGAAAAATGTCAGAAATTTTTTGTTGTAGCAGTTTTTCGTGTATAATTTGAAAACTAGCCAGATTTTCACTATAGAAGTAATTTCCCAGAATCTACTTACGAATAGCTTCGATTTGATATATAACACAACCAACTTTCCGATATTTCGATTTTTCGAGAATTTTCAAAGGGGTACCCCTTCGAAAAATTGACAAAATTGAAACCCTCTCAAATTTAAACGAAACTTCGTATATTTATGTTATCGAGGGCATAGGAAATGAATTTGACCTTTAAATTACCGAAATATTTCTCGTTTAGTTGTAATTAATGTTGAATCGGTGAAATTTTGCATTCTTTCGATTCGATCATCGAGCAATTACCTGAACAGCGTTTGACTTTCGACAACTTTAGGTGCATAAATTATTTACTAAGGACTCAAAGACACTAAGGAGCATCGTTACAAAACAATTGAGCATGGCTGGCTTTCCCAAATTACCTCGATTTCTTCAAAAGATGATAAAAAAATCATATTTGAGTGGTTTTTCGCGTATAATTTCAAGAGTAGAAATATTTTCACTATAGAAGTAATTTCTCCAGAATCTACTTACGAATAGCTTCGATTTGATATATAACACGACCAACTTTCCGACATTTCGAAGAATAGTTATTTTTAAATACATTTTATTTATTTAATTAATTTACTCATATTACATTTTGATATAAGTCACAAAATTAACAAACGCAAGTATTAACATTTTAACAAATATAATAAAATATTTTTCTCACTCCCAAAAAATCGCCCCCTGTTCCCCACATGGGGGCGATTTCGTCTTGTTGAGAAACACTGGTATAGTAGAAGCATACGTAATATTTTTCTTTTTGTATTTTTTCAGGTGAAATCGGAGGTTTGGGCTTTACATTCACCTCCCGCCCTTGCCCCCGACTCTGACGATATGGTGAGTAGTATTGTAGATTAGGTTTGCAAATGACTATTAGAAATGAATATATCACAATTGAAGAAAAATTGATTTTCTTGTAAAAAATGCAAAATTCAATACTATAATATTTAATAAGAGTTGTTCCACCAATGTTATTAAAATATATATATTTTTTTAATTTAAAGCTTCCCTAAATTTGTTTATTAAATTATAATTATTAATAAGAAAAAGAATTTAATATTCATCATTCACCAGGGGATAACTGCTGGAATGGGGATATTTTAAACGTTCTTATTCTTAAGAAACCACAATTTACAGTTTTCGTCATTTTCAATATCATCAAAATATGAAATTTCCTCCCGGAATGGCTCGAAATTTCAACAGAAATGACGCAAAGATCGAAAGTAACGATTTTTTGACGACGCGACCGTTTTACATCGCCATTCATCATTCACGTGCCAATCCTTTTAGCTACTTCGACCGGATGAGTAAAAAGATTTTAATTTAACTTCTCGAAAACCTGCTCCCCCGTCTTACCGTAGGCGTCGGCGAGATAACTTCAAATATCTAATGGCAGCTTAACCGTCTCCTATTTATGGAACGATCAATTCCTGTCATTGTAAATTATAAAGTATAGAGGAAGGAGGGCGGATTTGCTTTCGGGGAGGAATCTTATAAAAAATTCAATAGTTATTAGCGTATGGTTTCGTGCAGAGCTAGCTAAAGCGCGGTAAATCATTTTATTGCTATTGGAAATCGGAAGAAGCGGATGTGAAATGCTTGTGAAATTTACAACTCGTTAAAATTCTATGAGGGCTGCGATCCCAAACAACGTTTGTTGACCAGTACATGTTCTTGATCTTCACTTGACTCCAAGCGTTATCAACAATGCAAATTTAATGTGACATTATCGTCCTGTTCCTCCAGCATATGGAAGAATAATTGTTTGCAGAATTCCATGCAGGTACTTTTGAGCACTAAGAAAATCCTCTAGAATGAGACGAAGAGGCGTGCGACCTTCATCACTAATTGTGGCCCATACCATGACAGTGCCAATTTCATATTGTGGCTTTTTTCGAAGAAATTGTGGGCTATTTCTGATCCTGGACAATTTCTATGGGTCAATTAAACGGGATACCCATAGTCTTAAAGTATTGTTAATGATGACTGGCCTTGTCCCCGTTTTGGGCGAACATCTCCGATTTCCAAAAAGGCGATATTGTAACTATGATATCACATTTTGGGTAACACCGACAAATTGACCCACTTCCTGTCGGCTACATCCACAACCGTTTGGCGTATGGCTTCCAAGCCTCCAATTCGCATTTGCTGATCAGTCCATGTTCTTGATTTTCACTTGATCCCAAGCGTTATTAACCATGCAAGTTTAATGTGATATTATCGTCCTATTCCTCCAGCATATGGAACAATAATTGGTTGCACAGGATTTCATGCAGGTACTTTTGGGGATTAAGAAAATGGTCAAGAGTAAGATGAAGATGTGTGGCACCTTCATCGCTTCTTCTGGCCCATACCATGATACCGCCAAAAAAATATTATTATCATTTCTGGTCCTGGACTGACACTCAATCAAAATGCGCTTGTTGTTCGACTGACTTTGACTGACTCGTGATTCACCATTAAATCTACCAATCAACACGTTTTCAGTTACTACGAGTCTCTACCCACATCTTCCGGGTTATTTTCTAGTTTTCAAAAAGTGGAAGACGTACCACTGGCCTTCGTGCATCTGGCTAGGCTGGGAGGTTTCATTGAGGTGCTTTTGAGCATTAAGAAAAGCATTTGGAATGAGTTGATAGTGCGTGGGTCCCGTTTCACAGATCCCGGTCAACACTAACCCATCGTCAACTTCATATTGTGGCTTTCCTCGAGCAAATTTTCGGTTATTTCTGGTACTTGACTCACGCTAAATCAAAACCAGCTTTGACTGAAAAGTTAATCGTCATTCACCATTGAATCTACTAATCATCACGTTTCCATTATTATTTTCCTCTGCCCACACCTTGTGGGCTCTTTTGTGGTTTCCACTAAGTGGAAGACATACCACTGGTTTTCTTGCATACAGTTCCACGTCTTTTAGTCGATTTCTTATAGTTTTTGTTGGCACTAACCTTCCGATAGCAGCAGCAAAGTCACTTCGGAGCTGGGTAACGTCCATACTACGATTTCTACGAGTCATCTCAAGGCATGATTAATGACGGGCGACTTTGTATCTGTTCTCGTCCAACAACTTCAATTTCCAAGAAGCAATGTTATAATCGTGAGATCACACTTTGGGGTAACGCCACTTCTTATTGGGTACGTCCACCTACCAATTGGTGTATGGCTCTCCAAGTTTCCGTTCCTCTTTGCTGACCAAGTCTATGTTCTTGATTGCGACTTGATCCAATGAGTTCAACAATGCAAGGTCGATGTGATATTTTCGTCCTATTGTTCCAGCATAGGGAAGAATGATTACGGGATTTCATTGAGATACTTTTGATCATTATGAAAAACATCCAGAAAATGAGGACGCTCTTAGAGTTCAATTTGGAAATCCCAATCTAAAAAGTGAAACATCTTTTGTTGGTAAACTGTTTTTATTCCGAATTTTTTAGTTTTAAATGGAGCCCTTATATTATCTTGTGTTATTTTATGTGTTTATATTTGTATATATATTCTTATGTTTTTCTTCTGACTTTTGTGCAATGTTTTTATTATGCCGAATAAAATTTATTATTATTATTATCATGCTTTATGTCCTTCATATCTGACGTAATTAGTTCCAATTTTGAAAAGTTTTTTTACAATAATTAATTAATTAATAATTACAATCTTAGAAAAATATCTTCAAATTCTTCATTCTCTAATTTTTCAATTGAACCAAAAGAGTTAGCTCCCACTTTCATTATGTGTGCCATCTACACATTTCTTCCTTTACCCTTTGATCCTCGTTCCTTTTTCATGCTTGGGATTATTACTTGGTTTTACCTGCTTTTCATGCTGTTCAATCTCGTATTATTCTTTACGTTTTCTGCTGTCGTTCTGTACATTTCCTACTGTTATTCTGTACATTTACTGTAGTGTTTTACCCTCTTGCTAATTAAAACTATTTCCAGCCCATTCTGTTCCCTCTTTTTTCCTCATTCGTGCTTTTCATTCTGTTAAATCTTGTGCTATTCTGTACATTTTCTGTAGTGGTCCTGCACATTTGTTATTGTTATTCTGTACATTTCCTGTATTGTTTTATACCCTCTTGTTGTCTAAATTTCTTTCCTGTCCGTTCTCTTTCCCTCTTCCCTTATTCATGCTTTCCATTCTGTTAAATCTCGTGTTATTCTGTACATTTCGTATTGTCGTTCTGTACATTTCCTGTTCTCGTCCTGTACATTTTCTATTGTTATTACGTACATTTCCTTTAGTGTTTTACTCTCTTACTGATTAAAATTCTTCCTTGCCCGTTCTCTTTCCCTTTTTCTTTTCCTCATCCATGCTTTTCATTCTGTTAAGTCTCTTGTTATTCTGTACATTTGCTGTTGTCGTTCTGTGCATTTCCTATTGTTATTCTGTGCATTTCCTGTAGTGGTCCTGCACATTTGTTATTGTTATTCTGTACATTTCCTGTATTGTTTTATACCCTCTTGTTGATTAAAATTCTTTCCTGTCCGTTCTCTTTCCCTCTTCCCTTATTCATGCTTTTCATTCTGTTAAATCTCGTGTCATTCTGTTCATTTCGTGTTGTCGTTCTGTACATTTCCTGTTCTCGTCCTGTACATTTTCTATTATTATTACGTACATTTCCTTTAGTGTTTTACTCTCTTACTGATTAAAATTCTTCCTTGCCCGTTCTATTTCCCTTTTTCTTTTCCTCATCCATGCTTTTCATTCTGTTAAGTCTCTTGTTATTCTGTACATTTCCTGTTGTCGTTCTGTGCATTTCCTATTGTTATTCTGTGCATTTCCTGTAGTGTTTTATACCCTCTTGCTGATTAAAATTCTTTCCTGTCCGTTCTCTTTCCCTCTTCCCTTATTCATGCTTTTCATTCTGTTAAATCTCGTGTTATTCTGTTCATTTCGTGTTGTCGTTCTGTACATTTCCTGCTGTCGTCCTGTACATTTTCTATTATTATTACGTACATTTCCTTTAGTGTTTTACTCTCTTACTGATTAAAATTCTTCCTTGCCCGTTCTATTTCCCTTTTTCTTTTCCTCATCCATGCTTTTCATTCTGTTAAGTCTCTTGTTATTCTGTACATTTCCTGTTGTCGTTCTGTGCATTTCCTATTGTTATTCTGTGCATTTCCTGTAGTGTTTTATACCCTCTTGCTGATTAAAATTCTTTCCTGTCCGTTCTCTTTCCCTCTTCCCTTTATTCATGCTTTTCATTCTGTTAAATCTCGTGTTATTCTGTACATTTCGTGTTGTCGTTCTGTACATTTCGTGTTGTCGTTCTGTACATTTCGTGTTGTCGTTCTGTACATTTCCTGTTGTCGTTCTGTACATTTTCTATTGTTATTACGTACATTTCCTTTAGTGTTTTACTCTCTTACTGATTAAAATTCTTCCTTGCCCGTTCTCTTTCCCTTTTTCTTTTCCTCATCCATGCTTTTCATTCTGTTAAATCTCGTGTTATTCTGTACATTTCGTGCTGTCGTTCTGTGCATTTCCTGTTATCGTTCTGTACATTTTCTATTGTTATTCTGTATATCTCTTGGAGTGTCTTACCTTCTTGCCCATTAAAATTCTTTCCTGCCCCTTCAATCTTCCCTCTTTGTTTCTCATTCTAGTGTTTTGTGTTCTTCAAACTACTCCATTTGAACAGTTCCAGAATATGATGGTGTCAATGGAGTTCCTTCCTCTGCTTGGTTCAGATAAGATCTATAGTTTTATATTCTGTCATGCGTTCGTGTACAGTCTGTCTACATCTGTTACTCTTTGGTCAAAGTCAGACCAGGTAGATGAGGATCAAGTTATTAAAAATATGCCCTTTATTGCAGCTTTCAGATAATTTCAATTTGTGTCGATACGGTTTTTATAGGAGCTAATATTACTACCAACTGGTACCCACTGGTACTGCAACGATACTAAGTTTCCGTTTAAAGATCTAGGAGTTAAACTATTAGGAGTAAATGTTCTACTGCAATTCTTTGGGCATATTTTGTTTTTATTGATGCAGATCCTCGCACTCGCTCGTTTGGTTGTTTATTCTTAAAGAAATCCGTTAGTTTTTCTTCACAGGAAAGGAAATAAAGCGGCGTGAGATTAAGCATTGCTTCTGTTACCGGCCTTGCTTCCTCATCAGATGCTGAGAAATTCAGCTTTCGTCTCCGATCGAATAGTAAGAGACTGAATATTTCGAAAGTTTAATTTTCCGCTTATGTTACACAAATCATTAAAATACATATTGAGTAAAATGTTAAAATTTTGCAAATATCGGCTGACAATAATTACTTATTATTTGGGTGATGATGTGATAGAAAATTTTCAATTCTTAACCTTCCTATACTCACGCATACGGTCTGTGTGACCGATTTATATAGTATAGTATACGTCTTTCATTTTGACGTGAGTATAGGAAGGTTAAAATCACTTTTAGGGTTACATCTTCTTTCTCATCTTAAATGTTTTATTATCAAAACTTCCTATCAGGTATAAAGTAATTTGGCGATGATTATTTTCCCTAACCGGAAGCGCATTCTTTCGTCCAAATAGAAGAAGCGATGTCGAGGAACTCTGGTCTCTTTAGTGGGGCGTGGTCCTGAATGTTCTAAGCGCCGGCGTCGTCGTCGTCGCCAGAAGGACAAAGGAGAGATACGCATTGTATCTCGTGACCTACTAATGACATACGTCACTATATTAACACTACTACTCCATGTTACTATATCGTAAATAAATCTAAAGAGCCGTCAGTACGTCATTCATCCATACGCAGTTTCGGTCTCGCAGCAACCATTGTTTCGCATTAATTTAATGGAATTTCCACTAATTGCCTTTTGAACGCGCGGGGATGGACGGATAGCGACTAAAGTAATTAGGGGTATGAACTTGTAAGGTCTATGTAATTGATGTAATAATCTACGAGGCGAGATCCCCGAAGGATGGGGGATTCGGATGTTATTTAATCGAACTCGAGTATCGAAGAGGACTTTTAGGGGATGGTGGAATATTTGAAATAAATTTGGGGAGAAAATTTCTATCCAGGATTTACGTCTTTACCCGGACAGAAGCCAATATGTTCGGATGGTAGTTGTTTTTAGGGCGACAATTGCCCACCACTTAATTACCGGAGACGCGCCAAAAATTCCGTGTGTGGCGAAGGTTCTCGGAAAGATGTTTTGCAAAATTTCCAAATTAGACCTCGGTTTTGACTCAAACTTTTCTACAATTTTCTCGTTTTTTCTTCGTCTTTTACATTACCCTTCTGCCCGTCTAGGGCGTCGGATGAGAAATATCGAAATCCTGCTCGGTCTAAGATTTATTTTTTCTATTATTTTGATCAAGTTCTTACGTGTACAATTTCGATTTGCACAGGTCAGAGTAACTTGTAATTCTACAAATCTTTCATTTTTGGGGGATAGTAGTACATTTGCTTGATATCTTATCTTTTCCCTTTATTTAAGCTTGTAATGAGTACAATTCTGATTGCTATCAGCATAAACAGCGTAATTTGGGTATTAACACTAGTTGGCTTAATTTTGGGGAGAAATACCATCTATACATCTGTTTCTGACGTGTCACGAGGGGTGACCGACCGTCCGTTGCAAACTCGCACTTTGCTGACGAGCTATTTGTTATTTTCCTCTGCTGTTATTAAATACGTGAGGCAAGTAAGCTGTTCAGATTTTGAAGACGGATACCCAACATTTTCATTTCATACGCGCAACATTTGTTTCTTTAATAAAATGCCGAACAAATAAGTTTACTGTTGGATGCATGTATATACTGTGCGTTTGCATAAATGCAGAAAATGATGTTCCCTGTTGATCAATGAGTAGGTTTTGATACTGATAGTTTGTATAGAGAGGGGATGATTTATGTATGTCACAAGCCTGCACAGCTGCCTAGACAAAGAACGTCTGGTCGTTTGTGTGACGTAGATCAGACGGCTTGTCTGGGAAGATGTGCAGGTTTGTATCATCCCATGAACCATTCGCTCGCTAATTATGTGTAAAGGCCATATTACAAAGGGATCAATAATTCTTCTTCTCGAAAGGTTAAAATTACCGCTGCTAAAAATAATCTGTTCGTAGTAGCGATTTTAGAGCAATAGAAACTAGAAAGGACGTCGTTGGTTTCTTACCGTCAAAGATTCTTCAACCAATAAAGAAAATCGCCTCTGGGGGAGAAAAACGAAGTCCATTGCTTGTGGAAATTACAAATCAAAGAAAACCAGAAGAAATGTCAGGTTGCTCGTTCAAGTCAAAAGATTCATTGACCATCGAAGAAAATCGCCACTTGTAGAAATAAAATCGCTTATAAATAGAATTTCCAAAGGAAGACTAACCTCAAGATACCTCATTGTTCCTTAACGTCATAGATTCGTTGAGCAACAAAGATAGCCGCCATTGAACGAAATCCATTCTTGTCACAATTTCAAATTAAGTTTAACCAATGATGAGAACCTCCACTAGTAGAAATGAAATATAGTAGTAGTAGCAATTTTAAAACAAGAGAAACCGGAAGGAACGTCATTGTTCGTTAAGGGCAAAAATCCATAGACCAGAATTGAGAATCGTCATTGGTAAAAATGAAAATCATTCCTACTAGTAGTTTCAAATCAAGAGAAATCAGAAGGAATATTGTTGCTTGTTAAAGTCAAAGATCCATCCACCAACGGTGAGAATCGCCATTGGTAAAAGTGAAATCCAGTTTAAAGTAGCAATTTTAAATCAAAACAAACCAGAAGAAACGTCATTGCCCCCTAAGATCAAAGTTCCATCGAGCAAACGAAGAAAACCACATTGGTAAAAAATGAAATCCATTCTTAGTCACAATTTCAAATCAAGGGAAACCGGAATAAATCTCATTGTACTTCGAGGTCAAAGATTCATCAAACAATGAACCGCCACTGACAGAAATTGTATCCATTTTAGGTAGCAATTTCAAAAGAAGAGAAACCAGAAGACACGTCGTTGATGCTTAACGTCCAAGATTCATAGACTAACGAAGGAAAGCGCCGTTGGTAGAAATCGCAATTTGAAATTAAGAGAAACCAGAAGAAATGTCATTGTTCGTTAAAGTCAAAAGATTCCATCGACGATCGGTGAGAACCGCCACTGGTAAAAGTGAAATCAATTCTTAGTCACAATTTCAAAAACGAAAAAAAAAAGCCAGGAGAAAGGTAATTGCTCCTTGATGTGAAAGTTTCATTGACCAAACGACCATTGACCAACATTGGTAAAAATGAAATCCATTCTTCGTCGCAATTTCAAAATGGGAGAAAGCAGAAGAGATATAATTGCTGGTTCAAGTCAAAAGATTCATCGCCCAACAGCGAGAACTGTCAAATCGAGAAAAACCAGAAGAAATGTCCTTGCTTATTAAGGTCAGAAATTCAACAATCAATGAAGAAAATCGCGACTGGTACAAACGAATGAATTATTTGTGCTGGTAATTTCAACTTAAAAGAAACCAGAAGAAATGTCATTGTTAGTTGAGATCAAAGATTCGTCGATCAATTTGAAATCAAGAAAATGCAGAAGAAAATGTCATTGCTCGACAAGCCGTTTGATGTTGATGAATTTACGTAATTAGGAAGCCAAGAAGATAATTTAATTTTAATTTCATTGTATATGATAGTTTTCTACCACATACATATGAGATCAATTATAATCTTAAAGCATGAAGCAGCAGGAGATGATGTAGAGATGGTAGATTAACTCGGAACAAGCTTTTAGGCCTACACCATGAAGTTGATGGCGACGAGGGCAATTTAGAGACAGGAAGTGTAATCAGTTTTCATTATTTTCTTATCTTGGGATCAACGTCAAAATTATCGATGCCTAAAATGATAACAGGATAGGAAAAATAACGCCAAACAATTCCAATGCTTCCTTAGATTCTAATTCGAGTTAAAAGTTTGTTGGAGGTCTGATATCTGATATCTCGAATCTCCTTCTCAATAAATATCCAGCCAAATAAGAATTTCATTCTATAATGTAAAGAATTCATACGTATCTGTGACATCATTTTGTTCCCAACTCTTGAAATAAAAATACCCGTTCTTTAGAATTTGTTATCGTTAAGTGTTTGCTTTTGCAAGGATCGCTTTGCTTAGAGCTTCCAACACAAATTAAACACAACTCTTAACAAAACACGTTTTATTCGTTCATCTTTACATCATCACCGTGAGAGGGACGGTGTGTGAGACACACCGTCCCTCTCACGGCCGGCTCTTTCCCTCTTAACCTAAAAACACAAAAGTAACCAATTGTACTCATACAGAGGTCCCAACCTCCGTCAATATCTTATACTTTGACTAATGTAATGTTAAAACAGTATTAATATTAGACGGACTGAGCAGCTGATAGTGATTTGAGTTGGCAACACTAAAAACCCTAAATTCGAATATTTTTGTTTTCCAAATTTCCTTCACTGTCTTTCCCTTGCTCTGTCAGTTTCGTCATGTTATTCGTTTTCGCTTTCTCTGTTGCTTGTTATACTTCACCGTTTCCTTTGTTTTTTCTCTTAATCTAACAACACAAAAATTAATGAGTTGTACTCATACTGAGCTCCCAGCCTCCGTCAATATCTTACACTTCACATAATGTAATGTCAAAACGGTATTAATATTAGACAGACTGAGCAGCTGGTAGTGATCTGAGTTGGTAACACTAGAAACCCTAAATTCAAATATTTTTGTTTTCCAAACTTTCCTACACTGCCTTTTCCTGGCTCTGTCAGTTTCGTCGTGTTTTTTCGTTTTCGCTTTGTCTGTTGCTTGTTATACTTTACCGTTCCCTTTGTTTCCTTTTCCCGCCTTTCTTACTTATTCGTAGAGAAAGACATTTTTTAAAACTTTTCTGTCCTTGTCCCTTTTTTTGAAAAGAAAATCTTCCTAATCTCATTTCAAACTAGGTTATGTACGTCGTTTACATTTGCTGTCAAAATCTATTACTACCAATATCTCAGTCCTGACAACTAAAAATTTCAGGTCACGTGGTATATACATCCGGTTTGCTCGCTGTGTATTACTCTCTTGTAATTGTAGCTAGTATACGTTAAATGTAGAGCCCATACGGAAGACAAAGCGATGTGGATCACAAGAACGATGCAAATCGAACTGACCGTTTCAGAGACGACTTTATTTCAAATCCGCGATTGATTACTTCAAATTGCACCAGGCCATCACCACACTATAGGGGTATCTGTAAATTGAAACTTCAAAGGCAGCAACCGACATTGAGCGACGGCCGGAATATTGAATATATCGCAGAGAATTATTGCGTTTTTACAAAAAAAATTAAAATCATTCCTTATCATAGTTATTTATTTTCTATCTGTACACGTACATATCTAGCCGAATAACCATTGCATTAATCAGTTTATTCTTTTCTATTTAATTTTATATTATTTCGTGTTGTGTACATTTATTAAGGTTAAATAAAGTTAAGGGCAGGAATAAGCTGGACAAATGGGGCGTAGAAGATGGTAACAGTACGATTACAATTAGCATCCGGGAATTTAAATTAATTGTGTAATTGTATTGATCTACAGAACAGCTTCTTCGGAGCTTGTGAATATATACGAGGGATGTTTCCAAGTATTTTAAGAATTCGGCTATAATTTCTTGTTTTGTCAATTTTCATCAAAATTTTGATGTAGTTTTATTTACATTAACATTGTGTCGTGTACCCCGTAAAATTTAGTATTTTGCTGGGATTTTTCTCGCAATCTACAAATTATTTCACAAGCAAAGTGATCTGTTTTCTTCCTTGGAAAAGAACAAGTTACAGTTGAACCTCTCCTAATCGAATTTCTGTTTGCCATTCCAAATTGTTCGACTTAAAGAGAGAACAAGTTTTGGATCTAACATCGGTAATTATCACGGAAGGGATTGGTATATGCAATCTTGTGCTTACTAAGCCATTGCACAGATATTTTGCGATCTGCCCAATAGCGCCAGAGTCATCTGTTTAATTAATTATTTATTTATATCTATCACTGAAAATATAGTTTTTCTTTCTAGTCTACTCAGCATATCATCACATTTTGGTATAAAGTAATGCTCTCGACATGTATATTTATGAAGTGATTTTGGATCCAGACATAATCGAAGACAAACATTAGGTTTTTCAACAATGACAAGCGAGTTTATCCAATCTGTTGGATAATCCACTTTGGCTATATATTTTTGTAAATTCTAATTGCTCAAGAGTCTTTTTCAATTTTTCGTGTAAGGTCATTGGTATATTTCTTACTGCTTGAGCATCTGATTTTAATTTAATATTGACAAATCCTGGAACAGTGCCCTACTCCTTCAAATAGTTCGCCGAATTGTTTCTCAAAAGCTGTTTATCGTTCAGTAAATCATTATGAACAGAATCTAAGCGGCTTATAAGATTAAAATTTATACAGTCTCTTAAGCCTAATATTGGTTCAGAATTGACATTTACAAACCCTATCCTTATAGCTACATTTTCGTATTATTTCACCTAAGGCTTTAAGTTTAAAATTTCCATATGGGACAATGGTTATTACAGAATGTGTAATTTTTGATTCATCAAGGTCTAATTTTCTAAAATATTTCATAGGCAACACACTTCATTCTGCTCCTGAGTCTAACTTAAATTTAAGTTTATTGCTAGTAATGTATATACATTTATACCAACCTAAGCCACTATTATATTGGTTTTGTTCACATATAAAAATGCAGTTATCGTCATACAATTTCTTCAGTATCTTCTATTTCTTTCAATCCTTCTATCTTCCTTATATTTAAATATTCCTCATCCTCTTCATTCTTTCTTTCATCTTGATTCCTTTCTCTGGTTAGCTGTTCATCTCCATTTCCTTTGAAAAGTTGTAGATACTTGGTGTCTTCGTTTCTTCTTTCCATTTTGTTACTGACAATAACACATTTTTGCGAAATGGTTCTTCCTTTGACATCCAGTACATATCTTGTTATAAGCTGGATATTTTCCAAATGAATGTTTACTTCCACACTCCTTACAATTTGGGTTTGTACGTACAAAATCTATTTTCCTTCAGTAGGTGCTCATAGTTTTATATCTTGTCTTGATAGTTCAATAGATTTACAATGTTCTTGTATTTTCGGTAATGTCATTTATTTCTCGAAGAAGTTTTTGCTAAATTTCTTTGTTGTAAACATCTAATATGACTAGATCTTTAATCATTCGGTCCATGAATGATTGCTTGCAGTTATCATTTTTCGAAAATAAAACCACAATTAGCAGCTCTGTGACAAACGAATCAATGTTTTGATCTTCCTATTGTGCCAAATTATTAAATTTGAATGTTTCCATTGTAATGTTTGTTTTCGGTAAATAATAGTCATCAAAACAGTGAAGGACAGCATCCGATGTGGACACATTATCGACTGAGAAAGTGCTATATACAGGATGTAACTGTGTAAATGGTTAAAAAGTTGTCCAAATGTAGATAATTAAAATATATTCAATATTTGCTTAATAAACGTAGGGCCCCAAACGTACCGTTCGCAAGATATTTATAATTACAGTTTTGAGTCCGGCCCTGTTAAACAATTGTAGCGATACAATTGTTCCAATACGACTAACGATCGTATCATTGATCGAATAAGCATAAATAATTTATGAATAAGCGGTTTACTTCAAATTTGCGAATTTTTCACACTGCTTGCACAGTACATACATGTTATCTACGGTTTATAAATTATTTTACTCTAAACATTTTTACACAACAATCACATAAAAATATTATTGTCAAACAGGTCCAATGTTAGGCATTTCTTGTGAAACTTTCTTTGTTTTCTTGACTTTACATTGTTTACCAATAAATAAATATTTTTGAAAGAAATTATTTTTATCATTACCAATAAAAGTTCGTTGAACTTTTCAAATATAGGTGTCAAGTTCATGCAACGACAGCATTATTCACTGCTATTTACTGGCGGCGCTATTTTAATGAGACCATCTGCTTACATTGTAGAATACCCGACTACTGACTGAATGCCCGACTATTTATTTCGACTTTTAATAATCTCTTACCTCTCAAATAAACGTCTACAAGGAACACAGTAGGGGGCCAAAATTCTATTAAAATTAAGCAAAATCGTTTCGCGTGATTTGCCATTGTTTCTGCTGATTACGTTAATTATACCATACCAGCTTTACCATATTAATAAATTAACCATTTTCACAGTTACACCCTGTATATCCCAACCCAGTATCTCCAATTGCATGTAGTAAAAGCGCGACTTTTACATCTTCTGTGGCTGTATCTTTTCCGGATGCCTTCATAAATATATTGAACTTCTGTGTCCACTTTAGTCATGATCCTACTTTACCAATATCAAAGGATGGTGGTGGCTTATACTCCATTTTAACTCCTTTTATTTTGTTTTTTTTTGTTCTTTTCTGCTTTATATTTCTATTATTTACGGTTCTTCCTAACCTGACACCAGGTGTAATTATTCTTTGAATTAACACAATGATACAATTGATATGGGCGTTTACACCCCCTAAATTTTGTAACGAGACCGTTTTGAAGTCTGAAGATATTCAAGACCTTTTTTCCCCTCTAATTTCCCGCAATTCAACACCTCGGGAAACCGAAATCCGTTTCAATTTTGAAATTCCTTTTCGTCGATATTTACTATAGTTTCGTACACAAACGCACGCCTTTCCACGTGTCATTTTAGCTTTCCTACATTACTACATCGTATAGTAGGGGTGGTTTCCTGGAAAGTAACGGGGGTCGTACGTAGATGGCTCTTCTAGCAGTTAGCGTGCCTCCACCTCGTGGTGTTTCCACAAGCTATCCCCAAAACCCTTATTGATCTCGCTTTTCCGCGAAAACTACCTAAAGGTACGAAGTTGCCCTCGTCTTCCGTTATTATGACATACACTTTCCGAGGAGTGTAAGTTAATTATTAGTTCGAGGCGAAGATGCTCCGGCTACGCCATCACCTGCTGTACTTATGTAGGTACCGGACGAGCTACGACGAGGCCCTATTAAATTTTCTTCGAGTCGCTCTCATTGTTAATTAGAAATGATCTAAAAAGGTTCGAGTCGTTGTCGGATACCTTAATTTAATAATCGGAAACGGCTGCGTTTCCTGCTTCCTGGTCGGAAGGGATTAATGTCGAGAATTTTCTTGACAAAAATTTAATTTTCAGTACTTATGAAGCGGAATTATGAATTTCGAATTGATTACAGACTTCCGACGTAATAATATTTTCCAGTTTCAGTTACTTATCGGAAATGAGAGCGCCGACAGACGTATTATTTGATTGAATGTTTAATTTCAGTGTATTTGAGGAATTGTTCCAATTTCCGTAAAACTTTCAGAGTAAGGTCAATAGAATTTCATAGTGTTATTGCAGGTAATGCATACACGACTAGAAGTGGCCCAAAAGCAGATTTAGGCATAACTTTACCAATTATCACAGGCCTGGCAGAATCCATAACAAAATTATTATCAACGTCAGCATTTAAAACCCATTATCGCCCAGCTTACAAATTCTTCTTTAATTTGAAATTTATCTATTAAAATTACTCCATAATATTCACGTAAGCAACAAAATACTCGAAATTTGTGTTTATTACTGAACTTGTTTGACTTTTGACATGTCCTACGAGCCCTACAAGGTGTAACTGTGTAAATGGTTAAAAAATTGGCTAAAGGTAGATAATTAAAATATACTTCAATTATTAATTTTTTAACTTTATTTTGGAAACACTAGAAAGGAATATGATTAAATTAAAATAAATGTTTAAAAAGCAGACGGAAACGGTCTACATATTTCTGGGAAGTGAACATCATTACGATTTCTATGAAATATTAGTTTCAACAAATCCCACCAAGATGTTCCACGAATCTTGGCTGGACAACTTTCCGACAATCTGACTTACTCATTTGGCGGTTGCATAATCAAGGTTTCCTTTCAGTCTTTCACCTTTTACGCTGCTGGCAACATGTCGCGAAAATCGTTTTCGTTAAAAGAAAAAAGTGATCTTCTAAAATACTTTGATAAATTCAATTTAAATGAAAAAGATTTTGAGGCGTCGAAAAACATCAATGCTTCAACTTTACGTGCAATTTTAAAGAAGCAGAGAGAATTTGTTTCGGTGCATGAGGGAACCAGTCGTAAAAAATACGATCCGCGAAATATGAAGAGCTAGAAACGATTCTGAAAAGTTGGTTCGTCCAGGCCAGGAGCTCCATCATCCCGGTAAGCGGCCCAATTTTACAAGAAAAGGCCCTTCAAGTGTCCGACGGTCTTCGAATAACAGACTTTACCGCTTCAACTGGATGGCTCGATAGCCAGACATTCTACCGTGTACAAACAAATTTGTGGTGAGTCAAATTCAGTAGATCCTGATATAAGATTCGACTGGAAAAGTCAAATGTTGACCCTCACCTCTGGCTACAATCCCTCAGAAATTTAAAATGCGGATAAATTCGGGTTGTTTTTTAAAGCGATGGAAGCCACGGAGGAAAATTAAGCTAAGAACGCCTAACGGTCCTCGTATGCACGAATTGCACAAGCACAGACCAGAAGAAACCGCTCGTAATTGGAAAATACGATAAGCCTCGTTGCTTTAACAATGTGAAAACCCTTCCCGACCGAAAAATATTTTTGCTTGTCGACAATTACGCTGTGCATCCGAAACAGGTAAATCTCAAAAACATCAACTTGATTTTTCTACCGCCTAACACCACAAGTGACCTTCAACCACTTGATCAAGGCATCATACAAGTTCTGAAGCAAGGTTACAGGAAAAGGATGATCCAACGATATCTATCGATTATGGACAGCTCAAATTTGACTTCTCCAACAATGTCTGTTTTTGATGCTATCCACTTTTTATACGCTGCATGGATGGACATTACGAAGGAGACCATTTTTAATTATTTCAAAGAAGAAGGTGTTGGTAACTTTACAAGGGAAGATGAAACCGAAGAGGTTGAAATTGATGAAGGCTAGGGAGACCTTTTACAAGTGGAAGGAAGATTGGCTGAATTGGAAAGTTGTGATGACTTCGACAATGGCTTAGTGACCAATGAAGTTTTAAGCGTTGAGACACTAATCGCCGATTACGATGCACCATCAGAAGTGGAAACTGAAGAGGATAAAGATTCATCAGAAATAATTACGCCAAAAGTAAACGACGTTTTGGAGGCCTTGAAAACAATCACGGCATTTTTTCTTGTACGGAGGTAGAAGAGGAAACCTTAATAAATATCAATAAATCAGAAAATGCAGTAGTAGTATTTATCGAAATTCGATCTTCCGGCCTTGAATTGTATTTGTACGTATATATAAAGACGTTTTAAAATAAATTTTGTTCATTTTTAGCCGTTTTTAAGATTTCCCGGTAATAGGGCTTTCCCGGTTATAGCGCTCTTTTTCTAGGGCCCTAGAAGAGCGTTATAACGAAGTTTTACTGTTGTTCTTTTTTATTGAATTAAAATCACTAGTCAGTGTTACCACCTTTGGTAGTTGTTTTTCAGGCGGGAAATTCAAATTTCACAACAATCAACAAACCCTACTGATTAGTAACTAATTTGGAACCATGACTGAATCATTTCCGTTTTTCCCTTGAATTACGAGAGGGCGATCGTTTAAGAATTTAACAATCGTTGTCGTTGCAATTTACCGGTAATTTCGGATAAATATTCATCGTTCGTACGTCATTTCCGTTTACATCTCGCCTACCTTTAAACATTAATGGTTCTTCCTTCTGCGCATTCCTTTTACTTTTACGACTCTCTTCCTCTTGCGCAAATTTTCCGAATATTTAGCCGCCGTATTCCCGACGGCATCTGTTAGCCTATTTATTATTTATCTAACTTCCGTCGAACGCTTCTGCAAAACAACGACGCCGGGCGATGTCGTCGTGTACTACAAAGACGTATCATCTCGACAGTCACGTTGGAAGTATGCATTCGAGCCGAAGGCAAGTTAAAGTGCCTCTTCTCTTCCCCCTGGAGGAATTGTGGCGGCGGCGAACGAAAGCTCGAGGGCTCGGATGCTTTCCTCAAATTGAAATAATGCAGGGGTGGAGCGCGGTCTACCGTTGCTTTCTTGATTTATCTCGACAATTGGGGGAGATTACTCGAGATTCCGAATGCAACTCATGATGTGTGCCCCCTCCTTTCCCATCTACCTATCTACTGTACCTTACTTCTCTTCTACCGGAATTGCGCGAGGAAACTATGCTGATTTGATTCTCATGCGCCGTGGTCTAATAGCAAGTACTAATTGCTGAAATCTTGATTAGTTTTGTTCGGAAGATGATGTTGGTGATTTGTTGAAAGTACCCAGCGCATCGTTCACCAACGGATCTGAGATAAGTTTATAATAAAATTTAATCTTCAATTTTGGAGATGATTTCGTCGTACGAAACGGGAGCAGAAATATGAGGAAGCTTTCATGTCATTCAGACGTGAAGATGGACGATTTTCTGAAACGCCCACTGTTACGTTGGGAATTAGGTTTAGTTCGTTTGGAAGAATTTTTAATCTATCTTCTTCTTGACTATGCTTCCATCGCGTTTGATTCGTGTTTTGTTAAACGCGTGCAAAAATATTAACGCTTGTAATAGACATATGCAAAGAACAGTTTCTGAGTAAATAGTCAATTTATTGGCAAAATTCTAACAATAAGTGGTAAAATCCCGACAGACAATCAATGTCTAAAAACCAACAACAAAAGGTTACACTCACAATTAAATTAAATGGAATATGATGATGGAGAAAAAAGGGAAAGAGAGGTTAGGCTCAATAATTTGTGTTTTAAAAGTGTTTGTTCCTCAACCCTTTCGCGAATACTCACGACCAAATACTAAATTTAAATTTTTATAGCGAAACACATGTCTCAACTTCATTTTAATTTTTGCTTCATTTCTTTCTTTTGAAAATCATATATCTAAATGACTTCTCTTTGAATTATGATTTTAATCACGATCCCTTTTAGCCTTGATTCAAACTCAAGCGATACATCCAAAGTTCTACAAAAGGCATGTTATCAAATGCTGGCCTAACTAAGGATGATGGTTTAAAGATCGTTGTGTCCAAGTGAAACCTTGCTTATCTCGTGCGTAGAACTTTTCTGTAAATCATGGCTTTAATCGTAGCCCATTTAGCCCTGATTCACATCCAAGCGACATAGCCAAAGTTGCAAAAAATTCAAGACAATTTCGCGCTTGGTCGTGGATGACGGTTTGAAGATCGTCGATCTAAACGAATCCTTGCTTAATTCGATAAAACATGGTTTTAATGGCTACCCATTTAGCCCTAGTTTACACCCAACCGACGTAGGCAAAGTTGCAGAAAATTAAAGCAATTTCGTGCTTGATTGTGGGATGACGGATGGAAGTTCGTTGATCTAAACGAATCCTTGCTTAATTCGACAAAACATGGCTTTAATGGCTACCCATTTAGCCCTGGTTCAAACCCAAACGACGTAGCCGAAGTTGCAGAAAGTTAAAGCAATTTCGTGCTTGATTGTGGGATGACGGATGGAAGTTCGTTGATCTTAACGAATCCTTGCTTATTTCGTATGTGCCACCTTTCTCTAAGCCACGCCTTTAATCATCACTCATTTAGCCCTGATTTAGACCCACACGATGCGGCCAAGATTTCAAAAACCTAAGGCGACTTGATGCTTAATTGTGAGTCTGGGTTTGAAGATCCTAGATCTGAGCACATGCCTGCTAACTTTATGCGTGAAGTTTTTCTGTAAATCATGGCTTTAATCGTAGCCCATTTAGCCCTGATTCACATCCAAGCGCCATAGCCAAAGTTGCAAAAAATCCAGAAAATTTCGCGGTTGGTCGTGGATGACGGTTTAAAGATCGTCGATCTAAACGAATCCTTACTTAATTCGATAAAACATGGCTTCAATGGCTACCCATTTAGCTCTGGTTCAGACCCAGACGACGTAGCCGAAGTTGCAGAAAGTTAAAGCAATTTCGTGCTTGATTGTGGGATGACGGATGGAAGTTCGTTGATCTAAACGAATCATTGCTTAATTCGATAAAACATGGCTTTAATGGCTACCCATTTAGCCCTGCTTCAGACCCAAACGACGTAGCCGAAGTTGCAGAAAGTTAAAGCACTTTCGTGCTTGATTGTGGGATGACGGATGGAAGTTCGTTGATCTTAACGAATGCTTGCTTATTTCGTATGTACCACCTTTCTCTAAGCCACGCCTTTAATCATCACTCATTTAGCCCTGATTTAGACCCACACGATGCAGCCAAAATTTCAAAAACCTAAGGCGACTTCATGATTAATTTTGAGTCTGGGTTTGAAGATCCTAGATCTGAGCACATGCTTGCTAACTTTGTGCCAGAATTTTTCTGTAAATCATGGCTTTAATCGTAGCCCATTTAGCCCTGATTCACATCCAAGCGACATAATCAAAGTTGCAAAATATTCAAGACAATTTTGCGCTTGGTCGTGGATGACGGTTTGAAGATCGTCATTTTAAACGAATCCTTGCTTAATTCGATCAAACATGGTTTTAATGGCTACCCATTTAGCCCTAGTTTAGACCCAACCGACGTAGGCAAAGTTGCAGAAAGTTAAAGCAATTTCGTGCTTGATTGTGGGATGACGGATGAAAGTTCGTTGATCTAAACGAATCCTCGCTTATTTCGAATGTACCACCCTTCTCTGAGCCACGCCTTTAATCATCACTGATTTAGCTCTGATTTAGATCCACAAGATGCGGCCAAAATTTTAGAAACCTAATGCGACTTCATGCTTAATTGTGAGTCTGGGTTTGAAAATCCTAGATCTGAGCACATGCTTGCTAACTTTGTGCCTGAATTTTTCTGTAAATCATGTCTTTAATCGTAGGCCATTTAGCCCTGATTCACATCCAAGCGACATAGCCAAACTTGCAAAAAATTCAAGACAATTTCGCGCTTGGTCGTGGATGACGGTTTGAAGATCGTCGATCTAAACGAATCCTTGCTTAATTCGATAAAACATGGCTTTAATGGCTACCCATTTAGCTCTGGTTCAGACCCAAACGACGTAGCCAAAGTTGCAGAAAGTTAAAGCAATTTCGTGCTTGATTGTGGGATGACGGATGGAACGCCCTTGCTTGTGGATGATGAAGATCGAAATTCTAAACGAATCCTTGCTTATTTTGCTTGTATAATTTTTCTTTCAATCATGGTTTTAACCTCGGTGTATTTAGCTGTCATTTAGATCCAAGCGACGTAGCCAAAGTTGAATTCTGAATTTATAAACAACGAAGTAAATGACGATGAAATCGAAACTAATTTAAAGCTCGATCTCCAGCTTAACTTGTTTGAATATAACGTTCACTATTTCATTTTAGGATACAGTATGGCCCCAGTACACCGGCACACCACAGGAAGAAGTCTTGTTCTATCGATTCTCTGTCTCCATGCTATATGTCTTCAGGTTACAAGTGGTGAGTTATCGATAATTTTCGTATTTGATAGACAGACTAGATTAAGGTTGTAAGGTACTTTCTTTCAAGATCGGTTAAACTTGAACTGTTTTTTATTGGTTCCAAAATTATTTTGAAAATTGTATAGTGTGTGTAACGATAAAATACTAGTTCTTTTTACAATGTTAAGAGCTTCTACAGTTGTAATCTTTTGGCAATAATAAGTGAAGAACCAGTCAGTTTACAGGGTCGAAATTTTGCATACCGCGTCTTCGTCACGATAGCTATAACTTGTCGACGAGCTTTTTGTAAATTCCTTGTTTGTTGTTGAATTTAACCTCAATTATAAAATAGAAAAATGACCATGGGCTTACCGTCATTTTTGGACTTCAAGAAAGCAACGATAACAAAGGAATTCACAAAAATGCTCTTTGACAAGTCTTAAATACCGTATCGAATATGTGGTATTTAAAATTTCCGACCTGCAAACCGGCTAGTTCTTCACTTATTATTGACAAAAGATTAGACCTGCCTGAGCTCTTAAAATTGTAAATAATTAGTATTTTATCGTTATACGTACATCTTTTAGAGCTAAAATATATAGCGCTCGAAATAATTTTCAAACCAATCAAAAAAAAAAAAATTGACTTTGAGCGATTTTGAAAATAAGTACCTTACAGCTTTAAGCGATTGAATCTGTACGATAGTTAAATAACAATCGCCAGCGGCGGCTGGTAATGACGTTTTGGACGGGTGATCACGAAGATGGCATGAGTTCGCGTGTACTCGTACATCGACGGTGTCTACCGAAATGTAATTCCCGCTGATACACGAGGATATACGAACTAATGTCATCTCTGTGATGATCCATCCAAAATCGCATCATTGGCCACCACTGGTGATTGTTATTTAACTATCGTCCAGATTCGTTTAAACTGCATTAAAATCGTCAATTTTACCATAAAATCACACAGATATTTTTATTCGACATTTCTTTGTTATTTTTACAGCTTATACCATTTATACTCCCCATAAAAAATATTGGGCGTTTTATAACATTTTAATATCCCTGTAAAAAGTTTCAGGAAAATCGATGAAAGTGCATGTATCTACACATACATATGTACGTATGTAATTTCCGCAGAATCGTGATTAGCACTTTTAGTGCGTGGTGCTAGTGTTTAACTGGCGCCCGGATTTTCAATCGATTTCGACGATTTATGGTCGCCTTTATTAGGGAATTCTATTTTCGGACATAATCAATCCTGTACGGTTTATTTGCGGCGTGCGGCGTTTAGAAATTACGCTACGTAGGTATCCATTACGCCTCGTTACCGGGGCAAGAGTTTACGGCGATGAATTTTCAAACACCTTTCAATTTTCCGTAATGACCAGAAGTTTTATTCTTCTTTTGAAGGATTGGCGTCTAACTGACGTAAAGGGAAATTAAGGAAAATGTAAGGCGTTAATAATTCAACTCTTTTTCCTTATAAGTTCTGGATGTACATATATTCTTCTTTGCTGGCGCTATTACGAGGGATGTTCTCTTTCCGGTAAGCGCTCCTAGCGGGCAGTGATATTCTTTAACAAACCTTGTTTGACATTTTAAGCTATAATATTAGCAAATCCAAATTGGCATTAAACAATTTCAAAATTTCATTTAAATTGAATTGACAAGATCCGAAAATCCGAAACCAATAACGTTAAAGGAACATATTCATAATATATAATAATTAGAGTCTCTATAAATCCCGACACTTCACGGTCAAACGGGTTTCAGGATTAAATAAGTAAGTAAGTATAAAAAGTGGATGACGTGTTATCATTAACTAATGTAAATTGGACTGACGCTGTCACTCCTCCGAATTTTATTATTCAATGATAACTTATCAATGACAACTTATCATTGAATAATAAAATTTGGAGGAGTGAAAGTGTCAGTTCGATTTATACTACTTAATGGTAACACGTCATTCACCTTTTAACAAACTCTAATAATAATATTCAAGAGTCGCAAGCTTTTGCTATATATATATATATATATATATATATATATATATATATATATATAGAACGTTTATTGGTATGCTCCCTTTCCCTATTAATCATGTCACAGAGGTCTATAAGAACTAAATACAAAATTCAGAAAAGACAAAATAAAAAACTAAACTTAACCAAACAAAAAAACATAAAAAAAAGCAATTTCAAGATTACCAACAATTAAACTTAGGTGGTCTAAAAAGCATCTACCGCCCCCTTTCTCATTCAAATATCACTGCTCAAAATTTCTCTCTCTGCGTCTGACACATCATTCCTCTGCATTCCCTCCAGTGCATCCAGATTTCCTCTTCCTCCCCACACACTACACACTTTCTTTCGTCCTCCTGCTTCATCCAATATCGGCTTCCTCGTTCCTTACTCCCATACCTAAATCTCGCAATCATACGCTGTTCTCCAATCTCATTCGCTCTACTGAAATACTCTGGTAGCATTACAAACTAGCAAATGCTCTTATACTTTTTACTATATTCGGACTTTTCGATCCTTTCCATCCTCTTCTTCATTTCCACATCTTTCGCTCTGACCTCTACGTAATTACCAAACATCCTTCCTTCACTCTTATACCGCACCACTTCCATACTAGACATGCCCACACTCTCATATATTCTTTTTCCACACTCTCCCCACTTAGTGGATTACCTGCCATCCATTCCCTCCTTACTTACATTTTGCTGTTGCTAATACATTTGATGTAAAGAAGATGGAACAGCTTATTGATGGGTTAAATAATAACACACACATAGATACATAAGCCTCGTGGTGGTAAGCGAAGAGTCAACCTCACGGAAGAGCATTCTCATCCCATAATATATAGAAAAGAATAACAAAACCACATTGCATCAACCTAAAGAAAAATTTGAAGCAGAACATCAAACGAATATTTGTAAAGATTGTTTACATAAGTTTGGAAATTAACTGGCAATGACATGAAGTCACTAGAAAATGATTTACATGGTTTACCATATACACTAGGAAAAGCACATATCGAGCTTGAAAAAAGGGATAATGCAGAGGATAGAAATGAAAGAAGAGATTTTGCTCTATTAGAACATCAACCCGAACATTTTCCCCTCATTTTCATGAATGAAACTAATTTCAACTTCTCCAGATCCAAAAAATTCACTGCATGCAGTAAAGGTGTTAATATTTACGTTATTAGTTGAATTGGTAACTTAGGTTTAAACAACCGTGAAATTAGAAGAGGTACATTTTCGAAACCTCAGGCGAATGAATTTGTTCAAGAATCTTTGCAGAATGTATTTAATATGTATCACGTGTGACATCCACCATTGACACTGTACCATGCCACGCTTCTATGGAAGGAGTATTTGAAGAAGAAGAATTTGAACATCACCATCTTCTAAACTGAGTCCGTATATTCCAATGTTTAACGCGATCGAGTTGGTTTGATTATTTCTAAGTACTGGTGTTTGGTCAATAACTTGATGCAAATTCTAGCTGCTGAAAAGAGAGTCAACATTGTTCAGACAAGAAGACTTAAAAATTTTATTCAGGTTAATATTTGCCAAATAACAACGATATTGACCCTCGATGTAATACGAGGGCGATTCAAATATAAACGGTAATATTTTAAATATAGTTATTGATTAATAATATACACAAGAAAAACCTTCAATTTAACTCTACATAGCTTACTTCATGCTCTACACACTTTTGCCAACGATTGGGAACCTTAAACATTGCTTGTTCAACAAAAGTTTATGGGCGCGTCGTCAACCAATCAACCAACCGCACACGCACCTCGACATTGACGTCGCCTTGATTGTTTTGCAACCTCCCCCCTCCCCCTCCCCCAGCGATTCATTCATGGGCGCATACAAAAAATAGTTACAGGGGGACAAATCTGGATTGTAGGAAGGGTGGTCGAGCGTTTTCCAGTGTATTTCTTCCAATTTCTCCCTTGTCAAAATCGCGGTGTGAGGCCTAGAGTTGTCATGGAGAAGGATGACTTTTGTAAGGGGCATACCTCGCCTTTCGTTTCGGTAGGCGGATTTTGTTGACTCTAACAAATGACAATAGTAAACCACATTCACTCTACGTGGATCGTGAAGAAAATTAACGAGTAAAACTCCTCTGTGGTCAATAAAAATCGTCGCGGAAACTTTCTCCGTTGAGCGACGGTGTTTGGCCGTCACTGGACAGACTTCATTTTTCTTTGCCACTCCTTAGTGGCCATATTTAATTCCGGAGTGTAGTAATGAACTCATTGCTTATCACATGTGACGATGCACCTCAAATAATCCTTCCGTTCTTGTCTGAATCGATTCAGAAGTCTCTCTGAGATCTCCAACCTGACCTGTGAGCCTCAGAGCCGATCAGAGCACTAATTTTTCTAAAGCCAAGATGTTTACTGACAATAGTATGAGCACTTCCAATGCTGATACACACTTCCAACGCGATTTTTGCAACCCTGAACCGGCGATAAGTTCTCGAACGGCATGGATTTTGTCATCTGTGCGACTTGATAGAGCGACCCAACTAAACTCTCTCTCTCTCTTCAAAATGAGTTAAAATCTCCGGGGATTTAACCCCTCCGTTAGTTAAAAACTTTATAATAATACGTTGTGCAATAGACAAAGAAATCTCTTGTTCACTCATGGTTGTACTGAGGATAGAACAGAGCGGAGCAGCTAATTAAGCTTCCTAACACATCGACCACCAATCCCCCATTTTACCATCCGGTTTGGAACGATTTTTCTGAGTACACTAGCAAGATTATCGCTTATATTTGAATCACCCTCGATTGATGTTTCCAGTGATATTCTTCTACGGAAGAGATCCTTGAGGAACCCCTGACAAGTATCCAATGGAATGGAGTTCGTTGAAACATACATAATTTAGTCTCCTATCTAAATATGAATATATAAATTTTAGGAGTTGAGGAGAAAAAGCGGTTGCAGTACATTTGCGCAGCAATATCGAAAGCTTTTGCGAGGTTCGTATAAACTGCATCTACTTTTCCCTTCTCGTCGGGAATCTCGCAAAAATATATTGAGAGATTGTTGCTAGATTGGTTGTTGTGAATCTTTTAGGAGTGAAATCATGTTGGTGAGGTGAGATTGAGATGTAAGACTTCATATTGGAGTAGATGAAGTTAAGTAAAATATGTCAAATATCTTAGCAAAATTTTGGGATAATGGATATCGGACGGTAGTTTCCAACATGTGAGGCCTTCATCTTCCTTGAGGACGGGTAAAATCCTGTATCTCTTTCAAAGAGCAGGACAAACAGCGGAAACCAGTGCAGGATTGTGCAGATAATACTCAACGGTTTTGCTAAAGGATATCTGCAGTTCCTAATCAGAAAGTTGGAAATATGGTCATCGCTAGCAGTATAGTTATTCGATAGTATAGGTATATCTCCCAGAATGTCAGCCTTAGATATTGATTCCATAGAAGACGTCAGGTAAAACGTCTGCTTTAGTATCAGGCAGGTAAACATCAAGAAGAAACAAAAAAGTGAGTTTGACGTTGCGAGAAGCGTATTATATAAACTTCTTTGGAGATTATGTTGGAAAACTACTTTGGAAGTTTGATGAAAATTAACAAAATAAAAAGAATTATAGCCAAATTCCTAGAAATTTTGGAAACATCCCTCGTACTTGAATGTTTTTCAAATACGTCAGTTTAAGGTGATCCCTTGCATAAGAACTCGTGGAATTCAACAAAAGGCATTATCGAGCTTTTATAATTTCAAGCATGGCTTAAGCCGTAATCAATGTTCTGAGGAAGTCAATGGACTGTTTTGTGATTAGTCGGATTCCTCAACAACCGCAAGGCAATGAATTTCAACATGATCAGCCTCATCCTTGAATTACAGTTTTCGAGCTTCCAAGCCAAGAACGGTCATGACCGGAAAAAATATTGATTTCACTCGAAATATGCTTGAAGAGGATAGACATGTTAGCGTAATCTGTACCGTACTCGAATTAAAAAGGGATGATCAAAGCAGTAATTCGAATTCATCCTTAAAGAATCGAGTATCACGTGGTTAAATCGCATCGTCTACACTAGTACCATATTCTTATGTAATTGCAAAGATTACCGACGAAATGAAATTTCGCCCCGTTCAATTCGCCCGGTATCGTACCTATTCCAATTTTCGCGTCGCGAGGGTAGATTAAATTCATATTCATTTATTTCATCAGTACGACACACAATGGACTCGACGAAACTAGTTTCATTCCGATAAACCCCGCAATCGATGCTCTCTGAATAGCGTCGGTTTTATTTTTGTCTCGTTCCTTTTGTGCTTTGAATATCGCAGCGCGAAGGGAGAAGAACCCTAAATTGTACCCGACTATATAGTAGATATCTCTCCATCGGCGACGACGAAGAAGAAGAAAATTTAATTGAAACAGGAGGAGAGAAATGTTTATGATATGTAGAGTACGTAGATATTACGTACTCGGTTGTAGATATATCGTGGGTGATATAAAATGAAATACAGAATAAGTTACTCGTTCTTGAAATAGTAGTTATTTACGATGCTGTAGGATGTAAAACGTAAATCGTTTTGCTTAGGAAGTTTTAGCCGGGCGATAAACGCCAATTTATTTTTGTTTGTGTAATGAGTTACGAAGTAAATATCGTAAAATTTTATTGTGTGGAGAAAGCGCAAAAAATATAAAGTGTTAGTTTGTTTTGTTGGTAAGAGTTTCAATGGTAACATAACTTTTTAGGAAACTATGCTACGTAGTGGTATGGTAAGAAATAATATTAATTAATCATAATTATTATTTATTAAAAATAAGAAGAAATATTAATTAAAATCCTACGATTTTCGCGAAAAATCCTTCAAATATAAGAACTACCTCTAGAAAGTATTACATAAGATCTAAAAGGGGGCAAATCACTGTTTTAAACGTGCTAAAATACAAATATATCGTTGTGCGAGAATAGGTTTTTATTCCATATCCATAGGAATTTCATCCCATTTCCTTTAACCAATCAAGGACTGCTTTCATCAATTCATCTCCTTTTCAACAAAATCAACAATCAACAAAACGTTTTTTCTGAACTCTTTTCATACCGCGCGAGAATAGTTTTTCTATCCCATTTTCCTAGGAACCATTCAAGGACTGCTTCCTCTACTTCATCTAGTTTTCAACAAAATCAACAATCAACAAAAACTTTTTTAACACTCTTCGTAGTCCCCCAGCATAGTTTTTCTATTCCATTTTCATAGGAATTTCGTCCAATCTCCTTTAACCATTCAAGGACTGCTTCCTTCACTTCGTCTAGTTTTCAAAAAATCAACAATCAACAAAAACTGTTTTTCTAAACACTTTTCATACCGCGCGAGAATAGTTTTTCTATCCCATTTTCATAGGAACCATTTAAGGGCTGCTTCCTTCACTTCATCTAGTTTTCAACAAAATCAGCAATCAACAAAAAGTTTGTTTAAACACACTTCATACTCCGCGAGAATAGCTTTCTATTCCATTTTCATAGGAATTTCGGCCAATTTCCTTTAACCATTTAGACTGCTTCCTTCACTTCATCTAGTTTTCAACAAAATCAGCAATCAACAAAAAGTTTGTTTAAACACACTTCATACTCCGCGAGAATAGCTTTCTATTCCATTTTCATAGGAATTTCGGCCAATTTCCTTTAACCATTTAATGACTGCTTCTTTCACTTCATCTAGTTTTCAACAAAATCAACAATCAACAAAACTTTTTTAACACTCTTCATAGTCTCCGAAAATAGTTTTTCTATCCCATTTTCATAGGAACCATTTAAGGGTTGCTTCCTTCACTTCATCTAGTTTTCAACAAAATCAGCAATCAACAAAAAGTTTGTTTAAACACACTTCATACTCCGCGAGAATAGCTTTCTATTCCATTTTCATAGGAATTTCGGCCAATTTCCTTTAACCATTTAATGACTGCTTCTTTCACTTCATCTAGTTTTCAACAAAATCAACAATCAACAAAACTTTTTTAACACTCTTCATAGTCTCCGAAAATAGTTTTTCTATCCCATTTTCATAGGAACCATTTAAGGGTTGCTTCCTTCACTTCATCTAGTTTTCAACAAAATCAGCAATCAACAAAAGAGTTTGTTTAAACACACTTCATACTCCGCGAGAATAGCTTTCTATTCCATTTTCATAGGAATTTCGGCCAATTTCCTTTAACCATTTAATGACTGCTTCCTTCACTTCATCTAGTTTTCATCAAAATCAACAGTCAACAAAACTTTTTTAACACTCTTCATAGTCTCCGAGAATAGCTTTTCTATTCCATTTTCATAGGAATTTCGTCCCATTTCCTTTACTATTCAAGGACTGCTTTCGTCAATTCATCTAGTTTTCAACTAAATCAACAATCAACAAAAAGTTTTTGTCTAAACACTTTTCACACGGCGCAAGAATAGTTTTTCTATCCCATTTTCATAGGAACCATTCAAGGACTGCTTCCTTTACTTCATCTAGTTTTCAACAAAATCAACAATCAACAAGAACCTTTTTACACTTTTCATAGTCCCCGAGAATAGTTTTTCTATTCCATTTTCATAGGAATTTCGTTCAATCTCCTTTAACCATTCAAGGACTGCTTCCTTCACTTCATCTAGTTTTCAACAAAATCAACAATCAACAGATCTAAACACTTTTCACACCGTGCGAGAATAGTTTTTCTATGCCATTTTCACAGGAATTTCGTTCAATATCCTTTAACCATTTAAGGACTGCTTCCTTCAGTTCATCCAGTTTTCAACAAAATCAACAATCAACAAAAGGTTTTTTTAAACAATTTTTACACCGCGCGAGAATAGTTTTTCTATCCCATTTTCACAGGAAGTTCGTTCAATTTCCTTTAACCATTTAATGACTGCTTCCTTCACTTCATCTAGTTCTTCATCTAATTCTATCTAATTCTAATCAACAATCAACAAAAACTTTTTCTAAACACTTTTCACACCGCGCGAGAATAGTTTTTCTATCCCATTTTCATAGAAACCATTCAAGGACTGTTTCCTTCACTTCATTCAGTTTTTAACAAAATCAACAATCAACAAAAACTTTGATTTTAACACTCTTCGTAGTACCCGAGAATAGTTGTTCTATTCCATTTTCATAGGAATTTCGTCCAATTTCCTGTAACTATTTAGCGGCTTCTTCCTTAACTTCATGTATTTTTCAACAAAATTAACAATCAACAGAAAGTTGTTTTTAAACACTCTTCATAGTCCTCGACAATATTTTTCTAGATCATTCTCATAGGAATTTCGTCTAATTTTCTTTAACCATTTAAGGAGTGCTTTCTTCAATTCCTCTAGTTTTCAACAAAATCAACAATCAACAAACCGTTTTCATTCCCCCGCGAGAATAGTATTTCTACTCCATTTTCCCTAAGAATACTAATAATAAGAGTAATAATAATGCGCTTTATTGCCTGTATAGAGACATGGTCAACAATAATAAGTAAAATAAACAAATAAAATAAAATAAAGTAAAATACAATACATTTACACGTAAGAAAAATTCATTTGAAGAGAGAAATTGATTTATTCAATGGAAACAGTTTTTTTAGAAAGAAATTCTTTATCACAGATTTAAAACGACTGTGAGCACTTATATTCCTGATCAAACCGGGAAGTCTATTATAAGCTCTTATGCACATGTAGGATAGAGACCTCTCGTAAATGCTAGACCTAAAATTCTTGCTCTGTGGAGCGTGTCGTAATGGTTTAATGATCTTGTACTAAATCTAAATTTAATTCAATAGGTGGTACAATTTGGAATTTGGCATAGGTCCCCCATCGCATTTTTTGCACTTTTTTGTCCAGAATATATTGGACCACACCTGAGTTTTCCGACCTATTGAGTATAAAATGATCGATGTTCTCCTTGTATCCTTTAAGGATTGATCGCTTGGTTTGCCCAATGTATTTTATTCCATATTCCTGACTCCACCTTTTTATTTTTGTTGCATATCTTTTTCATTAGCGTTGCGATTAGGTCGATTTTCTGTTTTGTTTTTTTTTGGGTATTTCTCTGCTAATGCAAGAGTGATTTTAATTCTTTAAGTTCTTGTAAAAGTGAAGTTAGATATTTCATTTAGAAAAATCGTAATAATAATATCTTCTTCAGTGACGTTCTTTATTTTTACGGCAATTTTTTGACCAGTCCCATCGTTTTCTGGGGTCTCTTCTATTATTGTTAAGTCGATTTTGCAGTAATTGCAGCTCCAACTGCTGTCTTTTAACCAAACAGATTGTTCTAATGATAGATTCATATATGATGATTATTCAAAATAAATCAAACTTGCATTTTCGGACATAGTAACGACAGTCAGTAAATCAGTAAATAAAAACTGTTTCCGAATTTAACATTTATGTTACCGAAAATTTACCCGTCATTTCCGTCATTCTTAATTGAGTAAGCGGTATACTATCGCGATAAAAAAAATTGAGGGCGGAAATCACTGACATAGATGTATTTTTATTCCATCGTTTCTTCCTTTTTCCAAATTGCTTTTCAAAGCCGGCGCGGACTCGCACATCGGCCGTAATAAAAAATCAATAGGAAAAATATAAAGCGGCGATTCAGCGAAGACTGGGGGATGCGATAAATTTAACGGTTGTAATAACAGAATGTTTTTTTCGTGAAGTCCCTCGCTTCCCTCGACCGGCGCCGCGCAGTTTCCCCTTTCGAAAAGAAGAGAGAAAAAAGGAAAACAAACGGCCCGAATTTTCTAAAATCTCGGCGATGTAAATTGAATTGATTCAAGTGGAATCGTATGGGAAACGCAGTAACATTGTCTATTACATAATCAACTGCATAATAAGTCAACTCTACTTATTATTAATAATTAGATTAGGACTAGATTATATTATTATTGTTATATAACTAATAAATATGAAGCAAAAACCTCCAGAGCTGCTGTTAAATCGGAACATCATGTAACTTTGTATGGCCAATTCTGCTAAGTTTCGTTATTTATCACTAAAAATGTATCTAGTTGTAGAAAAAGAAATTACTGTTCGCCGTCAATCCCAGTAAAATTACAAATTTTCAATATAGATCGAAACTCCGAAGCACACCAGAATTTTCCCGCTGAACCGAACACAATTTTTCAGCTGTTTATTGGCCTGCAGAATGAATTCGTTGATTTAACGAAGCTTCTAAATGCTATGGCGAAGCAGTTTCCTGCTTTACACTAAGAGTAACTGGAGATAACAGCATAATATAAATAATACAAGTCCGTAAGTTTTTTTGAGTATTGTAATATAGTAATACTCGAATGGGTTAATTACCATTAGAAAATTCATCATTTATTACAATTCAATATATCAAAATTCACAATTAATGTTGAGGTTATGGTCTTCATTTGACACTCGGTTTATTTCGGGGTTCTATTTATACCTTTTCGACACCACGCTCATCACCTTTTGAGCATTTTATTACCCTACGGGTGTTAGCTTCTTATTTTAACTCTAAGCCAGAGACGTTTAATGGGAGAAACACATGTAACTAGAAATAAAATTATTAATTATTATAAAAAGCATCGGTTAAAGATAGAAAAGTATTGTTAACATTGAAACATACATACAACACTTTTACATTACAAGAATTCATAAAAAATACTGGATATGAATAACCTAGGATACATCGACATTCAATACAGGTGTCTATAACAACGATATACCTGGATGAATTGGAGTCAAGGAGAATTAAAGTTTTCGTTTCGTGGACAAAAATAAATAAAAAGTTTTGTTTGGCTAACGGCGAAGAAAATTGACAAGATAGAGAAGTCAACAAATAAGTCTATAAATATATTTCGAATAAAAGGGTTTTAAGAAGAAGTCCCAGTGAATAAAAGAACTTCACCATACCGGAGAAGAAAGAATTTATAAAAAGGAAGAATCCATAGAAAACAGAACCACACAGAAAGAAGAAGTTAAGAGAGGGAAGAATCCGTAGAAAATAGATCTGCATCGAGAAAAGAGGTTAAGAGAGGAGATATAGGAAGAACTATCATGGAATAAAAGAACTTACACTCACACACACACACAACACTAGGTAATTATCTTGATTTTTTGTTAAATATTTCTCAAAATTTATAAATATAATGTGTTATAATTTATGCTCTCTTTATCATTAATTAAGAGCTAGGCCGGTGCAATTTTGCTTAAGAAATTAACTAAATTCTCAGTACAGTATCTTTAACCGCCTTCGCAACTTGCGTGCTATAATATAAAATTGGAACAAGCCACGTCTCCTATCTCGTTATAACAGGCCGCGATGGTATCGGAATTCCTGGACACAACTTGAAAAATTGGCGAATTCGATTTCTTAGGAGATTTCAGGAAAAACTTCTTTTTTGTTTCATTGATCAGTGCGTCAAACTCCATCCGACACTAACACACGTACGTCCTTGGGTTCCATTGTAAATTTTGGGGGGTGATTATGAAATGAGACCGTGCTGTTTGTAGAGTAATTTCGGTAATTTTAAGGCAACTTACTTTACGTTAATGTAGATCGCTTTGTTTTCAATATTCGTACTAAAATATAAAGGGCGCTGTTTTTGTTACCTTCGTTAGTTCACCGATTGTAAACCACTGCTTTTCGCTTTTTAGTTTAGCTCGTTACTGCCTAAGCATGAAGCAGCGCAACATTAAGATTATAATAATGAAAATAATGATACTTGAACAATTAATATTTTTATAAAATTATAATATTCCTTTTCTTAGTTTATTATGTAAAATAGAATGTCGTTCTGTTATTGGGATATAGGTGTAACTGACAATTCTTTGTTTCAGAGCATCTGAAAGAAAAAACATTATAATTTATTTTATTTTATTTATTAATTTCCAACAGGGTAAAAAAGCAATTACAGGAAATTATAAATTAAATTAAATATACATTAAATATACGTAGCACATCAGAAAATTGAAACGAAAATACTACTAATAATAATAATCGTAATTTGCTTTGCCGCACGCTTAGGCATTAATGGGTTAAATTTTAAAGTTGTATTTCCTTAAAAAAAAATATTTTCACTGACGAAGGTGTTCCGAAAACGTTTGTAAACGTTCTGAAAATATAACTATCGCTCAAACCAGCCTTGTTTTATTGACCTATTAGTGGTAGATCTCTATCATATAAGCTTTAAAAAAAACGCAATTACTGACATACATGTGTAATTATAAACCAATAAATTGTTTTTGACATGTCCAAGTGTAAATTATATATTAATACAAATCTGCATACGAAATCTAAAGTGTGATGAAAAGCACTGAGAGCGACTGAAATTTACATAAATCAGAACGGTAGGGTACGTAAGAAATATATCGCGGTCATAATGAATTCGCGGTTTGTTGCCTTGCGTGCGTGTTGAATCTCAATAAAACCTAATCCCTTAAAACGCTTTGTTAGTTTGCACAATCGTTGGTTTAAATTTGTCTGCGGAAACCGAAGTACCACGTTTAGTCTTGGCTTCGTGCTAATTTATAGAGAAAAATCTACGGCGAGAAATGCGGGAAATGTATCGCACTTAATTCGTTAAAATTGCGATTGATAGCTACGAAAGTATATATATTTTATAAAAATAGAAATAAATTCAAAACTGAAAATAAAATATGGAGTCAGTTTTCAGGAACGTGGCATAAAATATGTTGGGCAAAACGAGCGATCAATCCTAACACGATGCAAGGAGCATATTGCTCATTTTCGGTTCAACAGGCCGGAAAAATCAAGTGTGACTCGACATATTTTGGACTAAAAAGCACGCTGTGCCAATAGAAAATTTGAAATTAATTAGAGCGGTAGAAAATATGAGGGAGCGAGATAGCTACCAAAGTATATTGTACTGAGAATTTAGTTAATTTTTTAAACAAAATTGCACCGTCCTAGCTCTTAATCAATGATATAAAGACATAAATTATAACAAATTACATTTATAAATTTTGAGAAATATTTAACATAAAATGAATATAATAACCTAGTGTTGTGTGTATGTGAGTGTAATTTCTTTTATTCGATGATGGTTCTTCCTATATCTCCTCTCTTGAATTCCTTCTTGGATGCAGCTCTATTTTCTATGGATTCTTCCCTCTCTGAACTTCTTTTTCGGTGTGGCTCTATTTTCTATGGATTCTTCCCTTTTAAATTCTTTCTTCTCCGGTGTGGTGAGGTTCTTTTATTCACTGGTACTTCGATTAAAACCCTTTAGGTCCAAATATATTTTAAACTTTTTTGTTGACTTATCTCTCTTGTCAATTTTCTTCGTCGTCAACCAAACAAACTTTTTTTTATTTTTCCGGAAACCAGGACTACACTACATTATTTCTCCGTTGTCCATGAAACGAAAAGTTTTAATTCACCACGACTTCAGTTCATCCAAGGCCTAACGTTGTTATAGAAACCTGTATTGTTAATGTCCAGGTATCCTTAGTTATTTATATCCAGTTGTTATTAGGAATCCATGTGATGTGAAAGTGTTGAATGTATGTGTCTGAATGGTTACAATTCTTTTCTATCTTTTAATCGATGCTTTTTATAATAATTAGTAATTTTATTTCTAGTTACATTTTCTTCTCCCATTAAACGTCTTTGGCTGGAGTTAAAAAGAAGCTAACACCCGTAGAGTAATAAAATGCTTAAATGGTGATGCGCGTGGTACCGAAAAGGTATAAAGAGAACCCAAAAATAAACCGAATGTCATTTGAACATAAACATCCGTAACTCCAACGTTTACTGTAAATTTTGATATATTGAATTGTAATAAATGATAAATTTTCTAATGGTAATTAACCATTTGAGTATTATTATACTACAATATCTATTTATAAAAATGGAAAGAGAATTATGAATGCAGATGGAGGATCTATGCCAAATTCCAAATTGTACGAGTTATTAAATTAAATTTAGATTTAGTGCAGTATCATTCAACCGTAATGACACCATCCATAGAGCATGAATATTAGGTTTAGAATTTATAATAAATACACGCTCTTTAGAATAGGAGTTTAGTGTCAGCAGTCTTTTGGTGTATTTTACGCAGGTGTTCAGTGTGTGATATTCATTGCGCAGACCTTTAGTGCTGTGCAATGCTCATTGTGTGGTGTTCATCTTGCACGTTAGTTGTATATCACTAGTGATACTGTATTCCCTCAATTTTCAACTGAGGATGGCAACTTAGTTGCCGAAATACGTATCTGGATTTATTTCCGAAAGGTGTGATAAGGGTAATTTTACTTATTTTAGATAAAATGTCGAGTCTTGATCAAAAGTATCCGGACACCGCTTGCCATGTCGCAATGTACATATGTCAAGCATTGTTTGTGTATGAGTTGAGAATTCCGTAATTACACCACTTCTAGACCACGGTAACATCGCTGGATATAGCGAAGACCATTTGCATCCTCAAAATTATCTCCTAAAGGTTGGAAGAGTGAGATTTTTCTTTGCTTTCAAAAAGTGTCACTCAATACTTGTGTCAATATTGAATAAAATGGAAAAATCGTTCAAGAGAAAGTGCTTTAAAGATGTTTAAATACTAGCTTGGATATCCGTTGCAAAATAACTTCGTTAAAAAACAAATGATGGACTCGAATGCCCTTACCAGAAATGACACGGTAATGAGGAGTTTTGTTCCTAGTTCATTGTAGAGATTACGAGGAGTTTACGTAAGTGCTAATGAGTGTGGGAGTTTCTGCTCTTGGCAATTCTATCGATGAGCTCCAAGAAGGACGAAATTAGTCAATCAAGTTATCATATTGATGAACCAGTATTTCAATACACCCTTCATAGAATTCTGCCGCCATTCAGTAACAACCTCGTACAAAACTGTATGTAAAATATGAGGGAAAAAGGAACTCAGTTCTGTTAGTTATAAATCGCTGATTTTCACGAATTTCCTTTTTCGATATTACTCAAAAATTCGTCTATCACAAAAAAGTTGGTTTTCCACTCCGTTATTCATCATGGCCTCGAAACATACGGCGCCATCTTCTAACCACACTGTTACTCATGACATTTTCACAAAGTTCACGATGAATCTCAGCAGCCTTCGAGTTCTTTGTACATAGAAATCGGATAACAGCACACAGTCGGCCGAATTTTCAATTACACCAGCCATTTTAAACGACTAAAATAGCACGAAAAAGATGTCCGAACGATTCTCTCCGTAGCACTGCCAGACTCACATTGAACCAGACTAAAGCGCAGAGCTGCGATTGCGCCGATATCCCCACTCCTCGGAACACACTTTACGAAACGCCCTTGTATATCGTCATGTAGTTTCTAAACCTGGAAACTGGGTTGATTTAAAAATTTCAGACTTGTTTTCATACAAAACGACAGAATTCCACTTTTTACGTTCGATTTCCACACTACTAAAAAAATCCTACATTTCGATTCAAGGTACCAAAATAAAGATTGGTAATTTCTTACAGTTTTACGAAAATTCAAGGTTTCTTTCTTCGATATAAAAGGGTAGAATATTGTATTTTAGGGGTTCCCAAATATATTTTGGTGTGCACCACTGGAAAGATTGTCTTTGTCATTGATCTCTTAATACCGGATGAACAACTGAATAAAAAGGCTCAAGTTTGATACATAAAAAATGCTTTGTTTACACATGATATAGAATAGGAATTTATTATAAACACCGAGAGATGTCGCTAGTGTGATCAACGTTGAGGCGGTGCTTTTGCGCGGTTATTTAAAACTTTCTTCTCGAAGCAATTTTTTAAAAATATTTGATTAATTATTTTTGAATTTATCATTTATTTCTTTCATAATTCTAAAATTGGGACGTAGACCGTCGGTAAAATTGCTTCGGACCCATCGAATGGAGAATGCTGCTGTCCTTACTCTAGACTTCAACACTATCAAACAAATCTCTCTCTGTTATTTGTAGAAATTGGCAAAGTCTATGTCCTCAATGGATCCAACTGACGGATAAAGAATACAAATACAAATACAAATTCCTACATTTTATGGTGTTATGATTCACAGCATAAATCTGATTTCAGGAAGGCTTTTCCATTTTTTTTACTTCCTTACCTTTGAACTCTCCTCCAATTGTTCCTGCCTCTTTCTTGCGTTGCTGCCTCGTTCCAGTCCATTTTCATCTCGGTTAAATGTTTTCCTATTTCGTCGTGGTATACCTCTTCCCTTCTTTCTCGGCCTTTCCATCTTCTACATTCTCCTTGTTAACCTTCGTGGCTTCACAAAGCAAGGCATTTTTCTTTAGTGTTTTTTCCGTCGATCATACTCCCAATCTTTGCATTATTTCCTCATTTCTTCCTTAATCGAGCAGTCTTACTCCTGAATTTTCTTTTAGATCGAATAAAGTAGTTTTTCATTACTCTAGACTTTTAACACTAACAAATTCCTATATTATTTTACGAATGATTGAAGGAACAAATCACATAACCATTAAATTTTTACGATTTTACCCGGAATGATCCCAAAACGACACAATAACGGGCAATTAAAGCCATTCACAACCCCTACAACATGGTTATTGATTTTGTAATTACAGTCGAAATTCGTAATTTAGTTGTGAGTAGACATAAAGTGTACGATTTATTGACTGTACTAAATCACAATGAAGCGATGTGTCACGTAATAACTTCGATTTAACAAATTGCAGGTTCCAGATTACCGCTTCGAAAAGTGTCCCTTGGAAGTCGCACGCGCTTTAAAATATGATCCTTCAGGGTTATATATTGAGGGGTTTTGAGTACACAGTTTTGAGGCCCTCAAGATTACTAGTGAGCTCTTGCGATTTGAGTTGCTTGTCCAGTGAAGTTTTTAGGATTTTTTTATCGTATTCGTACAAAGATACTGAATAATTGAGCATTACTTCAATCATTGTAGTGGAGCGTGATGCATCCTCTCGTGAGATCCGAAAGAATACAAAAATTTTGATGTGAACGGGTGAAGGTGCTCAATGCCCATTCCAACTGCTCACTCGTGCATGTATTTGCATCTTTATTCATGTATGTCTATTAAATAGAATAAATTCCCCAGAATTTTGAGTTTCGCTTGTGGTACGTAATATAGACACAAGATGTGATGATTTGTCTTTTGAAAATTCTCATAGGACCTTACATGGTTCCAATACCACTATTAATCAAATTGCCAAAGAGCTGAACTTTCAGATAAAAATTTAGATATTCTTGTATCATCATTTACGGAAATCATGAATTTAATAGATACGTTATACCTAAATTCAAACACTTAGAACACTTTTGTTATATACATGTAGTTTTCTTTTATTTTTTTTAAATTGTATGTGATTTCCATGTTGACCTTGATTGGTTGGTCTAAATAAGTAAATAAAAAATAAATAAAATAAATAAAATAAATAAAATAAATAAAATAAATAAAATAAATACTTTGCTTGCCTTTGGCACTTTTTCTATGACTTTTGGGTTGTCATCTTCACCACATCGTGTACTACCCGGAAAGTGAGTTCCTGGCAATATCAAATGTGTTATAAAGGGGAGAAGGAACAAACATTTAAATCATATTTATCGAGTATCTCACTCATATCTTAATTTCGAATACTAAAAGAATGGTCTTATTTCGTAATAGTGCAGATTTCTGCGTGCGGGACTTTCCTTTCTGGTGGTCTCTTAATTTCCCATCAAAATTTTATTAATTTTGAACGTTTTAAACGGGGGCTATCAAAAAATGTTCCGAACAGGCGATACAATAATAATTAGCAGTTAAAGCCATTTAGCCATCTAGAACGTGATTATTGATTTTGCAATTACAATTGGATTTCGTATTTTCGTTCGTATGGACATAAAGTGTAGAATTTATTGACAGATAATTGAATACGCATACCGGAGTATTAAATTATTTATTTATGAGGACATTATTTAATGGAATTTTAAGCTGTGAAAATAAACGCCGCTGATGCTCACAATACTTGAATGTATCCCACGTATTTATTTAACAATTCGAATTGTGATGTAGAATACGAGGGATGTTCTCTTTCCGCTGTACTATCATTGAACTAAATAAATAAAATCACCCTTAATTAATAAAGTAAAAACAAACCTGAATAGCAGAAACAGGACAAATCCAATAACAAGATTGGAAGGAAAAAGCAGACTACAGTGACTAATTGGCTGAAAAGGCGGTGGACGCAGTTAAAACTGAGATAAACAATCCAACGTATTGAAAAAGAAAAAGAATTTGGAGACTGATGTTCACAGCAAAAATGCGTTGGCTGATAAGGTAAATACTTGGAAAAATTATAAATAAATGGGTTTTGTTAATCATCATTATCATCATCAAGCCTTTCAGCCCGTTGGGCTATGGCTAACGTCTTATGACGTTTTTGAAGTTCTATTTGATGAGGTGAACTACTCCTCTTGCTCCCTGTGCTTTAAAGCTTGCTATGAGTCCTGGCGGCCTGTGTTATTTGCCTCCATTCTTTCCTGTCCCTTGCTTTTGATCTCCAATCGGTTATCTTCATCACTTTTACGTCTTCCTCCACGGCATCTCTCCATCTCTTCCTTGGTCGTCCCTTACCTCTGGGCCATATCGGAATCCACTGGGTTATCCTTCTTATCATATCCGTTGGTTTCCTTCTCATGATGTGGCCTGCCCATTGGAGCCGTTGAGCTTTAGTGTATCTTATAGTATTTTCTCCCCCAAGTTAATCCTCTATTTCTATCTTAGTTTTCGGTCTTATTACTCCCTGTTCTGTGACGTGCGGCCCTAATATTGCTCTTAAAACTTTTCTTTCTGCTATCTTTAGGTCTTCTTGTTCTTTTTTAGTGATTGCTGTAGTCTCCATTGCATGTTTTGTTAATAGATTCTATCAAATAAGACTAAGAGATTGTGGTTAAAATAATAAAAGAATTAAAATTACCCTTACCACACCCTTTGGAAACATTAATCCAAATACAACTGAGTTGCCAAAATTCTTATCTGAATTAATCTCCGAAAGGTGTAGTTAGGATAATTTAATTTTTTATATATATTATTTTACCACAGTCTTATTTGAGAGAATATATTGTACAATAATTTTCTATAAATAATGTATCAAAATTCCTATTTATTTCCTTACTTATATAACTTACTTCAAAACTGGTTTTGGTGACAAACCATTTTCAACTGAAATGTACCCAATTTTCTAACTGTTCAGTCATCATTTTCAATATGGTAAATGCTCTAAAAGCAACAGTGCACAGTACAACAAATAATTCCTTCATTACAAAAATTATCTTGGGTCTAGACTTCTTTTAGGAAATTGATTTGGTTTTCCAGAAAAAGACTCCCAATATTTCATGCAATTTCAAAAATTTCTAAAAAAATATTTCGAGGAAATAAAAGTCGACGGTAAAAAGAATATCTGGGACTGTATTTGCATAGTTATAAATGCTTTTCTGGTGTGGGGATTGTTAGGGGAGAAATTTGAGAGACCTTTAAGGCCCATGACATGGTTACAAACCATGTCTCCATTAGACGTTATAATCCACGTAAGATAATCTCCTATTACATATCATCACGTAATTTCTAAATAGCCTGCTAGAAAGGCTCGACAGGAAGAAGACATCCCTCGCATATTTATTTCAAGTTGCCCTAATTAAAAAGGCGATTGTACGAGCTGGCTCTTAGATCTTACCAGACTTTTGAAATTCTTACTCCCAAAATGTAGGATTTTCGAAACAAATCGACGGAAAATATAAAAATTAGGCACGCATGTATTTCGTTTAAAAATTTACGATTTTCATCGTTCTCGTCGCCTTATCACCGCACGTATCTCCACATACATATTTGAAAAGCCCCGAGAGCCCCCGTGAATAGTCCTCCAACTTTATTGAAGGCTAGCAGATCTCTCATTTTAAGTATAATCACGTTCAGTTCTTGTATGGCTTTCATAGATAGCGCCGCGACGTTTTATACGAGACATAAGCAGAAGATACGGGATGTTGTCCACGATGATATTACTTCGCGAAAGTGCACGGAAGCGAGTCAAAATTAGAAATGGTTGAATGTCCTTTTTCGGGATAGAACGAAGAAGAAAACAGGAGGATCGAGAGCCTAATACCGTCCGATTCTTGAGGGAGTCGCTTTTATTTCGAGGAAATAACGATTTTTTCACGCTTGTATCCCATTTTTACTTTTACTTCATTGTTTAGCAAAGATTTATCTCCCATGGAAATTGAGACTAGAGATTACTTCAAAATTCTTTGAGTTTCCACTATGTTAAGTTGATTAATTGTTTAGTGCGGATATGTACGTAGTGCTGGACACCGTACCAATACCATTGAATTTGGAAAAGTTCTCCAATTTATTCAAACGTTACAAAAATCGACAAAAACCTCAATATTTTAGAGGTTTTTCGCTTGTAATTTTAAAACTAGCAAAATATTTTCGCTTGCACAAGTAGTTTTACTGGAATCCACTCGTGGAGAGCTTCAATTTGATGTATAACACGACTTACTTTCGGACATTTCGATTTTCGACGAATTTCCAAAGGGGTACCCCTTGGAAAAATGTGCAAAAATTAAACCTTTTTCAATTTAAACGTAATTTCGCATATCTAAGCTATCTAGGACGTAGAAAACGATTTTCAACCCGAAACTGGCGCAATATTTCTTGTTTGGCTGTAGTCGACGTTAGAATCGTGAAAATTCACAATTTCTCCAGATTTTCGGGTTATTACTTGAAAATTCTTTGAATTTTGACCATATTAAGTAGATACATTGTTTAAAGCCGATATGTACGTAGTGCTGGACACCGTACCAATACCATTGAATTTGGAAAAGTTCTCCAATTTATTCAAACGTTACAAAAATCGACAAAAACCTCAATATTTTAGATATTTTTCGCTTGTAATTTTAAAAGTACCAAATTTTCGCTTCACAAGTAATTTTACTGGAATCCACTCACGATGAGCTTCAATTTGATGTATAACACGACCCACTTTCGGACAGTTCGATTTTCGACGAATTTTCAAAGGGGTACCCCTTGGAAAAATGTGCAAAAATTAAACCGTTTTCAATTTAAACGTAATTTCGCATATCTAAGCTATCTAGGACGTAGAAAACGATTTTCAACCCGAAACTGGCGCAATATTTCTTGTTTGGCTGTAGTCGACGTTAGAATCGTGAAAATTCACAATTTCTCCAGATTTTCGGGTTATTACTTGAAAATTCTTTGAATTTTGACCATATTAAGTAGATACATTGTTTAAAGCCGATATGTACGTAGTGCTGGACACCGTACCAATATCATTGAATTTGGAAAAGTTCTCCAATTTATTCAAACGTTACAAAAATCGACAAAAACCTCAATATTTTAGAGGTTTTTCGCTTGTAATTTTAGAACTAGCAAAAATTTTTCTTTACAAGTGAGCTCACTGGAATCCACTCGCGGAGAGCTTCAAATTGATGTATAATACGACCCACTTTCGGACATATCGATTTTCGACGAATTTCCAAAGGAGTACCCCTTGGAAAAATGTGCAAAAATTAAACATTTTTAAATTTAAACGTGATTTCGCGTATTTGAGCTTTCTAGGACGTAGAAAACGATTTTCAACTCCAAACTAACTAGTTGACTGTTGATTTGCAAACAACCTTCTCACCTCGACTGTTTTGCATGGAACAATAAAAGCGCGTTTCCGCTTGGACTTTTGATCATTTCTCCATTTTCAGAAAAAAACAAAAGAAAACCTTTTACGTGGCGTTCGACCGCTTGTCTCGCGGTACATTTTCGGTCAGACGCTATCCGGTCCTGGAATGACAATTTCGCGGTCGGCACCCGGCCCCAGGCCCGTAACTTTGCCCATTTCCTAACGCTAAGGGCCACACGGCGAATCAATATTTCATCCCCTGTTTTCGGGGCAGGGTGGGGCGGTCGGTCAGGAGACCGTTAGATCGGCGGCGGCGACGGAGGTAACAGTGAGCAGCGCGCTAACGCACACACGATGGTGGCGGTCGCTATCTGCTGTATCCTGGTGCTGCTCGCCGTTTTTATCGTCTTAATTATCGTCGTCGGACAGTCGATAGGCGATCCGCAATCGTCTTAGTTGACGCGTAGTATTCGAATCGTAAATCGGCGAAACGGTCGTCGCGCGTTCGCGAAAGTCTTTTTCGGACAATCGACGGCGAGCGAGAACATCACCAGGAGGACAGGAGGTCATCGCGCTCCGAATGAAGGAAAATGAAGAAGAAACGAAGACAAAATACCAGCGCGTCGTGGGTGCCAGAAGAATAGTCGGGGGAAACGACGGAAGTTCGTGAAGAAAACATCATATCCCAGAAATTAGAATTAATGAAGAAAATTCAATCGTCCTTCCATTTTATATTATATCAGGAGGCGGATATAATTAAGGTGTTCGGATCTCATCCCATCATCAGTATGTGTAAATTAGTGGCTTACCTTTTAGATACGTATTGTATTATTATAATGTGTATTACGTACGTATATCGATTTTTATATAGAAAAAGAAGCAGAACGCGATCGCATCAGAAGACAGAAATGAAGAAATGGTCGTATCGGTTAACATAAACGTATTGTATATGATATAGTAATGATTGACAATAGTTTTTACAATATTATTACCTCGGATATCGGAGTCAACCCGTAGCTGAAATGAAGGCGGTGATATCGACGACGTGAAGATCTTTCCTCCGGAATCGACGAGGGAGAGAAGATGATATTATGATTTGTATGTTTTGTAATGAACCAAAAATATATACATGAAAGAAAAATAATAAATGACTATTTTATACAAATTTTCGCACTTTTATTACCATGATAATCAACAGGTTTCTTTTTTTATGTATAAAATTTTTCGTCCTGTTCCGATTAAGTCATCAAACGTTCGCACAGCTTGGCTATTACATCGTTTCATCTCACTTACATCCGTTCCAAATGTAAGTATTGTTACTATTTAATCATCTTGTATTGCTATAGACTCGATTTCGGAATTATCAAGAAGAGAATAAAAATTTATATAATTAACTTTACAGTATACGGTGTGTAAAGCGATGGGGTATACAAGAGGGAATTTTTTTAAATATTGATTTATGAAAAAAATTTATTCTTCATGATATTTTTGCTTGCTTTGAAAGTACCAATAACGTTTCGATAATCTAAAATTTATTTCTAGAAATCTGGAAAAATAATAAAATTATTTTTTTATTGGAAGTTATCATTCTACATTATAATCAAGATAGCGTATTGCTATCAAACCACAAACAAAACACTCCAAACTGACTTGCAAAAATGCTAACGTTACAGCAAAGAATTTATTTAGTTAAATGTTACGGTATTGGTGATGTTTCATATCAGTACGCAATTAATTTGTTTCATCAAAAGTATCCAGATGTAACTGTAACAAAAGTGACTCTTAAAAAATTAATTGCAAAATTCGACGAAACAGGATCGGTGGTCGACAAAAGAAGATAAGAAAGGTGTACAATGAGAATGATGCGGTAACTATTATGGCACTGCAGTCCGTTGAAGACAATCCACGCTTATCATTAAGACAGAGGGCAGCGGAGCTTAATTTCAGTCACACTTTATTACAAACAATTTTTAAAAGAAATAAAATTTATCCGTTTAAGCCAAAATTTAGACATACCCTTGAGATTCCAGATCATGCTTTGAGACTGGACTTCTGGTTATGGATTGGTGAGAAGCTCATGGAAAACAGAAAGTTTCATAAACGCATATTGTTTTCCAATGAATGTACCTTTTCTACAAACGGTGTTGTGTCTTCACAGAATTGCAGATTTTGGTCGCGAGATAATCCCAATTTTAAAATCAACACGAGAAATCAGCGTTATCGAAAAGTTAATGTTTGGTGCAGAATGTTAATTAATAAAATTATTGGGCCCTACTTTTTTGACGAAAATTTTAATCAACATAGTTATTTAAGTATGCTACGAAATTTTTTGATTCCATCACTACAAGACGTGAATTTGGAGAACATTTATTATCAACAATATGGATGTCCAGCCCACAGCACGTTATTAGTTCGCGCATGGTTAGACCAGCAATTTCCTGAGAGGTGGATTGGCCGTTATGGTTCAATGCATTGTCCTGCCAGATCGCCAGATTTGTCTCCCATGGACTTCTTTTTCTGGGGACACCTCAAACAAAAAGTATATGAAGAACCTGTAGGAAATAATGTAGAAATTTTAAAACAACGAATAACTGCAGCGATTAGAGAAGTTAACTTGGAAACTTTGGGGAAGGTTTATATGGAATTCAGGAATAGAGCGGAAAGGTGTGCAGAAAACGAAGGAGATTATGTAGAATGACAGTTTATAATAAATAAAATTTATTTATTTATTTCTTATTTATACTTAATTAGAATGTAGATTAGTTACAATAAAAAAAAATTATTTTATTATTTTTCCAGATTTCTAGAAATAAATTTTAGATTATAGAAACGTTATTGGTACTTTCAAAGCAAGCAAAAAATATAAGGTTTTACTTAATTTGCATGTATGTTTACACATTAATTTAGTTTTTATAATTTATATATATGTATATAAAAGTTGGTTACACATCCTCTATATCAAGAAATCCTAGTCATTAGTCATTTTGTTGATAGTTCCCAAATAAAAAACAAATGTTTGTTTATATATTTATCTAGTTATATTTTCACTGAAGAAGGTATTCCGAAAACGTTTGTAAACGTTCTGAAAATATAACTATCGTTCAAACCAGCCTTGTTTTATTGACCTATTAGTGGTAGAGATCTATCATATAAGATAAGTATAAAAAGGTCACGAGAAATATATATATATACACTGTATAATTTAAACTTATCTTATATGACAGTTTTCTACTACAACTAGGTCAATTAAACTAGAGCGATTAACATAATAGTTATATTCTTACAACGTTTCCAAACGTTTTCAGAACATCATCATCAGTGAAAATATAACTAGAGAAATGTATAAACAAACACTTGTTTCTTATTCGGGAACTATCAACAAAGTACCTAATGACTAGGATTTCTTAATATATCATCATCATGAAGCCTTTCAGCCCTTTGGGCTATGGCTCTTATGACGTCTTTGAAGTTCTATTTGATGAGGTGAACTAATCCTCTTGTTCCCTGTTGCTATGAGTCTTGATATATATAGCATCTGTAAAAAATATTCTATTATAAATAAGTGATTTAATGTACAAACACATACATGCAAACTATGAAAACACCAAAAAAAAAAAAAAAAACGTTTCAAAAAATGTTTGTCGAAATCTTAACAATTCTGCTCAAGGACTAGGAAAAAATCGAATTAAAAACCTAGCCAAAGGTTTCCTTCTTTTTGTTCCGTAAGAAAGGGTAGTGTTGATGGGGTATTAGATTCCTTTAATAATAGATTAAAATTTACGTATGAGTGGCAATCTAATACCCCATTAAATTTCCTGAACGTGACAGCCATGCACAATAAAACGGCATTCTAAAAACGAATTGGAACATATGAAGTCTACCAAATACAGGAGTACATTTAAATTATTTTTCAGAAACATCAGAATTACATAAAATTAATGTATATACGGGATTAGTTGATCAAGAGGTTACATTAGCTAATCGCGAGTTTAGGGAAAAGATTTTAAATAAAATTAAAGAAATCTTAGATGAATATAATTATCCAAATAGTTTTTACGAAAACAATTATGAAAGATAGAATCAATAAATTATATAATAGAGGTATCAAAAATAATGACAAGAAAAGTTATAACGGTATTTCTTATAAAAGAAAAGTATTTAATAAAAACAATATAAACATAACTTTTATTCCGAATTATAGTAACAGATCTCTTTCTAATAACACTAAATCTAAAATAAAAATAACAAAGTCAAAGTAATGTAGTTTATAGAATAAACTGTAAAGAATGTGATGATTGTTACATCGGTCAGACCAAACAATATTTAAAGAAAAGGTTGTATAACCGTAAGCATTCTTTAAATAATGATTTTGGTGCAATGACCACTTGAACAAAACATTACAAAGATCTGGGGTATTACTTTGATTTTATTTATTATTTTCTTATATTTAGAATACAAAATAGTTCTAAAAGAGAGACTAATGTACAAAATGATAAATATACAGAAAGATACTAAAACTATCAATTTCAGAACCGATGTTCAGAATTTAAGTAACGTATATAGTAATTTATTAAAATTACATATTACATTTACATTTCCCTAGTCTTTGAGCAGAATTGTTAAGGTTTCGACAAAGAGTTTTTGATATAAGGTTTTCTTTCTGGGTGTTTTTATAGTTTGCGTGTACGTGTTTGTACATTAAATCAGTTATTTATAATATATTCTTTAACAGATCTTATATATCAAGAAATACTATTCATTAGTTATTTTGTTGATAGTTCTCGAAAAAGAAAACAAGTGTTTGTTTATCCATTTATCCTAATTATATTTTCAGTGATGACGGTGTTTCGCAAACGTTTGTAAACGTTCTGAGAATATAACTATTATTTCAATCACTCTCGTTTAATTGACCTAATTGTGGTAGAAAAAATCATAATCTTCTATATATATATATATAATATACAAAAAATGTTTCTATGTCCGTTATAGACTTCGAAACTATCCAACCGATGTGCTCCAAACCGGTTTCATTAGAAAGGCAATAACGCGAGGATGACTTTAGACCACTAAAAAAATGCATTCGCTCCATTCATGAAGTGGATTTTCGACTTTTCCCATACAATAATTTTTCCGAATATAGACTGTCAACACAAAAACACTGACCTGTCACTGTCATCAGAAAGTTTTATCATTTGCGGTTATCGCCTCGACCATGTCAAATAATCGAATTAGAAAATATTAAAAATCTCATAGACAGTAAAAACGAGTAATTTTGGCTCCGAAGAATGATGACGTCAACAAAATAAATCATCAAATATTCTATAAAGCAAATTTTATAATATAGCGCTACACTCGGGGGAGGGAGGGGGGTGAAATTTCGAACGCTTATTCTAACAATAAGCTCAGTAGATCCAATTTGGGTGGTTTATCAATACACATTTGTTTACTCCATTTACTTAATAATAAAATTACTAATACCGATTTTTAAGATATATTTTAAAAAATATAGAATATAGATATAATCGCGACTTGCTTCCCCGTCACATTTTCCCCCGTAGGTTTGTAATTCCCCGGCAACACGAGTAACTACCGATGACCTATTTTCTTTGACGATAACAATTTCTTCCTTATAATCTGCGGTTGGTTGCGGCGTGTTCGTCGATTCTTCTCTATTCCTTACTGTCCTGGCCCAAAGTAGTTATTATTTCTGACAACTGGTTTGAACTTGGTTACTTTTCTCACTCCGAAATTTTTCATTCTTCTTATATGTCCAAACCAGCATAATTGGTGAGATTCTATTGTTCGAACTGTATAATTATCTTTCATTATTTCTGTTATTTCGTAGTTTTTCTATATATATTGTCCTCTAGTATAAGATAAGTATAATTAAAAACGTCACGAAATAATATACAGATATACATTAGGTATAATTTAAAGTCAGTCAATCACCATTGATTTGGAGTTGTATCAGAAATTTGAATGAAAATTTTGATCGCTTATAATTTTATAATTAGAGATTTTTTGATTTTAAGCTATTAAGGGCTGGTTGTTTCGCGTACTTGTAAAACCTAGTTTTAAGTCAAAGGGACTTAATTGTTTTCTTTAATAAGTGGAAAGGCAAAAATTTAGAGAAATTTATAAAGAAGTTGCCATGGAGATGAAAAGACCGCCCCTAAGAATTTAATTTGTCGTTCACATTTTAAGACTTTTAATATTTTGACAGTTCCTTGCGCCGACATTCTTGAATTTGAAAAAATAACACATTTCATAATTATATGAGACGTCGTGGTACGGACATTCGATCTGAATGCTTTTGACTGAAGAAATCAAAGGAGGGCACAAACTTTTGTTGCATCAAATTTTATATTGTTGTACCGGTTGGGATAAGGGAACTTTCATATAGGAACTTTAAAAATCTGCTGAAAAGATAGTTGCTTCGCAAAGCGCTTTACACCTGTGACGAGTTTTTATGCAATGATTGTAGTGCTTCTTTTAAATATTTTGATCTTTACTTTATTATTTTTTTATACTAATTTTACTTTTGCAATCTGCCTCGTTTTTCTCTATTATTTTTTTTTTTCAAATGATTGACAATTATTGTAATTACCTGACCTGTGTAAGCATTTCGGATGTATAGCAGCACCAATAAATATTATTATTGTTCTTATTATTATTTATTTCATTCATTATTCTTATTGTTATGTTACCATTGCATTAAAATTTAACGTCTTACCGTGGAATTTCACTAACACATTTCAGACGCACTAAAATATCAACCCCTCTTCCCAAACAGAGGTGTTAAGAGCTCATATTATGACTATTTTCTGACAGTTACTAAGGCGTACCACATCCTCAGCAAGACATTTATACGTAAATCCGAAATTAGTAGAAGAACAAAAATGATAGTCTATAAAACAGTTATTCGACCAGTATTCGATGTTCGGGGGTGAGAACTAGGTATTATCCTAAACAATCAAAGAGCAAGATCCAAGCAATTGATATGAGATACCTAAGACGAGTTAAAGGCTATCACTCCAACAGGCAAAATAAGGAACAAAGCAGTTAGAGAGGAACTGGTTTCAGACTTCGTACTAAATGCCATCGAAAAACAACAATTAAAATGGCTTAGACATATGTGCAGAATGCGAAACGACAGGACGGTAAAACAAGTTTGGTACAGAACATCCAAAAGACGACCAAGGAAAACATGGAATGATGAAGCGGGATAGATTCTAAAAGGAAGGAGAATATTATGGCAAGAGGCGCAGATCAAGGCTAGAAATATGAAAGAATGGACACTCTTTGTACATGAATAATATAGATTAAACAACTCTCCCTTTATTTTACACCTTAGGGTAGAAAAGTTCCGATTATATATATAACTAACCTCACTATGTAAACATAATTTAGCTTTAAAAGTTTTGAAATAATTGAAGTAATTTTCTCTGATAAAATGTGGGAAAATAAGCACCAATTCTATACTAACATTGATGTTTGTACATGTGAGAGGGATTCGATATGAATTCTCTCACAGTGCACGTATTACGCATTTTTTTTACAGTTATTTTTTCTGCAGAAGTGGACAACTTGCGTTGCCACAGCCTCCTGCAGTAACTGCAGTCGCGCTCTTCGGCTACCCGCCGTGGGAGAATTGCAAATTATAAAATTTTGATCTTCTCTTGCCATCCGTAGACGTACGTTTCGCGGTTATACTTGCAAAGCCGTACTGACGAGCGGTATAACCGCGAAACGTACGTCTACGGATGACAAGAGAAGATCAAAATTTTGTAATTCTATACTAACAGAAACACCATAACTACTGCCTTCGTGGAGATAATAAATGAAGGATTATTACTTCAACGAGCAAAGTACATGCAAATATTTGTGATCTAAACGTTTTAAAATCCTCCGCATTGTGAACGTGACGCGTTAGATTTTGGACGTTTCATTTGGTCATTATTATTATGTTACAAGCTACCAAAATAAAAACAAATGTTTTATTTATACATAATTATATTATGTTACAAAAAAAAAGCATAGTAGTATGGTAGGAATGGTGTCTTTTAAGCTGTCACAAGTGGAAAAGAAAAGAATTTTTTTGAAACAGACTATTCTATTGCCGTTTAAAATATTTGCCTTTAAGATTTTTACATCTTTACATGCGTTCACAGCAATTCGCGAGACATTTTTTCTACTTTTAAGTTGGTATCCTAAAAACATGGTTCTTGAAGGCTTCGACTGCTCTTTGAGATGCTGGAAATCGCTGTCTACGCATCTTTTGTTTGAGATTCGGGAACAGAAGGACAAATGAGATATTAATTTGATGTTTTTCTCCCTCGAATAGACAATTGTTTGCTGTGCTGTTCGAGAGCAGGCATTGTCATGATGCAAGATGCACACACTGCACAACTCGTGATGAATGTCAGTCGCACTTTTATTTTTGGCCGTAAACAACGAATAATAGCACGAACTTCGCAAGCAAGAACAAACAGGATGGCTTTTAGCCAATTCAAAATATTGATTATGAGGATTCACTAGGAAGACATGATTTTCAATCACTGGCTCAGCGTAGAATTGACCTCAGTGCCTCTTTATGGTAAATTTGATTTATAGTAAGCTGGATGTCCCGGAATGACTGTCAAAAGTCAACTTTCTGGTGCTACGCCTTGAGTCAAGATCGGGTGACTTAATCATGGTTCCTACGCCAAGAACAAATATTCTTCTTAAAAGTCCTCAATAATAATAAATAACCAATATAGATAACCTTGTAATATTTGTTTTGAGATGATTTTCGATTTTGTTTTTGTATTTTTATTTTGACATATTATTCATTTATATTTTTGCATTGTATTAATTTTCTGTGTTATTCATACCTCTTTGTATTGGCCCTTGTTGGATTTATTCTGTTGGGTAATAACTAAATAATAATAATAATAATAATTATTATTATTATTGCTAACTTCGCGGTAGGAGCAAGTTGAGTCTCCATGATTGCTGGCGCGTGACTGTCCGAGGAATGAATGTAGACGCATAGGAATTTTACAGTGTTGTCACTACACCCAGAAAAAGTCCTCTACGAGTCCCGGGCCCTTTCCGCCTATCGCGCAAATTGAAAAAATAGTGTAACTTACTTTTGAGACGTTCCCCGTACATTGAAATAACGCTCCGGAAACGGAAACAAAGATGCCACGGAATGGGAATACTTCATCAACGAAGTATTTGTTTTTACATTTAATTTGGGAGACGATTAAGCATTCTTGACTCAAGATTCACGCGATATGAAATTCATGCTACGCAAGTCATGTGAAGAATATCAGAAACTTTCACTTAAATTCGTTTATGTCTATTGTCACTACATCTTTAATTTGCTTGTAATGAAATAGTTAAATTCTAAACAACTTTTTATATTCTACATTTTTTCCTACATTCCAACTGGTCGATCTTCGTGCAATTAGTTCTAGAGCTAAATTCAGCGAGTGCTTGCTCAAAACTGTCATTTGCCCAATCATATTGATCGGTTTTATATTTAGCATTCAAGTTTCGTTTAAATATGTATCCGTGCGGGCGAATACGGCGTGGGATTTGCATGGCATTACATGTATCCATTAGGCACTTGCATGTTGCTTTTGTACTTGCATTCGTCCTGCACGGGATGTATGTAAAGCGTTGTAAAGGATTTTCAAAATCCCCATATAAAGAGAGAGACGATGGTAATTTTTAGATTGCAGATTCTTGGAAATGTACGTCTGAACGAACAGCATAGCCGATTTGTGGTTTATACAAGCGTAGATGACGGTTATATTCGCAATGTATTTCGCTTATTACCATTCGAGAGTTTACCGAAATTTATGTAAAAAAATAATAAAATATACGTAACGATTGTTTTTAGGTTCTTGTTTTTGGAAGTATTTCGGAATCTCAATATGGACAGAATAAAATAAAAAAGATTTTAAATTCTACCTAACAAAATCAAAAATTGACTGTTAAGTCGGAACAGAGCGTTTTTTAATCCTCCAAGAAAGGAATTTTTGTGAAAACTTTAACCGAAAAAAATAAAACTTGTGAAGTCGATCCTTTAGATACAACAAAATCTAAAATTGATTGTGAAATCGCAGCAGCGGGTTTTCTAATTCTCCAAACAATTGATTTTTGGGAAAACTTTAATCGGAAAAAGTATAATTTGACAAAATCTAAAATTTGTCGTTATCAGTATCAGATAATCGTGTCGTCTCAGCATCCGTAACAGCTGGAGCAGCCAACGGAACTCGGCACGCGCCTGTCTGATGCGGTACGTAAACATCTGCCGGGTGGCAAAGCAGTTCAAGTTCGTACACATTCATCAATGACTGGCTGCTTAATAATTACTTCTACCACATCAATTGAGACAGTTCCAAACAAATACTTTGACAATTAATTGTAAGTTAGCATTTTTTATCCAGGATTGTTCCTGCGTTGTTTATTACTTATTTTATTTTAAAAATCATTACAACTGATAGAGCTTTTTTCTGTAATTGATACATAAGTCAATATTGAAGGCATTTCAATATTATGTGTTGTATTTCGCTCGAAATTTCGGGAAAGATTATGAACTCTCATGGCCAATGTGTAAATCAGTGTTTCGAGAAGTATGGAGCTCATCTGACTGATGTTTTTAAAAGATAACCACCACACAAAAGGCTTTTATGCAGACTTCGTTCGTAAATTTCAAATAAACTACCCACATTACTAAACTGGGCAACTCATCATATCGCATATTTGCCCAGTTTATTTATTACAAATTTACATCGTGTAGTTAATTCTGCCTAATCCGGCAGCTTTTCCTGTGGTTTAGCAATATTATATAACTGCTATTCATTGTTAATAAGTATAATGGAGCTGAAGGGGCTAAAGGTTTAGTATACGGTAATATTTCAAAATCGATTTTTACTAGTACTATTCCTTTTTTGATGACAGGAAAACCTAAGACAAGAAGAAAACAACGAAGCAAACTATTGCGTATAAGAAAGGAAAAAGTTCTATAAAAACGAAAATAATAGGCGTAAACAGGGTGGTGATGTATCGAAGACTACCAAATGTATTGGCTACCAATAAAAAATCTTGTTAGATTTAATAACTGCAAAGCAGCAAAACAAGAAAAACTGCTTTTTTCGGCGAGTTGGTGTAGTTCGAGCTGGAGGGAGTTGTTTGAAGTTCTTGGACTTCTTTTGATAATTGAAAAATTGATTTCTCGAGGCACCACGATTGGTGAGGATTTTTATAGAATTAACGGGAGTATCTAAAATATAGAGAATTGTTAGTAGCACAATTAGAAGATGGTTCGGAATGCATGTGGTAGAGGGTGGCATCAAGAAATATTGGATGAGATTGATGAACCATGTGATTATTATAAGCGAAAGTAGAAAAGTGAAGTAGATATGGTAACGAGAGATCGATATGGGAAAAAGGAAAGCCATAAAAGATAGAGAACTAAAGAATGGAGAAACGGCCAAAATTTTACGAAAGAGGACCAATTGAAGAAACAGTTTTTATCGCGTTCCTGGACTTTAATGCGGCCCGTTGAGAGCGAGTTTTTCATTTTGTCATGAAAAAATTGATTTATCGAGGTGGTAAGTCACGATCGTAGCCATCCGGCGATCTGCGATTTAGCTTGTAATTTGTTTATTGTTAATTCTCTACTGATGGTTAAGTGGATGGCGATTTTTTTGATAATATAGGAGAAAATTGATTAAAAGAGAGAAAAAGTTTGAAAGTCTTGTTTTTCCTAGTTTAGATCTACCAATTGCAAAGAGAGAAGCTCCTTGCATTTGGTAGACGTAACTAGATTTTTGTTGGTAGTCAATGAATTTGACACTTCCATATATCACCGTTCTGTTTACACCGATTATTTTCATCCGTTTTTTACGTTCAACGTTTTCCCAACTTTTGCTTTTTTAAATTCAAGGTAAGCTTAGTGACAATAAAGAGGTTACAATTGAGACTCGGTATTACCTTATAGTGCACTTTTCCCCTGAAACTGAAAATGAGATATTTACCCCTTTCAACATTTGTATTAGTTTTTATTTAAAACTGGCTGCGACCTCAGAAGAAATGAAATTAAAGGAAACTCGTTATGATGACATTCAATTTACATTGTGTCATCTTTATTGAAACCAATCATTAGTCATTATTTACATTCAATTAATTTGAATTTGCTTGTATACACGCGCGCCACCTATCGTAGGATATATGTACTGTGCCAAAACCATTCGACACGCGCGCGCCACCTATCGTTGGATCAGTATTACACGTGCGGAAATTCATGGCGTTTCTTTTTTTTTTTCCTGATTAAATGAATTGATTTGGAATTCGTTGATGTCACTATGCCAGTAATCTTCTCGGGATTATACTCAAGAACTTCCGAAAGTTTCATCACGATCGGATGGATGGTGTAGTAATGCATAAAGGACACACAGACATATATTCGTTCTTATAGATATATAGATAACTAACAACTTCCCATTGAAATTAATTGTACATATCAACCTCTCATGGACTACCAACTTAACAAATCACATTTTCTCCATTGATATAGATCATAGGAACGATACCGAAGTAAGGTTGTGATTCTGGAATGATGACGCGGACCTTTCAGAGCATTTTTTAATCAATTCCCGATCGATTAAGCCTCCTTTAATTTGCGTTTCCCCATTGAGGATGACCAGTTTGTGGTCGAAATGCGTATTTGGAGAGTTTTTAAATAATCGATTTGGTAAGGATAAGTGCTAATACATTCTTCTTCTTAATTTGGAACTCTTCTGCCTTTCGGTGTTGAAAAATTGATTTTTTGAGGCGCGAAGCGCCGAACCTGATCGTATCTTGTTCTCTATACTCGTACATCATCGCCCATTATGTTTGTCTTTTGCAAAAGGTTCTTTTTGTTATATCCATTGGTTTTTCAACCGTTCCTTTCTTTACTTTAGGTAACCCTATTGACAATCAAAAGGTTGAAATCGAAAGAAAAACAATCGATATTACCCTATGCTGCACCTTTTCCGTAAAATATTTTTTATTGTTGGTACTAACCTGAGGTAATAAGTATTGGTAAGAATAATATGAAAAATTCGAACAAAATTCATATAACGATATTTACGTTTCTATTGAATTATTTTTGTGGAATTAGAAACTACTTCCACAATTCGCAGATCAGTTTCGTGGTTATACCGCTCGTCAGTGCGACTTTGTTAGAAGTATTTTTAATTTCTAAAATAACTACTATATATGCTAGCCCGTTTGATATTTGTACATAAGAGAATTCAATTAATAAATTCCAGAATTAAATAGTTGCAAAAATGCGCATTTAAGTACATATTGGGGGAATTTCTTAATTGAATTCTCATATGTATAAACATTGAATTATTTGACAATATTTCTTTAAAATAATGACAACTTACTTGAAACAACTATTAGGTCACTATACATAGATGAAACTTTAAAATAGTCATGTATGATATTTTCAGATTGAAGTTCTATTTTTACGTTCCACCCTCGAGGTCGCTTTACGTAACATCGAATAATCTATTTCTATAGGTATATATAGACGATATACTACATACATACGTATAAAGGCAATCAGGTTAACGATCATTTTTATCACTTACCTAAATTGTATCCTGCGAGTCGTCGAATAAGTCCCTTAATCGTACGGGAGAGGGAAGACGATTTCGTCGGTTTAAATTAATTTGAAGATTTAGCGGAGAAGTCGGATGGGAATAAAACGTTAGCACGAACTTTACGATTTTCGTTAGTTTTATTCGCAGTATAACGCGCAATTTTCTTTTCACGATGCTACGCGGATATGTCTTCATCGAAATCGTCGTAACTCTCGACAATTTCGTCATTGTAAAAATCTATACTACACGCATAGTACCTTCATATATATATATACTGAACGTATATGTATATACATAGAAAAAGTTGAGGTTCTTTTACCAACTTTTATGGGTACAAAACCGTCTGCGTGCATGATGACCGAACTTGGTCCAAAAGTACCGTAACATAGGCGTATGAGCCGAAGGCAAACTGCCATCAATATCCGAAAAAGAAAACAATTTACCAGTCATCGTTATCATTTCGTCGCAGATAATATCATATTTTTTAGCACTAAGCTCTTTTACTGAGGTACTACGGCGCGAGTTAACTGGGAAAAAGTCTGGAAAACGCCTCGATGTGAGACGCTTGAAATCGTCACTAGACGCTTTTCTACGTTATATATCAATATATCAATAAATTCACCACAGTCCTTGCAATCGCTATCATTCAACTTCTTTACCTGATTAAATTGAACCTGATATCAATGGAATTTAAAATGAAAAACTTTGTTCCTTTTTATACTTTGCTTATTCATTTATTAAACGTTTCCTTTCCCTCAAAGAAGTATCAAATGCATAAACAGCTTCGTTCTTATCGAGTATCCCACGACACCTCATAATTTTTTTATAAATGTACGATAATACATCTCGAAATGCTTATTCGTTTGCCCCTTCCCTCTCCCTGACCAATGTAATAATACAGAAAATTTATTTTATTTTAAACCTACACCTTTATCATCAGAAAAGGGATCTCTATATTCCATAAGGACACCGCGTATATTTTCCATATGTTTACTGCTTTGATAGACATTTTCATATTTGAAGGAAGAGCTAACAGTTGTCAAACACTCGGCATAACTGCGCATTTAACCTTCCTATACTCACGTAAAAATAAGACACGTATACTATACTATATACATCGGTCTCACAGACCGCATGCGTGAGTATAGGAAGGTTAAGTACATATTGGGGGAATTTCTTAATTGAATTCTCATATGTACAAACAACAATGCATCAAATGACTTTTTGATTTCAATTATTGTTGGCTATGCCAAATGCAATTTTGGGAAATAGAAAATAGTTTCCGAGGGAGCTGAATCAGGTGAATACGGTAAGTGATGAGGCTTCACTTTTGGCCAAGAAATTGATAATCGACGAATGACGAGAAGGTGCAGTATGCTGCAACAACTGCCAACATCGTGATATCGTTGAGAAGCACATGTTTCAATACAACATAACGTAATATTCAGTATTAATCCGTGTACCAGTTTGGGAGGTATCCGTCAAAAAGAAACGAGCATTGCTTTGATATTTTTACTTCTGAAGACCTGCTTAGTCAATCCGACGCTGAAAGGCATAAGGAGGAGAAGAAGAAGAAGAAGAAGAAGAAGACCTGCCTTTTGCATTTCTTTCCTTAGGTAGAAGCCATTCAGCGCACTTTGACGCTTCACCAGTTACAATGGTATCATTTTATCCAGCGTCTCTAAGAATGTTTTGGTAACGCCCAATTCATTGCAATGCCTTTTCAGAAGACGTGCTTTTTTATATCTTTCCTTACGCGGAAGCCATTCAGAATTTGGATGCTTTGTTTCTTGAAAATACAAACCATGCTTAAAGAATTGCAAACGTTGTATCGTATCGGTAAAACTTGTGTTACGAGATAATTAATATTTGTATAGTGATGAATTTTGTCGATCTGATATGCTATCAGTAATAGTCCGCAGTCCTTGCAATCGTTATCAAGTAAATAATGCACGTTAAATATAAGAAGTTTATGTACGAAATTACGGTGGTTGTACGGCAGTGCACTAAGCAGTAGCATGTCATCGGGTAAGAAGTATCACTACGGCTCGGTGCGTGATCCCCTTCAAGACTCAACGGTAAAATAAGGGTGAAGGAGCAAAGAAAGAAGGAAGAAGAAAAGAAGTTGTAATGTTCTACGATTGGAAGATTTAGAAGCTACCAGAGCGATATCCTGGCACGCAAGCATCAAGAATATGTGTGTGGCCTGGTGGTAGGATTCAAGCAATAAAAAGGATTTTTTAGAAGTAGTCTTCGGTTGCAATGGGACCTCATCAATTTTCAAAAACTAAGGAGATATTCAACCGGTGAATGTACCCCACACGTTGGATGGTCATTTGCAAGCTGCGTAAAGTCGTGCCCAACAATGAAAGCGAAAAAGAAATGACAAATAATAATTAGTAATAATAGTGTTGAAAGGGGTTATCAACACTCAACAGTTAAATAGGATGAAAGAGCATAGATAGAAGGAAGAAAAACCAGAGCGATATCCTGGCACACGAGCATTTTAGAGTATGTGGTCTGGTGGTAAAATTCAAGCAATAAAAAGGATCCTTTCATAAGTACTCTGATTTGCAATGAGATCCCATTAACTTTCAAAAACTACGGAAAACCAACTCAGGGCAGTAACCGGTGTCTTTATTCCAGACATTGGATGGTCATTTGCAATCTGTATAAAGTCAGGCTCAACAATGAAAGTACAAAGGAAACGATAAATAATAATTAGTAATAAGAGTGTTGAAAGGGATTATCAACACTCAACAGTAAAAGAGAATGAAAGAGCACTGATGGAAGGAAGAATAAAAGAAATTGTAATGTGTTATACGATTGGAAGCTTTAGAAGCTATCAGGGCGATATCTTGGCACCAAAGCATTTATTAGAATATGTGTGTGGTCTGGTTGTAAGATTCAAGCAACAAAAGGGATCTTCTCAGAAGTAGTTTTGAGTTGCAACGAGATCCCATCAACTTTCAAAAACTATGGGGATAACCAACTCAGGGCAGTAATCTTTGTCTTTACCCCAGGCATTGGATGGTGAATTACAATCTAAAGCCAGGCTCAACATTGAAAGTAAAAAAGAAATAATAATTAGCAATGGTGATGGTGGTGGTAGTGTTGAAGGGGGTTATCAACACTCAACAGTTAAGGAGGATGACAGAGCAAATAAACAAGGAAGAAAAAAGGAAGTTGTAATGTTACACGATTGGAAGATTAGAAGCTACCAGAGTGATTTCGATTGGAATTAAAACATTTTATTCCTTCCTTCCTGTCCTTGCATTTCCATTTCCAATCCTTGACAGTTATCCACCACTTGTAAATATTCCTCCATCTTATCCCAACCATCATCACCTATCCTTCCTTTCGCACTATCAATGCTGAAAGCAACTTTATAGAAAATCAACGTTTCAGAAATACTTCATTCCACACATTTATCCTTCACCTTGATCAATGTACCTCCTATTTCCACTTCCTCGGTTATTACGATTTCCATTACTCCACAAAACTTCGTGCGCACATACGAATATAAATTATCGAGCGCAAAGAATTCTCCACCAATTACGGGAATTATGAACGAACGTGGCAGATATGATCGCGGAAAATTACGCGGTGTTAAAATTTCTTTTTCCCCACGCAAACGGTTCCTTACTTAATTATCCGATCACGCAATCCCGGATTTTCTTTGTCGGGCAACGAATTACAAGCCAACAGAAACTGGAAAATGGATCCTTGAAATTTTCCAAGATCGTCAATAAGTCGTAAATTGTTGATAATTGAAAAAATATAGAATTAAACAATATATTCTTTTAATATCTCTTTCGAGCCGGCCACCGTGCCTCGTTTCGAGCTTTAAATGAAGACATCAAGTATATGTAACTCTAAAGAGAAACTGCCAACTCATTTTACTTAACTACGTAGGAAATTAAACGTCAGAGTTATAAATGAAACGTTCTACATGCTCGCTCCAGGAAGGGTGATTCCTTTAGACACGTATACTTCCTTTCTATTTTCGGATAAATAACGATACGTAAATTTTATCAATTTCGAATTCGCGATATCGGCGATACAACGCCATTACATTTCATGTCATTGTGTCCATTATCTATTTACGAAAGTGCTGGAGGATTCTGATGTTTCGATAGCAAAAATATAAGCTGTTTACGAACAGGTGCATCCGATTTCTTTCGGTTGAGGTTTGTAACTGAGAATTTTATATAATTATAGCATAATAACTCGGCACCCCACACTACTTACTAACGAATTTACTCGGGACACGTGTTTCGCCAGCGAAGAAGTTGGCTTCGTCAACCGTCTCTTACTAAATATTTTCAAACTTTTATTTTGTTATATAAATTTTATTTTGTTGTATAAATAGAAATTAGTTTCACATGAGAGAGTCAGATATAATCTAAAGAAAGGAGAAGACAATAAACATGATGATTAAGGCTTGATAAAAGAGTAGATGACGTGTTATCATTAAGTAGTATAAATCGACCTTTGCCTTCACTTACGTGCAAGGGTCGACATTAATATTTGGAGAAATAAGGGCGTCAGTCCGATTTACACTACTTAATGATAACACGTCATCCACTGTTTCATCAAACTTTAATGATGATTGATACAAGGGGCGCCTTTTGCGTTTTTACAAACAACCACTAGGTGGCGCTATTGAGATGTGTCACTACTATTTTCGTAAAATTTGACATTTCTTATTGTGACAGCAGTGGTAGCTTCGAAATTGACGTATTGATTTGCTTACAGTGGACGTTTAAGAAAAGCAATTTTCTACAGGAATAGAAATTTCACGTGAAGGTTTCCGTTGCTTGATTTTTGACGCCCCTAGTAAAGGCCTAACTCAACAATAACGCATAGAATTGCTTTGTTCAACTTTTGGTAATGAAGTACCACCAGAAAACGTTTAGAATTTTTTCTAACTGGTCTTACGAATTTGGTTGTGATCGTCCGTCCGTCAGTGATGAATTGGGTGGAGGTAGATCAAAATCGGTTGTTATTCCAAAAAACATTGTTGCTGTGCCCAACATGATTGCAGAAGATGACTTACACCCAAACAGAGGCATTCTTAGGCATATCGAAAACCGCCATACCTTCGTTTTTGCATGATCATTTAGCTGTGAAAAAGATGTTTTCGATGGATTCTGGATAATTTGACGCAACCTCAAAAAAGGGCTCGTAATAATTGGTGTAAAGAAGTGCTCAAGAAATTCAACCCGAGGAACTGCAAAATCCGGATACAACATCATAAACTTGGATATATTTGTATGAACCGGAAACTAAGCAACAGTTCACTATTTGGGTGTTTTCAGATGACCACCAATTTCCACAAAAATTGTTCGTTCATGAAGCACTTCCAAGAAAATGATTGCTTGTTTCTTCGGTTGTACTGGACATATCGTAATCATCCCTTTAGCAGGTTGAAGAACAGCTAGTGGTGAACGATATACAACGATTTGTTTGCCAGAAGTTATTGACGAAATCAGAATAACCAACCAAGAACATCACATCAATCACATGCAATATCATGAAAATGCCAGCTTTCACACAGGATGTCAAACCATTGATTATTCGGAGGAGAAAGACATCGAATTAATCACCTGATTTATCGCCTAACGAATTCCTTCTGTTCTCGAATATCAAACAAAAAATGGGTGGACAACGCTTTTCAGCATTTCATCATCTCATGAAGAACCATGTTTTTGAGATACCAAGTACAAAGTGGAAGAAATGTTTAGAGAATTGGTTTGAACGCCTACAAAAATGTACAAATCTTGAAGGCGAATATTTTGGAAAGCACTAAAACAGTTTGCTCCAAAAATTTATTCTCTTTCCTCGTTTTTGTAACAACTTAAAAGGCGCCCATCCGGGATTTGAGGAGAGGAGAGAATATTATTCTCTCTTCTTTCCTCGATATTTTACTTATATTTTTGGCTTGTCAGGTACCCACGACTCTTGGACGTTACTCGGCCGAACCTCTCAAAATAAATTGAGATCACTGCTACAGTCTCGACCAAGTATCGAATCCGGTAGTTTCCGCGCCAGAATTTGACGCATTTTCCCATACCAGGTCATCGATGCACATGACCTACGAAATTAAATGAGAACTGAGCGAAATTGAAATCTTAAATCATGAATATACACATCTCTCATTGAAGTGGAGGAAAGCAACCACAAGCAAAAAGGCAAGACTGGGCATAAAGGACGAGAAAGAAGAAAGTCAGATAGCTAGAAACTTTTGATTATACTAGAAAAAATTGTATTGAACAAATAACGGCATTATTTTCGTATGATCATTATTTTGAAAAGCAATAGAAGCACCCTTTGTTCCATAAAATGTCTTCTCTTTCTTTGAAGCCTTTTACCAGGTGCAACTGGTAAAACTTAAAAGGCGCCCATCCTGGAACTGAGGAGAGAATATTATTCTTTATTTCTTAGTTTTGAAACAACTTAAAAAGGTGATATTTATGCCATTATGAAGCTTGAAGACATAAAATGCAATTTAGTTGTGGATGAACTAGCCAAGGAAGGTATAAAACAAAACTTCCTAGGACCAGAACCTGAATGCGGGATAACAAAGAATTCTGTTAGATGGCAAATCTAGTTATGATTAGAAAGAAAACATCCATAGAAATGTGAATTTGACTGAAGGTCTAGGCTAGACGCTATATTATCGGCTAACATGAATAGAAGAAGCAAAAGAAACATTAAGATTATTACCGGTCATACTAACCGGATACTGCTCCTTGAAGAAGCGTCTATGCAACATGGGAATGGTAAGTGAACCGTCGTGGTGAAGAAAGAGGAAGCTAATATGCATGTTATCTGCTCCTGTGAGCAACTAAATGGACTCGGGCAGAAGCATTTCGGGAAGGACATAGTGAAGCCTACAAGAATACTCAGGCTTTTCTTGGGCATGCCAATGGCCTTTGTGAAGGGCACGAGATTGCTCGAACGCAAATGAGAGTGTTACTGAGCATACCGATTTAATAAAAGCGATTTAACAAGACGCTTGGTCCATCAGTATGCAACTCTAAAAAGAAATGAATGAGGAATGAAGGAAAAGACATGTAAATAACCATTTAGATGTCTTTTCCTTTCTTTGAATTCTTCTTGTTCTTTTGTTGTAAGCGATGGATACTGAAGAAAACAAAAATATCTAAATGCCCTCGCATAACTGGAATATTATTTTATTGTCTTACAAGCAATTACGTTGATCTTAATTATTACCACGTTCCTACACGTTAGTCCTTTTAATTTTGACATGTCGAGCCACTTTTCTTCGCGTCTTCAAAGCATTCGCCTTAGCTTCCTGAGCAGCTAGGCACACCTTCAGCACGGCCTTTTTCGTATTTTGCAAATCGACCCTAGCGTTTTCCAATCGCTTCGTCAACAGATCCTTATGATCCTTGACGTGCTCGATGATCTTTTCCTTCTCGCTAATTTCATCTCGCGCCCCAATAGACGCTTGCTCGGCGTTGGCCGCATTCGCTTGCGCCACTTGAAGGGCGTTATTTAAGATTTTCAACTCGGCCTGCGACTGCTTCGCCGTTTGGATGACGGCATGAAAAAGGGCTTGTCCTTGCTGTAAGCTACCGCTTTGTTTTCGAGCTACGTCCTCGGCTTCGTGGACTTCTTCCCTTATTTGTTGGACGACCGATTCTTTTCCGGCGACGGCGGCTTCGGCGGCTTGCGTCGCCTCCCGAGCTTTTTCGGCTAGTTGCAATCTTACCTGTTGGGAGGCTTGTTCGCCGGCTAATTGTTGGGCTTCCGCGGCGGCGGTTGCTTCCTGAGCGGCTTTCTCGGCTATACCGAACGATCTTGATTCGAAATTATTCAAGTCCGTTGCTTCGGATGTCTGAGGGGAAACAGTGCGCGCTTTGCTTGTGGAATGGTCAGCACAAATCGGTACGATTAATATAAATCCCACCAGTAAGAGCGAGTTCATTGTTGTAGGTCATGGGATTTTAAGAAACCATCGATATGATGTATAATGTCATACGCCATCGCACCTATCTCGCTACATTTACAAGTAAATTAAAGTCAAAATGAATATTTCGATTATGACATATATGTATATGTATGTATATTTTGACAATTTGACAAGTTGCAACTTAACGAAGAAAAATTTTCTTGTTATTTTTTGCAATAAATAATAAATTTAAAATGATTTCTTTTTTCTTCTTCTATTTTCAGAGTGTGACCAGACATTCGTGAGCAGACCCGGAGGTCCTCAAAACGGTACCTTCCACGCGCCGGAATTCGTTAATCCTTGGAGCCATTCTCGCCAGTGCATCTATACATTTCTAGCGGTACCAGGACAGCGTGTAGAAGTCATATTTACTAGTTTTGCTCTGAGAGGGACTCCACCCGAGTAAGTATTTACGTATCGTAATAAATATTAATTACGGACACCATATACAAACATATAAACATTACACATACATACATAAATTCTACAATATTATACTTCTATAGTCTTGCGGATAGAGATGTGGTGGGAGTTGAATCCTAGAACCTTGCGAATACTAAAGATGATTTGAGATTTGAGAATTTGAATGGTTTGCAAGCCCGTGCTACATTCGAGGGCGTTTGACCCTAAAAACTGTTAGGCCCTATAAACATTTGCGAAACATTAAGTTTGTTGATGATGCAAGGATTTGGCCAGTGCTTAACTTGCACCAGGAGTCACAGGAGTGGGAGCGAGAGCATTACAGTGACCATGAGATCAAATAAAATAGAGCGTGAGGCGTGTAAAGCATGACAAATACGTCTGTCTACACGCCTCACGCTCTATCGTACTCGATCCCTTTCTCACACAAACGCTCTTGATTCGTTCTCGCTCGCGCTCTCATGATTCCAGACTCAAGTTAACCACTGACCGAACGCATATCCAAGTGGTGAGTTTTTGAATGAATTTAAATGATTTGCAAGTCTGTGAATTATTCGAAGACGTCGTATCTTCAAAACTGGTAAACTATGTAGCCTAAAATTTTGTCAATGATATGCGGGAGTGGGAGTGAGAACGAATAAAGAGTATTACTGTCACCAATGAGATCGAATAAGACAGAGCATGAGGCGTGTAAAGCATGATAGATACGCCCACATACGTCAGACGTCCTATCCTATTCGATCTCATTCTCAAACTAATGCCATTTATTCGTTCTCGCTCGCACTCCCATAATTTGAAACCCAAGTTAACCACTGACCAAACGCGTATTCAAGTACTAATTTTTTAACGGTTTTGAATGATTTGTAAGCCTTTGCATCATTGAAAGGTGTCGGAATTTGAAACTGATAGCCTCTGTAGTTTAACATTTTGAAAAATGTAAGTTTGTTGATGATACACGGGTTCGGCCAGTGCTTAACTTGCACCTGAAGTGGAAGCGAGAACGAATAAAGAAGATTACAGTGAGAATGAAATCGAAAGAGATGAAGTGATAATTTTTTAATGAATTTGCTTTGCAAGTTCGTGCATCATTCGAAGACATCGTATCCTCAAAATTGTTAAAACTGTGCAGCCTAAAATTTTCTCAACGATATGCGGGTTCGGTCAGCGCTTCATTTGTGTCTGAAATAACGGGAGTGGGAGCGAGAACGAATAAAGAGTGTTACTGTCACCAATGAGATCGAATAAGACCAGAGCATGAGGCGTGTAAAGCATGATAAATACGGCCAGACACGCCACACATCGTATCCTACTCGATCTCATTATCAAACTAATGGTATTTATTTGTTCTCGCTCGCACTCCCATAATTTGAAACTCAAGTTAACCACTGGCCAAAAGCGTATCCAAGTAGTAATTTTTTAATGATTTTGAATAATTTGCAAGCCTGTGAATCATTCGACGGCGTTGGATCCTAAAACTGTTCAAGCTTCAAACTTTGGTAAAATTAAATTTATCGACGATGTACGGGTTTGGCCAGTGCTTATCTTCTGGTCTGGAGTCACAAGAGTGAGAGCGAGAGCGAATAAAGAATATTACAGTGACCATGAGATCGAAAAAGATAGAGCGTGACTACAAGCCCCACGCCCTATCGTATTCGTATTCTAATGCCTGGATTCGTTCTCGCTCGTACTCTCGTGATTCCAGACTCAAGTTAACCACTGACGAACACGTCCGTAAGTGGTATTTTTGAATGATTTGCAAAGCTGTTTATCACTCGAACGAGTTGCATCCCAAAGGTTGTTAAACTCTATAACTTAAAACTTCGATTTTGTTTAACTTGCGTCTGAAGTTACGGTAGTGGGAGCGAGAATGAGTACAGAGCTACTTACTGTCAGAATGAGATGATGAAGACAGAGCATGAGGCGTGTGAAGCATGATAAGATGCGTTTGTCTACACGCCTCACGATCTATTGTACTTGGTATCTTCCTCACACTAATGCTATTTATTCGTTCTCGCTCGCACTCCCGTGATTTCAGACTCAAATTAAGCACGGCCCAAACCAAAACAGCAGTGAAAGATGGAGCGAATAAAGAGCACAACGTTGACAATGAAATCGAATAAGATAACGCGTGAGGCGTGTAAAGCGTGATAAGATACGCCTGTCTATACACCTCATGTCCTATCGTACTCGATCCCTTTCTCACACTAATGCTATCGATTCGTTCTCGCTCGCGCTCTTGTGATTCCAGACCCAAGTTAAACGCTGACCGAACACGTATGCAAGCGGTATGTTTTTTATGAATTTGAACGATTTACAAGAGCCTATGGATCATTGAAGGAGTTGGACCCCAAAAACTGTTAAAGTCTGTAGTTTAAAACTTTGCAAAAATTGCAATTTGTTGACGATATACGAGTTCGGCCAGTACTGAACTTGGGTTAAGCTCCTGCCGATGGATCGAAGTCCAAGTCGAAATTTTGTTTTATGTTTCTTTGAAACATTTCGAAACATCATCGCCAATTCCTGTACCATTGCTATCGAGTACATTGCAAAGATCTTCCATAACGGAACATTTAGCAAGTAATTAACGCCTAAGAATACGTGTAAATTCGGACATTTTCGGTGGAGTTCAAAAGTGACCAAGAGGTAGATGTTAAGGCATGACTGTGTTAGGCCAATTTTTTTAACTTTTTACGATACGTACTTCTATACCTCAAAACAAATCGATTCAAGAGATTCGGGCACGTTTGAATATTTTCAATTCGACAGGTTCAGGATTCGTCCCGCCTCTATCTTCAGGACAAAAATTGATTTCAAGTCCGTAAATAACTCTGTTCTCGGTGTAAATGTGTAGATCATAATAATACGAGGAAGTTGTATTACTTTTTCAAGTACATTTACGAGTGACGCTGCAAAAATTTCGAGAAAACATACAAAAGCGCATTTAGGCAAGGAAATAGTTGTGTATCAATCGGCATTTATCAATCGACGATGATACTATCATCAGTAACGTTGATAAATTGCTTCGAAAAAGTCATAAACAAGCCAGATTTCTCAGATTCGATTTATCTTTAAATAGCGCTTCATTGGAGATCGTTGCTCCGTTTCAGGATCGAACGAATAAATCCTACTTTCGGCACCTAAAATCAGATAAATGTTTGTGTCAAAATCGTTGACACCTCTTTCATACCAATTATCATCCATTCCTGAATATAACCCTCTCTTAGAGTAAGAGAATGTTAGCCATATTCCTACCTCGTTGGCCAGTATGGGTTCATAGAATGTCAATGGGAAGTGATACTACTTTTTCTCAAAATTATGTTTGTTATGTTAGGTTAACACGCCTGCATCATTTTGACTTTTTCCCTTCAAATTTGGACAAATTTAAAGGCACTAAAATATGGATCTAGTTCGAGTACCAGATTTCCGAAATTTATGCAGCAACATATAAAAACGCTACTTTATTTATCAAAATTATGTTTGTTATGTTTACGCAGCCTCAGCTTAACACGACTCCATCATCTTGACTTTTTCCCCATCATATTTGAACAAATTTAAAAGCACTAAAAGATGGATCTAGTTCGAGTACCAGATTTCCAAAATTTATGCAGCAACGTATGAGAACCCTACTTTATTCATCAAAATTACGATTACACACACACAGCTTAACACGACTACACCATCTTAACTTCCATCCTTCAAATGTGGATAAATTTAAAAGCACCACAAGATGGATGTGGTCCTGTTAAATCGCCACAAACAGAGATTATAGCAATTATACTACATATGTCGAGCCACTTTTGCACATTAAACATCACACTCAATCAGTTCCAATCACTTCAGATACTTTTTAATGACTTGTAAAATATTGGCTTTTACGTGTAGATGTTAATGTAGCCGGACAGACGCATTTGTTATATGTATGTGCGTGTTATGAGAATTGGCCAGTTTGTTAAATAGGACGGATTTGCAAGATAATTGTTTCTTATTTGTGTACATATTAAACTGGAAACTTAAGTATTATTTCATGCGTACTCTTCTGCTGCATTCGAAAATATATACATATATGTACACTCGCGGAAGCCCTAAATGTCCGCTTTTTGAGCGCATACGCCTCGATTGTCAAAATCTAAACGCCCGTCCTAAAACCGGCGAGGTTACTATCGGTTGATCCGTACGAAATAGTTGTTTAAAGTCGCAAATTTTATTGTATTGAATTTTCTACTTTAAAGAGCTGTTTCGTACACGCCAATCGATGGTAACTTCGCAGGTAGACGGTGTTGGGACGGGCGTTTAGATCGTGACAATCGAGGCGAATGCGCTCAGGACATTTAGAGCTGCCATGAGTGTACGTACGTACGTAATAATTTCATTCGGGAAAATTTGAAAGGAAACGTCAAAGGAGGTCAATTAATTAAATCGATATATCTGCTAGTAACAATTTCAGAATATTTGCACGTATTTACGCGAGGACGCAGCAGGAAAGTATTATTTACAGCGCGGGCAGCGGTAGTACATAGACGATATCGCAGTGCCTCCGCGTCATTTTCATTGCACGTGCGATGCTCTTGTCACGTGTTGTTGACTGATTGTTCTTGTGTTGCTGCTTCGACAGTGGAGCTGCAGTGGGAGACCTCCCTGCGTGAGTACTACGACCCATTTTCTCCCCTATAATGACCTCCCCTTTTTCTATCTGTACTAACTAAAAAAATTCGTCCTATTAATTACTACTATACACCGTCGCTGTTAATAAATCTTCGTTCCTTCTAGCGAAAGTAAATCTAACTACAAAGATGGACAGAAACCGTACGTAATAAAGACGGAAAAAATCTGGAACTATCCGGAAAACTTTGGGTGAGGGGTGCTTATTGATGTAATAAGTAACGTCTGTAATAGGATTCGGATCAAATGTGGAAATTTTTAAAGAATGTTTTTTGTGGTACAAGCTGAAGAATGAGTTCGGAGAAAATTTGTAGTCATGTGACTGCGAAATGGCTGTAACTATTTCGCGCGTTTTACGAGGTCTGTTCAAAACGTATCTGACCTGCGAAAGTAATAAAGCGAATGTGATGATGTTTGGTTGGGAGTTGTGAAGTGCCCTAGTGCGCATGTACGTAAAATATCCGGCAATGGTAAGTAGACTGGGCAGATATGCGGTATGATGAGTCATCTGTCATTGTCACAATGTAATATACAACAGAGGACCAAGGACAGATGACTCATCATACCGCATATTTGCCCAGTTTTGTGGTAAGTACGTGAGTGCCGTAGTGTGCTGATGGTTCGTCGTGTTTGCAAATTTTACGAAATGACGGAACGACTGGAGTGACGCGACTGCATCAAATTTTGTCAGAAACTTGGTAATACTCATTCGGAAGAATCAGCAAGCTTTCAGCGACGATGCCATGGGTACTACACAAATCAAGGAGTGGTACAATCCGTTCAAAGACGGTCGACAGTGACGCACGTTCTGGCAGACTCTCTCGCAAGCCGAAACGACAAAACCATTCAGAAAGTTAACGCCTTGATCCTGAAGGACTGTGGTATCACTATTACAGAATTGTCAGACGAGATTGGGATAAGCATTGATTCCGTGCATGTTATTGTGAATGATGATTTGGACTTCCGGGGAAGTGTCTGCAAAATTCGTGCCGAAGTTGCTAACGGTGGAGCCAAAGGAACTGCGTGCTGAAATTGCGCAGCACATATTGGTCATGCGACTTCATGAAGACTTTTATCGCTGGTGATGAGTCATGGATTTTTAGGAATGACCCTGAAACAACGGTGCAGTTTTTCAATGGAAACATCCAACATCTGCGAGGTCAAAGAAAGCAGTGGAAGTTCGAAGTGATGTTGACAGTTTTCTTAGACTATCGTCCAGTGGTTCATCATGAGTACGCTCCTCACGAACAGACCATTAACAACGAATATTGCCAGCGAGTCCTCCGTCTTCTTCGTGATGCCATTCGGCGCAAGAAATCTGTGGACAACGAGAACTTGGGCAATTGCAACATGCCAACGCACCGGCGCATTCCCCTCATCTGATTCAGACTAAACATGGTATCCCAATTGTTCGTCAGCTTCCTTATCCTCCCGAAATGGCTCTCTGCGACTTCCCAAGTTGAAAATGCCGTTGAAAAGGAATAAATTCGGTAGGATATTATGCAGAATGCGACGGAGCAGCTGAACCGCATTCCAAAAGCGGCCTTCCAGAGGTGTTTCCAACAATGGTAGTAACGCTGGGATAAATGTGTACGGTCCCAAAGGGAGTATTTTGAAGGCGATTAAGCTTTCACATCTGTAAGTGAACAGATTTTTTCCGGCCAAAAGGTCGGATACATTTTGAGCAGACCTCGTAGTTCAAAACGTTTAAACGTTTTCGCGTACATATTCCTGTTACAGTTTTACGTAAAGTGCAGCTTTTTCGCAATTGAAACATTTCCAAATTATCCCTACAATTAAATTGAATACATCAACGAATTGCTTTGTACTCAAATTTTCCCCTTTCCGAAAATGTACCATATGATCCAAGTGTTGGTTTGGGCCAGATGGTAATGTTACAATTCGTAAATACAATTTTGTAGTATCATATTCGTAAATTGATAATAATCATAAGTCCTATTATAGCCCATGAAGTGCCCATAGGTTTGGACGATTTTTAAATTAATAATAAGTACATCTTTATATTTAGATTTACATTCGACTTTCGCACCAAATCGCATGAGCTTTTGGTCATCACGCCCCATTTTAAATTATTCGTACATTTTATAATAAAGCTTACACGCACCATATACCTATGTATACATCATTAAAAATTATATATACATGCGTATATCGTACGATATATGTACTACGCGTGTCTCATTCGATTTTGGATCAAAAGGATCAAAATAGCAAAATAAAAGATGGAGTAAATGTTGACGTCGAGTGTCAGTCACGAACAAACCGAAAAAAACAAAGCGAATTAGAATTAAATCAAACATCATAAAAGGTAAGAATTATCGTAGTGGTGGTAATAGGGGAAACGAATTAGAATGCTCACGCAATGAAAATAGTATTGCATGTCCTTTTATCTGATGTGTTCGTGAGTGCTTGAATTTTATTTTATCGTAGTAGTTATTGTTGAAGTATGAGGTTTGTATGAAGGTTTCGTGGGTTCGAATTCAATTGAAATAAAAGTAGTCCCGGTCTCTATTATGAAAAGGATAAATTGTAATTTTGAAAATTACGACGACGAACAAAATCAAGATATGAACAACGTTTCCGTAACAACAGGCTTTAACCTGGGAAAAATGCGAGAAAGTTTCGGTTTTAAATCATTTCAGTTTGATACTCTTTTGGAGAGTTTTAGTATTGGAGGTTACAAATTGAATTGATATGGAGTCACGGGTACCACGTGCAATATGACTAGGTGAAATTCATCGATATTTTTTGTCATAACAAATTCACCACTGAATCGATGAAAATAAATGATATTCGCTGATGAAACTAATAAATAATTAAGCTATAATGTGCGGGCACGAGAAAATAGGAAATCAGGGATATGCCAACAGCTTTGTTAAATAAGTTTCCACGACCTCATATTTCGGAAGTGAGTTACCCGATCATAAACCTTTCTAACATGTAAGCGACTTGATAGCAGAAAGAATAAGAAAGAAGGGGCGATAAGCTGCAAGTTGAAGAATGGACCCAGATTGAAAAGTAAACAGAGAGGTTGATTACATTTTCCTTCGGAAAAAATTGAAGCTTTTGGAGTTAAGTCAAGTGAGTCACCCCATCATTTTACACCTTTCCAGCACGAACAAACCTTGGTAAGAAAAAGAAGAAGAATGAAGTTGCAAGTTGAGGAATTGGCCGAGATTGAAAATCAAACAGAGAAGTTGATCACATTTTCTTTTAGAGAAAAACTAGAAGCTCTCTCGAGTTACGTCAAGTGAGTCACCCGATCATTGAACACCTTTCCAGCATGAAGGAGACTTGCTAAGAAGAGGAAGCAGGGTGTAGTTGCAAGTTGAGGAATAGATCGAAATTGACAAGCAAACATTGAGGTTAATTATGTACATTGTCTTTTCAAAGAAACCTAGAAGCTTTCGCGATTCAAGTCAAGTGAGTTATCTGATCGTTTTATACCTTTCCAGCACGAAGGAATCTTGGTAAGAAAAAGTAGAAGGATGAAGTTGCAAGTTGAGAAAAAGGCTGAGATTGAAAAGCAAGTAGAGAAGTTGATCACATTTTCTTTTAGAGAAAAACTAGAAGCTTTCTCGAGTTACGTCAAGTGAGTCACCCGATCATTGTACACCTTTCCAGCATGAAGGAGACTTGCTAAGAAAAGGAAGAACGATGAAGTTGCAAGTTGAGGAATAGATCGAAATTGACAAGCAAACACAGAGGTTGATTACGTACATTGCCTTTTGAAAGAAGACTAGAAATTTGTCGAGTTAAGTCAAGTGAGTCACCCGATCATTGTACACCTTTCCAACATGCAGTAGACTTGGTAACAGAAAGAAAAAGCGTGAAGTTGCAAGTTGACGAATTGGCCGAGATTGAATAGCAAACAAAACGATGGATTACATTTTTCTTTGAAAAACTAGAAGATTTCTCAAGTGAAGTCAAGTGAATCACCCCATCATTTTATACCTTCCCAACATGGCTTGGTGACAAAAAGACGAAACCAGAAGTAGCAAATTTAGGAATAAGGCGGGATTGAAAAGCAAACAGAGAGGGTGATTACATTTTCCTTTGAAAGAAACTACCAGCTTCTTCGAGTTACAGAACGAGAAGTTTAAGCCGGTTTTAGCTTCCTTTTAACATGATATGATATGATATGATTTATATCATTAAAATAGTGTACATGAAAGGGACTTTGTGACAAAAAGAACAAGAAAGAAGAGGCGGTAGCTGCAAGTTGAGGAATAGACCGAGATGGAAAAGCAAATTGGTTATAACTGCTTTGATCAGGCACTGGCTATTAAGGAAGGAAGGTGTTGAAGATAATGTGGAAAGAATCGATAGTTAATGGCAACTGTTTTCTTAGAAAGCTCGTAAGCCCTATCAAAATTGTGGGAATTTTAGGAGCTTATGAAAAGATTTCCTATCACAAAACTCTTTTCAGGTGGTAATGATTAATGCCTGATTGCATCGTAAAATTTAAGCCTGATTGAAATCTTGCTTAATTGTCGGCTTTGTTCGCTTGTGCTCTACCTAAACCAGTTAAGCTGTTCTTAAATTTAAGCGTTTGCTTCACCATGGCTTAAACCCTAATTAACTTTAGTCTCAAGGCAACGAACTTCAATAGCAGCCAGTAATTGTCAATTATTGTGTTGTAAATATCAAATATTTGATAAGTATAGTTTCTACGACCTCATTTTTCGGAACTGACAATCAATCATCCGATCATTTTACACACACCTTTTTAAAGTAAAAGAGATTTTGTGACAAAAAGAAGAAGAAAGAAGGGGCGATGAGCTGCAAGTTGAGGAATAGACCGAGATTGAAAAGCAAACTGGTTATAATTGCTTTGATCAAGCATTGGCTATTGAGGATGGTAAGTGTTAGAGATACTGTGAAAGGAATCGAAAAATTTTGGCCACTTTAGGAGCTTATGAAAAGATTTCCTATCACACAAGTCTCTTCAGGTGGTAATGATTGATGGCTGATTGCACCCGATTCAAATTTTGCTTAATGGTCAGTTTTGTTCCCACCTTGGCTTGAGCCCCACTTAAACTACTTAAGCTGTTCATAAATTTAAACCCGTGCTTAACAGTGGCTTGAGCCCTACTTAACCTTACGTTCAAATCATCGATGACCTCGATACTTAGAAGAGCTGACGATTTAAGAAGAAGATTCAAGAGACATCGAAGGTCAATAGGGACTAGTCATTGCATTGTAAATACATACCAAATGTTTGCGAAGTAAGGTTTCACAAACGAGTGCATGATAAGTAATGTAAACCGGTCTGACTCTGTCACCTCCCACCCTGAATTTTAATGTCGCGCCTCGCACGTAAGTGGGGACAAGCGGTGGAGTAACAGCGTCAGACCGGTTTACATTATTTAATGATAACTTATCCTGCACTCGTTTGTCTAACCTTAATGATAAGTATAGATCATTTAGTTACGTACTACGACATAATATCCAAAAAATTTGACATGACAACGTGGAAAGAGGAACTTGCAAAGAGAAGTCTGAAAATCAATATCAAAAAGACGAAGGTAATAATGCTTGGGAAAGAAAATGAATGAAAAAATGTAGAAATTGGAAGTGCGAAGCTGGAACAAGTGACAACGTACAAATACCTGGGAACCAACATAAGCAGGGGTGGAAACACACAAGAGGAAATCGATGAGAGAATAAAAATGCATCAGGAATGAATCACATCTGTGATCAACAAAAGGAAGTCAGCTAAAAACAAAGATGCGGGTGTACAAAAGTGTATTTAAACTTATCCTGACCTATGGTTATTAGCGGAAGGAATGGAAAAGGAAAATAAATGCTATAGACATGAAATATCTGAGAAGAGTCAAAGGACATTACGAAGAAAGACAAAATCAGAAATATTATTATGGGAGAACAAGCTAGAGTGGACCCGATTATGGACGTACTTGAAAAGAACGCACTCAAATGGTTTGGCCACGTGTGCAGAATGAAGGATGGAAGGCAGGTTGAAACAAGTATGGAAGGTAAGAGAACAAAGTAGATGAGGGCGAGGACGACCAAAGAAGGAATGGAATGACATAGTGGCAGAAATATTCAAGAAAAAAACATCACGTGGAGAGAAGCGGAGATAAAGGCAAAGAATAAAAGGGAATGGGCGAAATTTGGGCATGCACCAACAGACAACCAAATAGAACCTAACAAATGAAATGTGAAATGAACTACTACTAAGAACTACTTAACTAAATCGGCCTTAATCCGTAAGCGGTACAATGGGGGATGAGACTCATATTTCGCCAGGTGATTCCTTTCGAAATCCAAATCAAATTTGAGCTGATTACAAGCTGGGGACTAATTTCCAGATTTTCAGCGCGTGTTGTTGCACATTTCTATCTTTCTAAACCTTTTTGATGTTGTTACTGCATAATATTAAAACAAGTCTTGCGTATTTTTAGAATTGTATGCTTGCGCCAGATTTGTGCCAGTCTTATCTTTACGCCGGTCGTTATTACCCCTCTCTTTCTCTCTATCTCTCTCTCTCCACCCTCTTCCCATTTGACCGTTAATAAATTATCGTTTCCATTTGCAGTTGTATTCATGAGTATATGGACGTGTACGCGGAGGTGGTCCAGCCGGATCCTGCTGAGCTGATCAATTCGCCGTTCGGGGGCGCTACTGTGGTCCCATTCCTCCTAGACGGAGGGTCTCCTTATACAGGGCGATCGCGCTTGCATTCTACACGGATAAAAACGTATCGACGAGCGACTTATTTAGCGGCAGATATCAGTTCGTCAACGACTGTAAGTTTTACTGAAAAATGTTCCGTAATTTCCATAAAAATTTGAGCTCGTTTACGGTTCGTACTAGACGACAATGTTACGAGAAAGAAATCGCATACGGGACAATCCATGTCAAATCAATAAAAAAAAGGGTAAAAATGTTCTTGACCCCCTCCGATTTCGAGTTAAAAATCGAGAAAACAAGGTGTACGTAATTATATAAGGAAAAGATAGATTAAATGTTAAATGTCTGATCATGCAAAATTCGAAAATAATCATTTTTAATTTTTTTTTAAATTTCTGTTGTTTATGTTCCGAAATAAATCACCGAAATGTCGTATTGTTGATTACTTGATCACAGATTTCTGTACTTGAGGATTCTTGGCTAGTAAACAAAAATTTATCAGTTTTTTCATTTGCCGATTTAAAAGGAACTATCTGCAGAATTGTAAAATTATTGTTATAATTTATGACGTTCATAACTTTGTTATTCCATCTTATCCACCTGAAGATGCCAGCCTCGTTACTAGCGAAACACGTGTCACTAGATTTAATGAAATACTTACAAGGAAACACCGGTAACTGAGAAATTCAACATCCCCTTCCAAAAATTTGCACGGTTTCTTAATTTTTGTAAATATCTCGCAAACTATCACATAGATCAGGTATGGCCAACCTCCGGCCCGCGGGCCACATGCGGCCCTCGAGTAAGGTTTGTCCGGCCCGCTACTGAATTCTTTCGTTGCATATTAGCACGGCCCGTCTAAACTTAATTCATAATGAATCATAAGGATACTACAAAAATGTATATTTTTCAAGATTACTCACAGCATAAAACTTCTACAAAAAAGGTTGCCCATGCCTGACATAGATCTTTCTTTTTTTTTAGAATATAATTTGAAGTATATTACATAGTCTCAATGATGGCGCTAATTATTTTCGGAAAAATTAAATAAAGGGCGACCAGGCCTCCCTTGCCCACCTTTTTTAATAGTTTTCTTTTAAAACTGTTTATCACAAATAAAGTCGGCCTTGTGTAGAAAGCGGCGATGAATAACAAATTTAAAGAGTTAATAGTAAAGATATTAATAAACGATAATAAAGTTTCAAGTATCATTGATTGATATACATAGATAAGTGTCGTTCTAAATATTAAATACTTTGAATTACTTATTATTTCGATAACGTTTGGAAGAAATACGAAATGTATTCAGATAAATATGGCCGCTAAAAAAATTGCGTTGTTCTTATAGCAAGGTATTCTTTCACTTTGTAGAGTTTCATCGAAATCAGAATTTCTCAGTTGCCGGTGTTCCCTTGGTAGTGAACATCAGTATCCACCTAAACACAAACTGTTCTGAAATTTGTATTTCACATAAGGAGTTAGCACCTCCTCCTATCCAACACCACAATCCACTGTTCCCTATCCTTCACCTGATTGCGAACGTATGGAAATAAATATTTCAGATGCATCGCACTTTTTGATTATTAACGAGAAACTCAAGTATAGATGTTTAGAAAATCGGATAGAACCGTAATATTTGTTTCTCCCGCGTGCCAAGACGTAAAACTTGTACAATTTCATTCTTTTCATTACAGCGGAATATGAAGTTGGTGCGCCGGTAGCGAATACTCCGTGCAGCTTCGTGGTTAACGGTGCGGCAAAACAGACGGGGGTGATTCTTTCACCGACATATCCAGGCGCTTACCCCAAAGCCCTTACTTGCTCGTACAAGTTCCTAGGCACCCTCGGACAGAGGGTTAGGCTAGAATTCAGGGATTTTGATCTATTCTTTGGTGGACCTCAGTAAGTATCAACATATTTTTGGAATTCTTTTTTAATTACTTTTTAAGTTTATGGAAGGTAGTTTAACATTTTCGTAACTCATTTGAGAAATTATGATCTAAATTAAGTAATATTTGCATTATACAGTAATATTTTCAAAAAGAAAACAAGTGTACATACTATCAAGCATAAAGAACAAAAAAGGACATAATGAAAATCTCAAGGCGAAATGATTACTAAGTCATCGGAATGTATGTTTGGAGTTATCCAATCAAATTAAACCGGAAGCTTTAGTTTTGAATTACCAAATTATATAATTTTCCCTTGGGCGACGAGTGTCGATTAATTTTCGTTTGTCGTTTTTCCTTCTATTGTTCCAGCTGTCCTTTCGATTACGTGAAGGTGTACGATGGTCCTAATACGACCTCTGCAGTAATAGGCACCTACTGCGGGCAACAACGCAACCTGGTGCTGTATTCCTCGGAGAATTCTTTGTTGGTCACCTTTGTGACCCTTTCACGCACTGCCAATACTCAGAACAGGGGTTTCAAGGGCATCTTTGAGTTTTCCAACTCTTTCACAAAATTAGGTAAGTACCAAACGATTTTCTTGAAAGCTAGTTAGTTTATTACGAAACTCGAATGCATTGCTATGCTTATTACCGACCTGGTGAGCGGGATTGACTTGATGGTTAACTGAAGGAAATATTCAATACGATAACAAACAAAGTCCGTACGTGCTCGCCAGTCTAAAGAAAAATGTGAAAACTTCGTGGTTATGTCAGGAATTGCTACGCTGTGACACTAGTAGTAGCGAGAAGAACCTCTTGGTAAAGAATTTGAGGCTTCAATTTTTAAATAAGCATCTGCTTGCTTACGAAGTACAGACGCTCAAAATTTCAGACTCGTAAAGAGTTAAGAAGTTAACCAACATTTCCTAATATTGGATTATTATGAAGAAAACGGGAACAACCGTATCCGTTAAAGTAAGGTGTTAAGTAAAGAGCTGAAAGTTGAATTTCGGAGAACCGTAGAGTAATACCTTACATTATGCTGGCCAATTTATTATGAAATTTGTGGTTAAATAGGGTAAATCAGAAATTTCAGATTTTGGTTCTTAACTAACCTTCTAAAGGTCACAAAACGAACGCGTCCTATATGACCGACCCGTAAAAGTTCACAGCTCAACCAACAAAGTTGAGAATTTGTATTTGCTGCGATTTTAGTATAACCGGCACGTATTTTTTGGTATTAGGACGATTTTGTGTCATCGTGTTCCACAGCGACGAACCTCGCATACGTAATGCACAAAATATGTGAAGCTATAGATAATCGCGGTCAACTGGATGTCATCTATTTTAATCTCAGTTGTGCATTCGACAAAATTGATCATCAAATACTGCCAGAAAACAGTACGACTGGCTGTTTCCCAAATTTTTACGCTCATATTTAACAGAACGCATATACTTTGTGTACTACAATAACTTTCGACTCTTCAACTTTGTCGCCATCTTCGAGGTTCCTCAAGTGACGAAGGTCTGACTTGAGACCATTGTTGTTTCTACTCTTTACAGACGACTTATTGATATCTTTGACTTGCGACATGTTGACCTCCACAGACTATATAAAAATATTCTCTAATATTGACAGACTTGAGAATCTCTTCGGGATGGTTTTACTGCGATTGGAGAAAGGCGCAAGAGGAACTAATTACATCTCAATGCAAATAAATGTCACATGGTACTTTGTACCAGAAGGACTGAAAGTTCCCTTACAATATTACGGGAAACGTAACTGCATTGGCGAATAGTTTTAAAGACTTGGAAGTTCTGTTCGTCCAACGCCCAACTCTTGAGTATCGTATCGATCAACTGTGCTTATCTCCCTCTCGCTCACTTGGTCTAGTCACCAAGTTGCAGATGTAACCGGTATTATTGATAGGACCGTCAGAAAAAATTTGAAACAAATACAACTGTTAGAAAGTTTAAACTTGCCAGGAGATATTTTTCAAGGACTATTTTGCAAGAGTGTAGTTTGGTACCTCCGTGGTTGGAGAAGGCTCAGCGAGACGAATGTTTTACTAAAAGATCTAGTTTTGAACGAGTCATCATTTCACGTCATCGCCACCATAATTCTGATTCCACGCAATATTGATCGCGGGAAAGTCAATATTTGTCCCGTAATGCAAAAACTCAGTACCCCAAAAAACTTCATGTTTGAGCAGGTATGTTGGGTGACAACGTTGCAGAGCCATTTGAGGGCAATTTGAATGGAGCGGGATATTTGGATTTGCTGCGAACTCAAATCATTTCTGCAGTTCGTAATATTAACGCCGATTTTGATGGAATTTGGTTCCAACAGGACGATTGTCCCGCGCATAACACCATATTAGTAATGGAGGGTACGATGGAATGGCCATCTAGATTACCCGATCTGTGGAGTTATGTCGAAGGAAATCTTTACAGATTTGAGACGATGGGCACCTTGCAACAGTTGCACGAAAATCTTACAAGAATTTTCGCGACAATCTCTAGAATTCTATAAAGAGAGTGGTATTTCTGAACACTTTATAAAGTTACGTTTTGATGTAGCAACTTACAATTCTTATTTATTTTATTTATTTTGTCGATAATTATTACGTTGAGTAATTTTTGTTTGTAGTTTTATTAGAATTTTTCTTCTTTGTATTTTCAAAAATCATACCCGATTTCGCGGGGCACACTGACGAGTTTCGCTCACTTGCCAGTCTCTCTCCCTATATTGCGTTGTGAAAGGGACAATCGTGTATATAATAACTTGGTTTCAACTGTACTTGACTGCTAAACATGCTCGTAATGGCTTGAGCAGACACCAATGAACACCTGATGTAAAGTTGTTCCATTAACCTTTAGCATCAAACTGCGCGTTGACCTCGATAATCCTGTATACAGACCATTTAAAAGTATTTAGGGTTATTTTGGTTTGTGCAGGAAATTTGATTTGATGAGAATTTTTCGATCTCTTGTGTAAACATGTAATGGCAAATCAGAATTGATTTGAAGCTTTTAAAAAAGCTTACAAAAATGTAATCAAATCTTGAGGTTAAGGAATAGCATAACAATCGGACAGGCTACGACAACAATAACGACAGAAACAGAAATGAGCAGGTATCTCGCTCATGTCATCGCTTTGCTTCGTTTCATCGTCAAAATTCGGTATCTGAGTCAGTGCCCAAGAATGATGAACCAAGTCTAGCATATCTTCTTTTGAACTTCACCAGATTTTAACTTTTAGACTTATTCGTGCTGAAGTTCCAATCTGATATAACTGACGTGTTCCTATTTCGTAAGAAATATTGCTCGAGAAGATTTGAAGATTCTCGTTGCGTTTTCTCTTCAATTTGTTACCATCTGTGCACTATAAGGACTATCCCGTCGAACTTAAACTTTTTAAAATTGTTTGTTAACCGAGAGTAGGCTAACTGAAAAGTTGAAGCCTCAAATGTAGAAATGAGCGTGGATTATTACTCAAAATACGAGGGGCGCCTTTTAAATCATTTTCAAACGACCATGTGTCATTCCTAGAGTTTGTTAATAAGGTGGATGACGTGTTATCACTAAGTAAATTCCTCTGAATTTTATTATTCGATGCTAAGTTGTCATTGACAAGTTATAAAATTGGAAGGGTCCGATCTACCCTAATGATAAGACGTCATCCGCGTTTTTAACAAACTCTCATTACTATGTTCCTAAAATTTGACATTTGTTATTGTGAAGTTGACCGAGTACTTTATTTACAGTGAACGTTTAAAAAAGCAATTTTGTGAAGGAATGAAAATTGCGTGTGATTTTTACGATTCTAGTAAAAGTCTAACTTAACAAGAATGCATAGAATGGCGGAGAACGTCTCCGAAATATCGTTTGTGAGGTGGCTTTAATTGTTGGATAGTTAGAATTTGATGAATTTTTTCAATCGGTATTGAATGGTTCTTCTAATGTTTGCCTCGTACTAGCGAAACACGTGTCACCGATTTTGATTGAATAATTGTGGGGTGAGCAGTTCACCGATGTGGTGTGGTGTGGTGCCCGTAAATACACCACACTTCTTGCAATCACTATCATTAAAATATAAGCTGTAAATTTCAAATTTGTCTTCGATTGACCTAGAAAGGTGGTAGAGGTAATTCGAAAGATATAGATCTAATTACCTGAGTATCAACGAATGTATTTGCAATCCTGGTACTTAAGAAAACAGAAAGCGAAATCCTAGAGTGGTACGAAAGGAAAATATTCAGAGCTCAGTTTATGGAGGAAAAATATGTATAAGGAAGTTGGAAGAGATCCGACGAATTCGGGACACGCGTTTCGTCAGGAATGAGATCAATATTTTCAATAGTATCTTATTGGTCTGGAGATCAAAAGCAAGGGACAGGAAAGAATGGAAGAAAATAACACTGGTCGCCACTTTAAAGCATAGGGAACAAGAGGATTAGTTCGCCTCATCAAATAGAACTTCAAAAACGTCGTGAGACGTTAGCCATAGCCCAAAATGCTGAAAGGCTTGATGATGGCGATCTTATTCGTCACGCTGCTATCGAAACACGTGTCTCAGAATTAATTAACAATTGTGTGTGGTGAAGAGTTTGTCAATAAAATCTGGTGCCAGTGGTACTCCACTATAACCCTAGAAACCAGGTTTTCCGAAGAACGTTAGGTTAAAAAAACAAATTCAGGCGAAAGGGTAATTTCAATTGTGTGATAAAGAGTTTACCAATAAAATCTGGTACCACACACCATAACCTTTGGAATCATTATCAAGCTTTCCAAAGAACGTTAATTTAAAAAAAAAAATCAGCCAAAAAGGGTAGTTTTAGCCTTATTCTCGTCTTTTCAGGATTTCGCCGAAGTTCATGATTCTATAACCTAGGATGTGGTTATTCCCTTTATAAACGAAAAATATATCAAAAATAGCGAAAAAGTTAATCCCTTGGTAACTTTAGAATTATTCTAGAACAATTTCTGCCATTTTTCTAAAAGAACGAGGTTTTACGTCCGCCACGTTTCGTTGGCGTAGAACGTTATTAAGCCGGATTACACTTCGCTCGAAAACTATCTCGGCGAAGAGAGGCGACGAATAAAACTGAGCCCGAGATATTTCCTTCACGTACAAGACATCCTTAAATTATGTTACGCGTCCTGAATAAAGTGTTTCTCCCTTATTCCTATGTTTTGGGGGCGGAAATATATTCATATCATCTTGTATATGCGAATATCTGATTGCGCTAGTTAGAATGTTACGAACTTTTCGCGTTTGTCGAAATATTTCTCTGCTAATTTCCCCCACATACGTACCTACAATATCGATTTTCAATTCCGTATGTTCCGCTTGTTCCAGATTTCATAAGCAAAAACGACGGTGAACACATACGCGGATCGGAGTGCGACCAGAAAATACTCAGCAAAAAGGAATCGACAGGATTCGTATTCAGCCCTAACTATCCGTTTCCGTACATGCCTAAGCTGGTCTGTCGATACTTCATTTACGGCATGCAGGACGCCCAGCATTTGGAAAGGGTGCGTTTGGAATTTCTGCGGTTCGAAATACCGAAGGGAGCCAAGGGCGAGTGAGTATAATAAAACGAAAATGGTTAAAAATAAATATATAATTAACTCCGAAAACCGAATCGAATCGAATATTTCATAATTTATCAAATAAAATGGACGTTTACTTTGTAATCGAGGCCATCGTTCGATATATGTACATGTTTGTACATACATACACATAGATGTATGTTGTCGTTTATTTTGAAATGCAATTTAAGCTCGTGCGTGATCATCAACTCATATATCAAAATGTGTCGGGATTCGGTATGTTAACAGGCCATTTATTAGGAACTTATCATAGCGTTCGGTGATAAATAATAAACGGGAATAATTACTTCGCGGCCGCTGACGTATGCCGAGGTAGATTAATTGCCAATCTTCCGAGTACGTACTGTATTCTGCTAGTGGCTTATAATGTTCGCCTTCTGTTTCTGATTAATGAAATCAAATCCGATTGCAGATGTGATTTTCGTTTCCTTCCCTCTTTTATTTCTCACCGAAATACACAATGTCCAATGTACTTGGTGCTTATTAGCGGATTTGATGACCCTCCTCCGTGATTGTCCTGATCCTTTCACTTCAAAGCTCGAATTTTATTATTACTCAGAAATTTTCTGTTGGTGCCTGCTGACTACTAAGGCCAATTCAGCACATCATTGCAATTTTCTTCTTTCCCAGCAGTACACGGATTATTTCCGAGTTTAGGGTCTCCTCCTCCCTGTAGCCAGTATTGCCTTTTCTAAGCAAACTTTTTATGTAAACCAAAGTAAAAACACATTTGGTCGAATTTCACTAGTTTTATTTTGATTGCTCTAACAATTGTTTCGGTTGATTGATTACATACCATTCAATTCACTCAAAGAGTGGAATATAACTAAAAGTAAAGGTGCTACGCAATAATTTAGACTACTTTTAGTCATATTCCATTCTTTGAGAATGGTATGTACCCAAGAAAGAAGAGGACAAACTGGAAGCTTGGGAAAGAAAAGTACTGAGAAAGAGGGCGAATGGAGGAGAAGAACAAATGCTGAGGTAATGAACTTGTTCAGAAAACCAAGCCTTACAAACAAGATTTGGGCTTAAAGATTAAGATGGGTGGGACACGTCATTCAAATGCCAGAACGGAGATTCGTGAAGAAGAGGGTATCGGAGGCAGGGGAAGGAGGGAAAAAGAGCAGAGGACGCCCCGGAAGGAGATGGTTGGAGGTGGTGAAAAGAGATTTGGAGGAGATTGGAATAACGGACTGGAGGAATAGGGCACAAGATCGAAGAGAGTGGAAAAAAGTAACTCTGAAGACTAAACTAGAAGTCAGGGGTCTTCAAGACCTGTAGCGCTGACGTATATATAATAATAATAATAATAATAATAATAGCCTTTATTGTCCAACAGTTATAATTGAACCAATTACAGGACAACATGTTAATAAATAGAAAAAGAAAAGAAAATAGTGTATGCCAACTAAAGTAATAAAAATTCAAGTGAAATGATCAAAATTCTGTTGCATAATAAACTACATTAAATACTTAATATTATAGAGAATAACGTCTAAATAACTCATTGGCGTTCCGAGATAAGTGCGTGATCGGTGCTTTCTTCAGGGTGTTTGTTCTAGCTCTGGGAACCGAAAAGACTTCAGAGGAGCGAGTTGATCGTAGCGGAGTCAAAAAACCAATTTTACTTAACAAATGGGGTGAATCAGTTTCATTCGCAATAAGTTTTACCAGGAATCTAGCGCTGGAATCCCTCCTCCTATCAGAAAGAGATGGGAAATCATGACGATTTAAAAGGTCGACATAAGATGCGCCACGCTGGGTGTAAATTCGATCAATTCTCTTCTGTACACGCTCGAGGGTTAGATCGATTTCAGCGCAGACAAGTTATAAAAATGTTTACAGTTGCGGAAAATAAAACCCAGAGATTTAGAGGCAGCAGCAGAAACGGCAGCAACATGGAGATTAAATTTTAGTTTAGTGTCAAAGAGAACCCCCAAGTCCTTCACCGCAGACTCCCTAGGAATTGGAAACCCATTGATATTGTAATTGAAGATGACAGAGACATCGCATCTTGTGTAGGATACAGGCACAGCATTTATCGATATTTAATAAAATTTTGTTAGCAGAGCACCAGTTGCTCATAATTGTTAGATTTTCTTGAAGTTGCATAGCATCATTCACATTAGTAATTTCGATTGAATATCTTCAGATCATCAGCGTAGGCCAGGGTATTGCAATTTAGTAACGGAAACAAATCATTCAAATAAATGTTAAAAAGCAGAGGACCCAAGTTGGAGCCTTGCACAACCCCGGACGCAGCAGAAAAGGAGAAGGAACTGTGTCCGTTATAAGAGACATATAAGGTACGTCCTGATAGATAAGACCGCAAAAAATCCAAATGTTGAGTTGTGAAGCCGCAAGCATCAAGTTTCTGTAGTAAAAGATAGTGATCTAGTGCATCAAAGGCTTTAGAAAAGTCTGTGTATACAACTTCGACCTGCCCTCTCTCATCAATCGCCTCACTGATGAACTGAGTAATTTCCAACAGATTTGTTATGGTTGATCTGCCCCTAATGAATCCATGTTGATGAGGTGAAAGGTATGGTTTGATTTGATATAGAATTTCGTTATATAGCAAATGATCAAAAATTTTGGCGAAATTAGATAAAATACTAACTGGTCTATAATTATTGACGTTAGTGCGAGAACCACTTTTATGCACTGGAGAAATTCTACTAACTTTCCAAACACTAGGGAAAGTACACGTTCTGCAAGCTAAATTAAATATATGGGTAAGAGGTATACACAGGACATCGGCGCAGTCCCATATAAGAAAGCCAGGTAGCCCATCATGGCCAGAACTCATATCTGCTTTTAGACGTTTTATACTGGCAGCGACTTCAGTATATGTAACGATACCGAAATATAAATAAAACTAGTGAAATTTAGCCAAGTGTGTTTTTATTTTTCATTATTTTTGATTATTAATCACGAAGATGTTTCACCAAGAACCAACGGCTACATCAATAGATAGCATACCTATGTACATAGATGCTAGTTTACTCTTATTGTAACCATTTTGATGGCCCCTAATCCTTTATTGCATTTTAATTAGGCGTAAAATGGATTTTTCTTTTAGTCAAGTACTATGCTAAAAAAATGAATAATATCAACTTATTGTTAGAAATTTATTACCGAGGAATGGTAAATGGGCGGAAAAACTTAACATCAAACTTTGGTGTCTACCATACGCGCGGGGAGGTGTAGCCTATACACATCGATGCATGATTATACTGATCTTCTTTACTTCTTGCATTTTTTGATGACTCAGATATTTTCTGTTGGACTGGTAACTGCGAAGCCCAATCCAGCACGTCAGTGCCATTTTCTTCTTTCCAAGCAGTATTTTGCAAGCAAACCATCCAAAGATCTAAATGCTAGTAAACTCTTCTGATAGATTGTAACTATTTTGATGGTCTTTAACCCCTTTATTGCATGATTTCTTTTTAATTTGGTGTAAAATGGATTTTTCTTATCACCCTAGAAATTTATTACCGTGGACTGGTAAATAGGGGGAAAAACTTAACATCAAACTTTCGTGTTTTTACTTGGGGCGCGGGTAGGTGTAGCCTATACAGATCGATGGATGATTGTGCTGATTTCTTTACTTTTAAGCTTTAATTGTATGATGACTCAAATATTTCCTGTTGGACTGGTAACTGGGAAGGCCAATCCAGCACGTCAGTGCCAATTTTTTCTTTCCAAGCAATACACGGACAACTTCTGCGTTTAGGGCCTTCTCGTGCTGTAGCCAGTATTGTTTTTTCAAGTAAACCATCTTTGAGTAAATGGTAGTAAACTCTTCTGATACATTGTAACCATTTTGATGACGTTTAACCCCTTTATTGCATGATTTCCTTTTGTTAATTTGGCGTAAAATGAATTTCTTTTGTAGTCAAAAACTATGCAAAAAAGGTAATAATAACACTTTAAAAATATATTACCGTGGAATGGTAAATTGGCGGAAAAACGTAACATCAAACTCTGGCGTTTCTACCGGACTCGCTGGAAGATGTATGTATGTATGTATGTAAATTTTTCTTGCGTGAAAGTACTCAACCCTGAATGAATTTGACGTGTTGAACACGAATATTATCTTGCAAAAAATTGATTAACTCCCATTGCAAAGACACCGACGTCTTTTGTCCATTGGATAGGCGCCATCGCGTAATATAATAATAATTCACTAGGGCAAGTACGGCTGACAAATTTGTGCTGACCTGAAAGTAATGCCTCCATTCGCGGGTTTTTAGCAGGGATATACAAAGTATTGCTGTTTTCTTTGCCTATAGAACAGCAATACAAATCGATTTGCACTGCTCAAGAAAGACTTGCCTTTTCGACCTGCCTTTTCGCCTGAAAAAAACGACCATAAAGGACCCACCATTAGCAGAGCCTCACAGAAGCATCATTCCTCCACACAGATCAAGCTCGGTCTTCAATCAAAAACTTGGTAAAAGCTACGGATAAGAATGGACCATTCAAGTACTAGTATGAAATCTTCCCTCGTCTCAGTGAAGGCCAACTTAAAGAGAGCGTTTTTTGGGACCTTAGATTAAATAGCTCTTCAGAGACCCTGAGTTTGAGAAAGTTCTTTAAAGTAAAAAAAAACAGTTTTGGAATGCGTTCTGACCAAAAACTACAAGGAACTGGTCGAGGATATGTTCACTTTGTTTCATGAATTCGGGTGTAATATTTCGGATATAATATATAAAGATCCATTTTGTTGACTCCCGCTTGAATTTATTTTATTTTACTTCCAACGTACTGTAGACCATGTAAGGAAAATATCTATTTGTTACTTTCTATATATTTTTGTACTATCTTTCTCCATTATTTTCTGTCTTCCGCTTCGGCTCTCAAGCTTTCAACCCCCAACCTCTCTACATCCTCCAACATCCCGTCGCGGCACCTGTTCCTCGATCTTCTTTCCGTTCCTATTCTCTCCACATGTCCCAGTCATTTAATTCTCTGTGCCTTTACATATGCCACAATTCTGGGCTCCTGGTATAGTATTCTGAGCTCCTCGTTAGTTCCTCTTGATCATTCTTCTTCCCCATGCTTACCACCGTAAATCACTCTGAGCACTTTTCTTTCCCATCTTGCTAAAGTATCTTCCTCAGATCCTGAAATAATTAATACGTTGCATGTTCGCAACACCATCCAATGAAAGATTGAATTGTCTGTGAATATGTGCAATGTGTCGTATTTTTGTTGCGAGGAGTAGTCTCAGACTTTGATCTTTACCGGGTGTTTAAAGCCTTGCGCGGTAAATTTATTGGGGTGAGTATACCAAGCGTGGGTTAAATTGTAGACATTCGTCTTTATTCTTCAATCACATGTTCTTGTGTGCTTCGACACATATGATTGATCGCATGATAAAAGACCCGCTTGACCTTGCTCCAGATATGACCTGAATTTTACCAGCGTTGACATCTCTACGTTTTTAAAATAAACATCGCATACTGTCAGAGGTTCCCCAATCGTTCCTTGGGAAACTTGCGACATTACAAAAATCAATTTCGGCTTTCCCGTGATAATAGGAAAACATTTTCTCTTATAAATGTTGTTTTAGTTTTTTCTTTCGTTTTAATTCGATGCATTAGTTGTGAAAACCGGGATGTATTGGAATTTGTTTTCTTTTAATGCCATTATTAGAGAGGCGCTTGGCGTTCAACTCCTGTGAAATTGATCCCACGATTGTTAGAGAATCTACCTTCCAGCGTCGTGCTAGAGATCCGATTGCTCAACTCTAAATTTATGACATATTTACTGTGCTAATTGTATTATAATTTTTTACTTTTCAGGCCTTTCGGCGCACTCGGTATCTTAACGGATTTGTGCAAGACGTGCAAGTGTTTTGGAAAAATCGAAATATTCTTGGTTATGTTTATATATCAGCTCTACATGCCATGTAGGGCCTTGGTTTTTACAGTCATTACTAAGGTTTGATAAAAGACTGGGTGACATGTAATCATTAAGCAGTGTAAACCGGACTGACCGAAATTTGAATGTCGCGGCTTGCACGTAAGTGGAGATAAAGACCGGTTTACAGTATTTTATGATAACACGTCATCCATTCTTTTATCAAACCTTAGTCATTACTGCTTTCTTCAATTCTTCTCGGTCTATTGCCACCTCTCTCCAGTCACCAATTCCAGCTCTCTCGACGTCATACTTTACCATATCCATCGACCTTTTCTATTTCTCCCGCCTATTCCCTCTTCTAGCACCTTTTGACCTATTTTCGTTGTTCTTGGTTACCTGTAAACTGGGCAAATATGCGGTGTATGAGTTATCTCTCTTTTTTACAATGTAATATTATATTACAGAGGCCAAGGACAGATGACTCATCATATCACATATTTGCCCAGTTTATTTACCGCTCAATAATTTTATAATTTCTATATGTACGTATGTAGATTTACCAGGCTATGTTCTTCCATGTTCTTTGGATTAAGGCAATTTTGAGATGTGTCGTTAGAATTTATTGTACTAACATCACGTACTGAATTTTCGTTCAATTTCCAGCTGTTCCGACGGGTACCTGAAGATATATCTGAAAGGTCAAGAAACCACCGACTCGTACGATAAATTCGACTACGAAATGTGCGGCGACGAAAGCAAACCGTCGGTTGTAGTGTCGGACGGACCTCGGTTAGTCATGGTCTTTAGCAGTGGAGAACTGATGGGTCGAGGTTTTAAAGCCAACTACACCTTTGAAACTGGTAAGAGCGTTGATCCGAATAGATTGAATTAGTTCGGCTTGTGTAATAATTAGAATAACAGTTTGACCGTTCCGTGCCTTGATCGCGGAGGTACGAAAAGTGTTCAGAAACTTTCTCGTTTAAAGAATGATATCTCGAGTAAATACCCGAAACGTTATTCGCGTGGTAAAATCAATTATGTAGGATAAAATCCTCCACCTTTAATTGCCCGGATACGATCTACATTCAGAAAGGAAACACCGACAAAATATAATTAAACTCCGCTCGGCGTATTCAACGTAAGATTTACATTTACAAGATATGCAAATTGCCACGACCGACGCGCGATCAATGCAAAAGTGTGAGCGCGCATTAAATAGATTTATGAAAGCGCGAAATAGGGTGATTATCACTGTCGCGAGAAAAAGCGTTTGTAAATAAAATTTAATACTCGCGTGGCGCGATGTGACGGTGCGAAGCTCTCTCTCTCTCTCTCTCTCTCTCTCTCTCTCACTCTCTCTCTCTCTCACTCACACTCTCTCAATTCGAGTCGGTCGCTATGTTTGTGGGAAATGTATGCATATTTAATAATGAAGTATTTGCAGGTTTGGGAACAGATATTTAGATTGGCGGATTTGCATATTGTTGACGGGTTGATTGTAACATTCGTTTCGTGCGCAGGTTTTCAGCGACGATTAGATTCGTTTTGAGGTGGAAAATTATGAAAAATATCACCGATAGTCATGGTGCTGGGTATCGCTTTACTACTTCCTTGTTAGGATTTTCCAGTCCAGCTTGTACGAGGAGTTTGTAATAATTTTAAGTAGTAACTGGAAAAATTTAATAATTAGATCTGTAGTTTCGAAATGGAAAAACTAATCACTTCTTTAATGATTTTCATTTTTATACAAAATTATGTTTACGGATAGGGTGCCCAAATGTCCTGATTTTATCAGGATTATCCTGATTTTTAGAAGCTCGTCCTGATTCTAAAAATGTCCTGATTTTGTCCTGAAATTCGGGTTCCCATCCTGATTTGTCCTGAACTTTCTTAATTTTTTCAATTCATCGCTTCATCTTCAGATACATAGACACACGTTGTTTCGAAGCAAAAAAATTGTTGATAGTTGGCGTAATTTTTCGATTCCTACATCAAACGCGGCCGTGGAACGAGTATTTTCCTTGTACAAAAAGCAGTGGACAGACGATCGAAATCGATCGAATGTTAAAACCGTGAAATGCTTGCTTCAAATTAAAAAAATCAATTTCTATCGTATTGTGAAATATATAAAAAGCTTTTGGGTGACGAAAATTTGCTGAATCAGATATCGTCTAATAGTAGATACGTGTAAATTTGATGTTTTATTGTAGTAATAAACGTTATTTTGAACAGTGCTACTTTTTTTAAATGTCCTGATCTTGGACAAAATAGTATCTGGGCACCTTATTTATAGAATATAATGTCATAAGCAGACTTGCAAGGGCACACCGGCAATTGAGAAATTCTGATTTCGATGCAACTGTACAGACTGAAAGAGTACCTTGCTATAGGATTTCGTGGTACAGCCCCCTCCAAAAATTTGCGTGATTTCTTAATTTTTGTAAATATCTCGGAAATTATCACCGATACCTTTCGTTTTTTAGAATATAATTTGAAGTACAGTACATAGTCTTAAGGATGGCGCAAATTATTTTCGGAAACATTAAATAACGGGGGACTGGACGCCGACTACCCCCTTTTTAATTTTGATTTATCAGAAATAAAACCGATTTTACGTAGAAAACGGTGTTGAATAACAAATTTAAACAGCTAATAATAAAGGTAAAGTAAGAAACGATAATAAAGTGTTAATTGTCATTGATTGATGTACATTAGATAAGTGTCGGTCTAAATATAACATACTTCGAATTATTATTTCGATAACGTTTGAAAGAAATACGAGATACATTCAGATAGATATGGATTAAGCACTTAAGTCCTTAATGTAGATAGAAATCAATAAACGAAAAATACACGCATTATGTCACGTATACCGATGTAGGAATGCATATATACAAGGTCGTCGTTCCGAATGATATGTAAGGTTTGTTTCCTTAGAGAAGAGCACATTACGTCATAAAAATATGCGCGAAATGTGACGTTTCATTGATTTTCGCTAGTCGGTTGCCATGGTAACGTATACAGAACACCAAATTTGCTTCATTGCGCCGCTGACGTAATGTGCTTTCTCTCTCTAAGGAAACAAACCCTAATCAGTAGCATTTTTTGCACAGTGTAAATTTATACTTTGGCGCAATGGCAGCGATTAATATAGCTAATGTGCTATAGATGTTACTAGCGACGTTTCAAGTAGCTAATATCGCACTAATTCTTTTGATGTCTCAAGAACGTGAGTTGCATGATGCGCTGAAGGATATGATTGTAAGTGCTCAACAAGAAAACATGTTCTCTTTTGAATATGTAACAGGATTGGAGTTCGAACGATTAGAAGAATCACATGGATTTGTGGAAGATATAGCAGAAGACGAAGAAGGCAATTACGAAAATATTGCGCGTGTTCCTGAAGAAGACGAAGGCAGTGTCATTGACCTAGATCACATAATTAGAGCTGTACAATACTGGAAAAGTGGTAAAACCAAAGGACGTTTTGTCGAAAGTGTGAAAAAGAGTTTCCAAAAAGTGAAATCGCTACCCCAGTTATATAGAAGGGAAGAAAGTATTAACAGGGGTGGCATCCAATTTAAGGCATGGACCTTCGGAGCTGGGCTTTAGAAGAAATTTAGAAGAAATTGGACACGACACGTTTAAAGCAGGACTATAGTAGATTTTAAGAAAGTACATAATATTGTATCACACACTTATTACTCGATCGACACGCGCTGGAAGACCTACAGTTGACAAGCAATAATTGTATTAAGGCTCAGAAAACCGTTGTAGTGTTGCGCAAACTTTGCACGCCACAACACATAGTTATACAATTTTACGAGCCATTTTGGCATATGATCGCTTACCTTCGCCATTTTTCTTTGGTATTAAAGGAATCTACGAATATGTTTGCACCTAGAGTTGCGCACTCATTGGTTAGTATATTTTGTTTATGCATATTTCTTCTTCGATGTCTGGAAAGCTTACTTCAAATCATTTCAAAATCTGGCTGACAGATGTTGTCTTTTCAAATATCGGACCAAAAGGTGTTCTCTTGATTGATTCTTGGAGCAGGCGTTGTGATGACGAACTTCAGAAATTGGTGCCAGAAGATCAAAATGTAAAAATTTTAAATATCCATAAAAAACAGCAGCAATGGTGCAATCTCTAGATGTAAACACATCTGAAAGCTATTATTTCAACTCGGTTTCGTCCAAATCCGACCTAATACACGTTTTTTGAGCCCCTTTTAACGGATTTGTCGTCAGAAAAGCGTCCCGAAGCGATTTTTAACGTAAATCGGATATTGTAAAAAGTTAATATTTCAATTCGGTTTCGTCCAAATCCGACCTAATACACGTTTTTTGAACCCCTTTTGACGGATTATGGAAAAATTTTATCAGAACCTTTTCTGATACAGTGATTCTTATGAACTACGACATCGATTTGAAATAGTATTATTAAGCTGCAATCGTTGACCCACCATCAGTTTTCTTCACCAAGGTTTTCGATGTCTTCAAATACTCGTGGTATAAGAGTGAATATGTGGATGAAGCACTGGGATCCTTTAAATAATCCCGTTGAGTTTTGTTTTGCAAAAGACACGGGGCCCTTGTGTAGTGCTTGTAAAAAATCTCCTATTGTGCATTGTTCGCGGTCTATCATTAAAGATTTAAGTGCTTAATCCATATCTACCTGAATATATTTCGTATTTCTTTAAAACGTTATCGAAATAATTAGTAATTTAAAATATTTTATATTTAGAACGACACTTATCTATGTACATCAATCAATGACAAGTGAAACTTCATTATCGTCTTTAATATCTTTACTATTAGCTGTCTAAATGTGTTATTCAACACGCCGACGAGTATTTCTTTGATCTAGCTGGCATTTCCTGTCTGTACTCGCATAGACTGCAATTACTTTCTTTTATTCCCCCCATTCCGTCTCCAGATATATTTATGACGATCAACGGATCTGTTGTCTTTTATTCTAGAATACCGGATACCAGGTACGGCGGCGCCAGACGGCAGTTGTACGTTTACGTATAGAAGTACGAGCAGGAAACGGGGAGAATTCAACTCGCCCAGATATCCTTCCAATTATCCAAGTGATACCAACTGTACATATTTGTTTCTGGCTACGCCGAACGAGCAAGTCATTTTGGTGTTCGATAACTTCAAAGTGCGCGCTGATTCTGCCAATTCGTCTATTGGCTCCTATGGGTAAATAAAAATAATAGAAAGGAAAAATACGTAGTAGTAAAAGTAGATAAGTGTTTGTTCTCTTTTTGTTTTCTGTTGTAACTTCTAAAATGTACGACGTTATTGTTTCAAGGAAATCTTTAAGGTTGTAAGGAATTTTGGAAACATTTTCACCGAGGGCATTGTTGTTTATATTTGTTCAATAATTGGACTTTCTTTTAAGGGTATAAGATCATTGTTGTCAAGATCGGTTACACTTCAATTTTTTATTGGTTCCAAAACTATTCTGAAAATTCTATATCTGACCTTCAAAACTAGTGTGTGTAACGATAAAATCCTAGTTTTTTACAATGTTAAGAATTTCCCCAGCTTCAATTCTTTGCCAATAATAAGTGAAGAACCAGTAAGTTTACGGGCTTAAAATTTTGCATACCGTGTATTCGTCACGATAGCTACGACTTGTCGACGAGTTTTTTTGTAAATTCTTTGTTGGTTGTTGAATTTAACCTCAATTACGGAATAAATTGAAAATGACCATGGACTTATCGCCGTTTTTGGACTTCAAGAAAGCAACGATAACCAAGGAATTTACAAAAATGCTCTTCGACAAGTCCTAGGTAATGTATTCAAAATTTCAATCCTGCAAACCTGCTGGTTCTTCACTTATTATTGCCAAAAGACCTGCCTGAGTTCTTAAAATTGTAAACAATTAGTATTATATCGTTATACCTACATCTTTTAGAGCTAAAATGTACAGTTTTCGAGATAATTTTCGAACCGACCAAAAAAATTGAGTTTAATCCATCTTGAAAATAAATACCTTGCAGTCCTAAGAAAAAATGTAGGCAATTCTAGGCTTGATCGTACAATTCACAGCCGCCGGTCCAAAGAAGAAAATTTGCGATTTTTTTCCAAAATTTCGGGTTGCTTCTACCATTTTTTCTCACCTAAAAGCTGGCAGAGGCAACCTAAAAGATAGATACTTATCGTTCGGGTAATAAGTCACAAAATATATACAGGGTACGACAGAATAGATTAGACGATTTAAAATTGAAAAATACGTAATTTATTTTTGAATTTAGATAATAATGCATACATAATTCGAAATGCCATACAAAAGCAATTTATGTGAGTACAACATTTTAAAAGTAATATTACTAAGGTCGGGTCCAGACTTTTTCTGCACTGGGGATCACACACGGTAAGTGTGGAAATTATTTCCTTGAAACCGGCAGTATGGCTATCGAGCTACTTGATTCACTCAACAACACCATAAAGGCCGAGTTATTCTTTAACGTATACTCTATAGACTCGAAATTTTATATGTATATACGGTGTGGAAACGTTTCGAACACTTTTTCAGAGCCGTCGTTTGTCAAGAGGACTGGTTAGAAATCTTCAACGTTTATCGCGACGGTACGGAGAAAATTATCGGCCGTTATTGCGGTATGACGGCGCCCGGCCCGATAGAATCGAACCGCGGCGCTTTGGGCCTGAAACTGCTTTTGCACGCCGATTCGGAGGGCGTTTACAGCGGCTTCAAGGCGAGGTACAATTTCGAGACCGCGAAACCGATATTTGGGGAGTGCGGTTCGAACGTCAGCAGTTCCGAATACGGAGTTATAACCAGCCCGAACTTCCCTGACAACTACGACGGACCTAGTAAAGGTTTGTCGGCGAAGACCTGCAATTGGTACATCAGCGTCAGGCCAAAGTACAAAATATTGTTAGACTTTGAACGATTCGCAGTCGAAGGAGATCCCGTTTGTAAGTTTGTGTGTGTGTGTGTGTGAAATGTAAATTAAAGGGGGAGAACTGAGATTATTTTTTAATCAATAGATGGCACCATAATCGGAAAACAAGCTTTAATTTGGGGGTACGAATCTTAAAGAGCAAATATTCTTTTGCCTAAAATCATGAACGTTTCGAAAATGATAGGAAGAAGCAGTGTGTTCGCTTGATTATCATTCTGGAATATGTTATATACAGTGAAAGCTCTCATAAGTGGACACTCATTGTTCCAGTGTTTTCATCCGCTTATGGGATAGGTCCAAAAGAAAATCTTTATTTGACGTGCATCTTTAAGGTAATGAAGAAACAGTTATAATAAATGGCTTTTATACCAATTTCGTTACATACCTTTTGTTACAAATTCATATGTATAGGTAGATATAAATAGCATAGTATGTATGAATGTATAGTACATATCCTATGAACTTGAAGCGTTTCAAACGGGCATTTTCCTTCTGTGTCTCACCATATGATTTTATCGAATCAGGGGCTTGGTCATTGACTTCGTCCTCTCCGTCCTCTGAATCGTTTACTTCCATAGTATTATTTTCAATTCCTAATTGAATTTCTACGTCGTGATATTCAGTGGGGACTGCTTCATCAATATATAAAAATTCTTCCAAATTTGTATCACTTAATTCGGCGAACCCGTTTTGTAGATTTAAAGGTGTTAACAATGGTAGTTCATCCTCAGCCTCAAATTCTGGAAGGATGCAATTATCTCTCGCAAACGCTGCTTTACAAAAGCAATTTTTAATAGTCGCTACTCCAACTTTATCTCACGAAGCTTTAATGAAGTATAAAGCCACAACTACAGTAACACATCTTGCAGCTGTGATGACGAATTGGCTGCATCCATTTTTGATAATATGTGCTTCAAAATAAAGCCTCTGTAATGAACCTTGAAATTTTGGATTATGGCCTGGTCCAAGGGTTGACTTACTGCAGTTGTGTTTGCAGGTTAAAAGATTATATTAACATCCGTTAAATTCAAATCTCCAGGACGTGATGTTGCATTATCCAAGAATAGAAGAACTTTTCTTTTCTCCGATCTCATTTTCTTATCAAATTGCTGCAACCATTCTTGCGTCATCCATACCTTTTTGTTGGATTTGCTGGTAGGTCTTTAATTAAACGATTTTTGAATGCTCGAGGACGAGCCGCTTTACCTTAACCAACAACATTTCTTTTTCCCCTGCTATGTTTACGCTAAACAAAATAGTGAGTCTTTCCTTCGACAGCTTACCACCGATACATTTGTCAAATTTCAAGGCGAAAGTTTTATCAGGTGAACCAGGGAAGAATAACACACTTTCATCAGCATTGTAAATATTCTCTGGTGGATATCCAAGCAATATAGATGGAAGCTTTGCCTTGAACTGATGGAGGGCTACTTGAATTACATCTGAAGCTTCGCCAGCTATACATTTGAAAGTAATGTTTAGTCGTCTACGCCATTTTTGTAGCCATCCATTTGACGCAGAAACTTTTGCCTTTACTATTGGTCCAGAAATGAGAATGTTCTGGTTTTTAGCCTTTGCGAACCAATCAAAACACATTATCTATACGGGAAGCTTCAGGTTTAAGAAAACTTTTCTTCTGGTGAATATTTATACCAGAATGCCATTGGCGATATATATTTTTTGAAATATTTGGAGCCTGTGTTTTCCCGACATTGAACCTTTGCAAAAATATTAACAAATGTGGAAAATTATTTATTTTTTCTACATAAAATACTTTCCTCATCTGTTCGCTAGTTCACGAACTGACAATTTTGCTTTATCCATTGATTATTTCAATTTTTTCGTTCAACAATTTGTGACTGATTGAAAAGGAGTGAAAACAGCAAGGGCGAAATAGACAACACGTACACTGAGCATAATACCTTGTAAAAAGCGGAATCACCGCGTTACCTGCAATTTGTGGCACACACTACGCATAAGAATGTGTAAAAAGAGGAATCACCGAATTCATTGCGATGCGTGACCCACACTGAACATATGACTATGTAAAAAGGGGAACATAGGATTGATTACGACTCACTTAGGGAGTGTTTTGTGTCCGCTTATAAGAGATGTTTTGCAGGAAATATAGTGACCGCGTCCGTCCGTTAGAGCGTCCGCTTATCGGATAGTAATTTATACTAAAAATGTAACAAAACACTATAATAGCATATAGAGAATTTGTACGGGTACGAGAGGTGTCCGTTTATAAGACTTGTCCGCGAATGGTGCTTTCATCGTATCCTGAGGAAACATGTTCCAAACAATGCAGATTTTGAAGGTACTGCTGAATATTTGGTTCGACATTGACACCTTTTTTTTTCCTTGAAATTTGCAATGTTTGGGACGTATTTTCTCAAAATATATGACAAAATAATTCAGATTGTGAATATGGTGAACTCCGTCTTTGTTCCTATCAGTTTCGCAATGTTAAGGATTTTATTTGAAAAAATATCTATTTTTTGAGATCTACATTCCAGAAATTGCTGCTGTTTTTCGATTATGGTGCCATCTGTTGGCCTAGAACTCCACGTCGGATTTCGGTGGTAGAAACTTCTTTCGGATTTTGCTGTTTCTCGTAATTCGATATCGACGGTATCGGTCAAAACTTTCAGGAATACTGCAACGAAGTTTCAGCAAAAGGTAGAACTCTCGAGAAATTTCTACCATCAAAGTTCACTTTACGTAAAAGTTAAGCTGATATCAGTTTTATGTTGCCAAACAATTTTTGTTCAGTCTGGTATTTATTAGAGAGATGATTTCTTTTGGGCAATCCTCAACGATGTATGAATTTAATGTTAGATTTCCACGCATTTAAGGATAATCGCTTTTACATCTTCCTTTTCGTATAGCTCGTGGATGTCCAGCAGCCGTACTCCGATTATGGATAAACCTAGCCGGAACTCCGATCGAACTTTGCGGAGAGAAAGGATCCGTCGATAAGCTGCAATACGTCTCCGAATCGAACGCCATTCGATTTAGGTAAGATCTTATCGCTTAACGCACCCTTAACTCTAACCGACCCTTGCCGAATCTTCCAGCATCGTCCAAAACACAAACTTAAATTAGCATTTTATGGTAATAATTCGTTGGCAGTTTACGCGTAGCGCTTTCTGGCCGCCACCGCCGCCGCCTCCGCCTCGCCCCCCGAACATTCATTAGGATCTCTCACACACACACACACACACAGTGGCCGTCATCAACTTCGCGCATACATTAAGTGTAAATTGGAAATCGGTCGCGGATTAACTCGGTTCTCTCGGCTTGTTTGCCTCGCTTTACGTCGGATTTTAGAACAGATGCTACCGCCCACCCTTTTCCCCCATTTCTAACCATCGCGTCGTCGTCATCGTCGCGAACTCCGGGAACATCGAGAGTTTCAAATTTAAATTTAGATTGTGTTAGTTTGAGAGGACATCGTACCTTCTGCATGCAATTAATACACTCATAAATGTTTGGATATCAGTGTAAATTATTCACGTGTAAATTGTCTGGGTTTGAATGGGTGGTAGGTAGGAGCTTGAGCAAAGCGCAGTGCGGATTTATGTTTTATTAATGCAACATCTACGAAATGATACCTCATCGGTTTCGGTAGGGAAAGTTAACATTCAGAAATCTAAATCTGACCAAGGATTTCAGATGATTTCATCAATTTTCCTTGAAGCAACCAAATCGCTGCTCGAAATCTGTCATTAATGCAAGAATATTGTTATTAAATTGAGATATTTAAAGATATGGTCTCAAAACGTCGGATAATGATCAAATTTGTATTCAGCTAGATTTCTAGAAAAAAGGGTAAGAAGCTCCATTTGAAAATAACCTTTGTATTAAATCATGAGCATATATTTGTTTTTCCTGTGAACATACGTTAAATATTCTGCCAATATGGTCTAGTGAGTGCCCTCTTCATCTACGTAATGATTCCTCTGGTTACTTGATCGGTTTCTGTAGCGAAAGTTAACATTCAGAAATCTAAATCTGAACAAAACTCAAAAATCAATGAAGGAAAAAGAAAACGTGAAATTTTTGTAAATTACAGGTTCTAGTTTCTTCTTAACCCTCCGTGGTCACACTTCAATATAGAATCTAGATGGTCATACTGGGGCCGATTGGACCCTAGCCATTTCAATAAACAGTTGAAAAATTCTGGAACATACTATAAACATTTTAGATGAAGGATGAATAGTTTATTTACAAGAAAACAAATGGCAAGATGATGAAAAAATCATAAAAAAAGTCGCAATTTTTTATTAATGTCAATTTTTATTTTTTTAAATTAAAATTTGGAGAAGGTGCTCCTTATAATTATGATTTTCTGGAAAAAAATAGCAGTATAATGAGTGTCCCAAAAAAGGTGTCATAAGGTATCAATATGCCGAAAACTACTACAGATATCTTTCTTATTTTGACATTGTAAGTAGGCTGATTTAGGAGTAAGAAATAATGTATAATTATGCACCAAAAAAATTTATTGAATTTTTTAAAAATTCATACAAAAGCCAAATATTAATATTCATATTGTAAGTTAAATTTTAATCCATTCCGGCGCATTGTGTGCACATATGTTGTCGGTGATTATTGCAAATGGCTCGTAGATATGAGCTGCAATGTTGTCTTGCTTTTTTGTCATTTTTCTGTTGCATAATTGACACCTCCCCATCTTATTACTGCCTTCTTCCGAAGTTATTTAACACAGAAAGAAAAATTCAATTTTTTCAACTTAGTAATCAACTTGATCACACGTGGTATTTTAGATCCCAATCGCGCGAACGATGTTGTTCAGTTGAGAGCCAGGTAAAAACTAACGATAGATTCAACTTGCTAACTATCCATGCCTGTAGAGGACACTTCAAACTCCATGTAGATGGAGACCAAAATCCTATTCACAGTCGAGAAATATGAAAAATTTTCGCTCAAAGTGAAAAGTGGGGTTTGATAGACCCCTAAAATTTGTGCTCAAAGTGAAAAGTGGGGTCTGATACGTGACCACACCACGTGGCCACAGAGGGTTAATTGTCATTTGATGCTTTGGATACATCACGCCTATATATTTTGGCTTTGAGATCCTTTCGAAATTTAGCCTACAAAACGAAAATTTCCTGAAAGCGACGTTTGCTTAACACATTGACTGCCAGTGATGTTTCCGTTGAGACTTTGGCTATCAAATATGATAACCACAATGCATTCACCTGTCAGGACATAGCGATTGAAAATTTATCACTTAAACGCAAATCTTATAGAAGTTTAACTGCTGCCCCCCTCCCGCGCTGTGCTCAAATGCGATAGCCATGATCCGTGCTGAAAAACTTGTGTTTAAGTTTCACGGGGAGCCGTTGATAGCCGAGCAAAAATGCATCATTACCTCTCAAAATTTAGCCAGATTATAAAAGAACTCTTTTACTTAAATGTAAAAAAATGTTGCCCCGCCCTCTTCTCCCCTCCTCCCCTCCGGTGAATATTACCAAAATTGGTTGGACAGTCAAGTTAAAGGGGACTATTTCGGCGACGATTCCACAGCTTCTTTTTTTGGCTTGTTATTCACTCTTTGGAATCTAAGAATGTTAACGAATTAATAAAGCATAAAGTTATCGCGAAGTTTTGATTATTTCCAAATCCGTATTTCGACCAACAAATGATCATCCTCACCAAAAAAAGGAAAGCATCACCAATAAACTACACTTACAAATCTGAATTCGATGAAAGTGTACAGACTGAAAGAACATCTTGCTATAAGAACAACGCAACTTTTCTGACGGTGATATTTATCTGAATATGTTTCGTATTTCTTTCAAACGTTATCGAAATAATTAGTCGTTCAAAGTATTTTATATTTAGAATGACACTTATCTATGTACATCAATCAGTGACAATTGAAACTTTATTATCGTAATTTTTTGATTTTTGATCAACGATCCACTACACTGTATATGTTGAGCACTATTTTCCGAAAAATCAACCAATCAATCAAGAATTTCATACTGAACACTATATACTGTTAAAATGCCCTGATATCAGAATTGTGCTAAACAGAGTTTATGAATGTAAAGATTCCGTTCCATATGTTGCTTTACTTGAAGATGATCGTGTCGTTGTCGAAATACGCATTTGAAGTAATTCCCCTAATCTATGTCGTAACGGGTTCATTTCGAATTTCCCGGTAAACCATCGATGTTATTCGCGCATTAGTCAAGACTGAAATTTACTGAAAATTGCGCGCTTGTTTCTTCTTTTTCTTTCCAGTTTTATAACAGCCGATAAAGCAGTAGGATCACAGGGTTTCAAAATAATCTGGACCGAAATCCAGGAGGGCCCCAGCTGCGACGAATTTCAATGCAGCAAAAGCGGCTACTGCATCCCGAACAAATTGCGCTGCGATCTCGTGAGAAATTGCGGCGCAGATGACGATTCCGACGAGGCCGACTGTGAGTGATATAATGGTTACTACATATTACAATTTCTATAATACGTATCTTTATAATTATGTTGTTCGAATTACATCCTCTTTAAGTCGTCATATCTGTACATATATTACGTATTTTTCTTAGGTTCAGCTCCGTTTTCTTTGTTTCCCTTTTTTTTTTTTGCGTATTAATTTTGCGTTTGTACGTAAAAAGTAGATTTTGCTACCGATGCTAAGTTTAAATTTAGACAGGATCTACGTCGGGGAGAAAGAAATCCGATTTGGTAGATCGTGTACAGTTCTCCATATGCTTTTTTGGATGTAAAGTCTAATTGGTTCATGACCATCATCTCAATAGGTAATAATTACCTACAAGCAAGTACTTGTCATTGCCATGGCAGCCATGAATCAGATGAACTTTATACCCAAAACAAGAAATTCCGTTGGGAATGTAATCAATGAAAATATCGAATTTCTAGAATTTAAGAGCAATTTTCGAAATATTCATACTAGCACGAGACGGCGGGTTCTGAAACCGCCTCACCGCCACTCAAAATGATAGGGGCAACTCTCCATGCACGTATGCTTGAAAAGTAGCGCGGCCCTATGCGTATATGGGTGGAAAGTAGCATACACGCTCGCGTGAAAAGAACTTATTTTTTTAATTAGACTCCAACAAAGCAGTAGAAAGCAATCGAAAGCGAAAATCTAAAATACAAACGAACATATGACATTTGTCGGCTGTAGATTATTGGGATATTTTCTTTTCTACCAACTTAAATTTTGAATTTTTTCCGTTGATTTGACCTTGATCTCAAGCATTTTTGAATCTGCGATACCCACGGGCGTTGGCTTACTTTCCAAGCCTACATATACGGGGATTGCCTACGTTTTTGGGAGACGGGGAGGTGGTTTCAGAACCTACTGTCCCCTACTACTGTTAGTGCTAAATAAAATTCGAATCATTTCACGTTCAAGTCAATATCATGACGATCACGTGAGTAGATTGTTACGTAATGAACTACGTATTCCCTTCGTTTTAGTTGCGCTTTTTGGTATGTTTATGTTTATTCCTAGGCTAGAATTACATATGACCATTCGGGCTTAATCGATATTTTCATATGTCTTGCTGAAACCAGTTCCTTTAAATACAAACCAAACTATCGGTTTGCGATATTATACATCAATTTTTTAATTGTAATTTTCCTCAATATCTGGCTGGCATTCTGTGGGACTTAGTACATTTATAAGTTAAAAGTTTTTGTCTGAGTATGGATTAACGAAGAAGAGTTGCTCACACTTCAAATTTATGAGTTTTAAATTTTATCTTGAGCAAATAATTATTAGGAATAAAAATGCAACATCCAGAAGCATTAACCTTCTTTAGATTGATTCTATGATTGGGGTAAAATACATAATTAAAATTTATCGCTTCGGACATAGTATTTAACCTTACCTTGTATATCCCCTTGTCCCTCGCACCGCACCCTCAATATTCAAAAAAAAAAATCACGAGCCGCGACCTTCGAGCATATCAGACCCAATCAATTAATCTGGGACGGTTTTTGCTTAAAAAATACGAGTATCAGCAATTAATTGAAAATACTGCTTTCTGTTGATGTTGCATTTCTAATCTCTTCTGACATCTTAAATAAATAAAAATTCCAATTTGAAAACTGCTATGAATAGCTAGTACGGGGTGACCCCAAGACACCCATAAAAAGCCATTATTAATTATCTAAGTCCCATCGGCGTCATAAATTACGCTGGGAAACACTTTTCTTTTGGCACATGAAGGAAAATTGTTGATTTTCCCATCAACGTCATGAATGACAGTGGGAAACATTTTTCTCTTGGCACCTGAGGGAAAAAGAAGTAGATTACAAACCGGACCAAAACGGTCTGGAGATTTGAATCTTAGCCCTCAGAGTTGAAGTCCAGGTTCCTAATTGCTGAGTCACACCAATATATAATTGACATGTCTTGACATGGAATAACTTTATATATTCTTGTAGATTTTATTACATCTTCTTACATCCCAGTTACCTGCACATCTGTCTGCTTTAACTAGTTTTACTTTTTCTTATCCCTTCGTATATTTTTCGTATCTGTTGCTTTTCCTCTATATGAGTTCTGCTTCCCAAATGCCCATTTAGGATATTTTGCCCTCTTTTTTTTTTTGTAAATTCTGTATTTTCTGTACCAATTTTGTTGGTATACACTTTTACATGTCTTTCGGAAGGGTAACCTAACTTCGTCAGACATCCAATCATCATTATTATTGTTTGTATTATACAGAAAACCATGGACCTCTCTCAACAGCACAAACCTCAAAAGCCCAGGGGTTATTCGGAGCCGTATACATCCGTATACTATACCGAACAAGCGCAATAGTAGAAAGAATTAAGATTCTGAAAAAACTATAGGTAATGGAGGGAATCTGATTGCATATTTGAAGCCAGCATAGAAAATTACAACAAATATCTTGAGTGTCCAAGATTGCTCTGGCGCTCAGCCTACCGTTCCATTGGGCATTCAACCTTGAGACCTCAAGATAGATTCGATAAGTTTCGATGGAACCCATAATCGATTCATGTGCCAACAAATGTGTTTACCGCTGTTTGTAATTTCCCCAAAATGTGAAATGCCTGCATATTTGATCACTTTACTGGTGTATTCATTTACTTTTGATATTTTCGATATTTTCTTGTGTCTTGTGTCGAATGAGCGGACGGTGGCAGGTTTTTATGTGCAGGTGGGTCGAGAGCGCCTTCACACGCAGCGTCTCCGTCCCTCCTGCTCCTGCCACCTCTGTTCTACATGGTCCTGCTAGCGTGATGCCATCCAGCTCAGCATGCTTCTCTCACATTCACGTGAGTCTATCTCTCTGTCTTTCTATGTCTCTTCTAGAACGACACTGTTTTTCTTACGCGGGCTCCACACTCACGTCGTGGGGATCCCCGAAGCTCCCCCTTCGGGGATCGTGCGAATGTGGATGATTTTAATGCTGTGCACGCGGCTTTAAAGATGTATGTAGATTACATATGTAAATGATTCGCGCGAAGATCACGCTGGAAATTGACGACGAGGGTGTGGAACCCGTATTAAACCAATCAGATATTAATTAATAGAAATTCCAGTGTTGCCAAGACACGTCTCATATTTCGCGGCACGCTTGTTCTATTTTTTTTTTTGTTTTTTTCGTATCGTAAATTAAGCAGGATGTGCCTTATTTAATTGTCATTAAAACTGAGTTATTTTTATTTGTCCCCCCGA